>PVIW01000460.1:0-398733 GCA_004026585.1 Noctilio leporinus | reverse complement strand
AAAAAAAAAAAAATAAAATAAAATAAAGGTTTTATTTATTATTTCCAGAGAGAAAGGGAGGGAGAGAGGCAGAGAAGGAGAGAGACATCAATGTATGGTTGCTTTTCACCTGCCTCCAGCTACCCACCTGGCTGGAGACCTGGCTTGCAATTTGGTTATGTGCCCTGGCTGGGAATCAAACGAGTGACCTTTGTTTTTGCAGAGGAGGTATCATTTTGATTTATTCTCACCAGGTGGCTATTGTGTTGGCTGTTGTTATTTTTTCATTTGACAATCTAAGGGAAAGAGGTCAGTGCCCTGACTAAAATAGTCAGGTAGTGTATGCTTTGTTTTTTAAATTTTGTGGCTTCCAAACATTTTTAATATCATAAAGTCCATTTCTCTCATCAAGTTAACATAGCATCTTAGTGTGAAAAGCAAAGGCAAAGATATGCAAAAAGAAAGACGCTGCTGTCCTTGGTCTTTTTGGGACATAGGCCATGGCAAGCTAGAGCCAACTTTTCAATGTTACACTTTTTAAAAATTCTTTCTGCACATCAGTCAAAAATTGCTGGTCCAGATAAAGTATAAATGGGTCTTTATTGTCCTGGTCATGCAAACTTCTTATAGATTCGAAATTTAAAACTTGGGGGAAAAACTTTTTACAAACCATCCACTTTTCACTACTGAAAAAGTGTCCTCCCTACAAGGATCAAAAATGTTCCTGGGGGCCCTGGCTGGTGGCACAGTGGACAAGGCACCAGCCTGAGAACCCAAAGGTCGCTGGTTTGATTCCCCAGCCAGGGCACGTAACCAGCTCTCCAGCCAAGTCCGTAGCTGGAGGCAGGTGAACGGCAGCCATACATGGATGTCTCTCTCCCTCTCTGCCTCTCTCCATTCCCCTCTCTCTAAGAATAATAAATAAAATCTTTAAAAGAAATGTTCCTGGGAGAGTTCCATCTTTGTGCACATTTTAGAAGAAATAAAAGCCTAGATAATACAAAAAGCCAATTTCCGCATTGATCATCACTGCATTCTGGAAGGAAAGAAGGCAGCCAAGGAGACAGCTCCACAGAACCCCAGGGCAGAGAGCTGATACCCATGTATCAGATCTGGTTCTGGCCATGAACTTGAGCCTGTGGTAAGACTCACTTCCCCATGCCTGGGCCTTGCTTGGTTTTTCTCTTTCAAACAAGGAAGTTGTACTAACTATTGAAGTTCAATGGAAGCAACAGGTATTTCTGAGCACCTCCTAGGTGTCAGCTCTGTGCCAAGCCCTGGGAATAGGCAGGAACCAGATGACGTGGTCCCTGCTGTCACAGATGGCAGACTGCTGGAGGCAGACCTTACACAGAGCAGGACAACAAGGCGAGTGTCCAGAAAGGGGAAGTGCAGGCTGCAGTGGGAGTGTGTGGCATTAGGGTTTATTTTAACCTGTGGGCAGAGGCGAGCCGCCTCCAAAAAAAGTGACGTTGAAGTCAAAACCTTAAAACTGCTTAGAGGTGAGTCAGAAGGATGAGGATGAGGATGAGGAAAACATTTTAGACTGAAACAAGAAAATATTTGAAGACCCCAAGGTGGGAAAGAGAACTGGAAGAAATCTCCAATAGCTAAAATGTTGTAGAAATCAATCACCAAGGCCTCTGCTTTATGATCCTTTGCCCCTTCAAGTGATGTGTAGAAAGACATTGGGTGTTATCTCTTCGTTTTAGTGGAGACCTAGAGGGTTGGGAGGTTTTAAAAGAGATTCTCTGCTTTTTGTGGTATTTTCCTTTGGATCGCTCAGTACCAGCCCAACTGCTCAGGTAGAGGAGGGGCTGCTTCCTCTTCTGGCTCCTAAAGTACCTTGGAAATGTTTTGACTCTTGCTGGGTGATATATTAAAGGTCAGTTTACCTGTCTGCTTTTTTTTTTTTAACCTCCTCTTAGCTCTGTTGGCTGTATTCTGCTAAGTTCTTAGGATGAGACAATTAAGGCATAGTTCTAGCCTCAAGAAAGAGAAGTAAAGCTACGTGAGAGAAACTGGAATTCTTAGGAGCTCCTCAGAGGGGCTGAGAACAGATACAAGCAATGGAGATAAAGTCCCAGTGAAATGGAGTGCCAGGTTTGGATGGTTTCTAAGGCCTGGTGTCTGTCTTTGGGTTCCTGGAGAATTCCCTTTCTACTCTTACATGAAATCCTTTTCTCTCTTTTGAGTTGTTAGTAAAAGGAAGTTCCTGTTACTTGAGTCTGCCTAATAAAGCTCTCCAAAAGAGGTATATCTATGCTGAATCCTAAAAAATGAGAAGATATTTGGATTGGGGTTGGGGAAGAAAGAGAAAGAAGTGTGTGCAAAGGTCCACAGACAAGACAGAACGTGGCCTGTTCTGGAAACTTGAAATAATTGAATATGGCTAAAGCACAGGAGGCGCAAGAATAGATGAGACTGGAGGAAGGTCTGCTTCTAATAATGGTGGAGCCGCTAATTCAGAACAACCATTCCACAGATAACAATTAGAAACTCTGTACAGACTACAACAAAACAATTATCAGAAGGCCATGGGAAATAACCTAAGCAGGAAGAAACTAGAGAGGAGTTACCACTAGAAAGCAAGGAATGACGTGGGAAAGGTTCTCATTTGTTAGTGTTTCAGAGCTGTCTGCCAGTTTATGGAACTGTTGAAAAGGACAGCAAGTAATTGAATGATCCCATGCTCTTTGCCAATGATTTTGGTTGAGTTTGACAAATTACAATTATTTACTGTACCATTCATTTCAATTCAAGGTGCTCTTCAAACTCTAGGAATGCTTCCAAAATATTCAACAATCAAAAACACAAGAGGGTGTGATTATGTTATTTTCACTGATATCACACCACACGAGTGAGCTCATTTTGAAACTCTAGGGAAAGGGAAAGTTAATTTGTGACTTAGCTAGACTGTTAGAGAATTTATGAGGCTTGTTCTCCCTCTTGGGAACACGCCCATACTTTCTTCTCTCTACGTGTGCATCTCATAAACTCTAAGGGAGCCCAGAAGACTTGCAATCAGGGGAACAGTGGGCAGCAGCCACTTGTCCCGGGTGTACCCTCTGAACCTGTCTCCAATGCCATCTTTCCTCTGACTTCCCAGTGAGCCAAAGCAACCCAGCCTGAGCCCTCCTGCTGCTAAGCCCTTCCTTGTTTCACTGTCCCCAGCTTTCATAAATGTACTCTCAAAACAAGAAAAAAAGATGTTGAAACAAAAACAATTATATAAACGAAAGTGATTTCATACACTTTTCTAACATGAATACGCAAAAACTTTTAATTACTATATTCAATAGCAATATGTAAATTGGCCACAAAACTATACGAACATTGTGAAGAACACTTATTTTGGTAAAAGTATTGTATTTATTTATTTTTAAGGAGAGGGAAAGGAAGAGAGAAAGAGAGGAAGAGAAACATTGATGTGCCAGAGAAACAGCTCTGTTGCCTCTTGAATGCCCCCAACTGGGGACCTGGCCTGCAACCCAGGCATGTGCCCTGATTGGAAATTGAACCAGCAAGCTTCTGGTTCACAGGCCTCTACTCAGTCCACTGAGCCACACCAAATGAGATGAAGAACACTTATTGATGTTAAATTTGCATACTAGCCCTCTGAAATAATACTGAGTTCATGCTAGAATTAGTGTATTTATTCAACTTGAACAGGTACAGTTTCAAACCAACAAGCTTTTGCTTCGATGTTAAATCCATCTTTCCCAAAAGATGAAAAAGTTTTGTTAATGCAAATGTGTTTAAAGGAAGATTATCTTTTGGCAGTAGAATCAATTACTGGAAAACTTTTCATCATATTTGGAACAACTTGGGTATGTTCAACCACAAATTTTATGAAATCTAATTGTAGATTGAATATTTCCAATGAAAATTTAGCACCCAAATTGAGGTGTGTTGTAAGTGTAAAACATGCACTGGATTTCAAAGACTTAGTAAAAATTTAATATAAATATCTCGTTAAAACTTTTTATATATATTTTCTTTTTTCTTTTTATTTATAGATCTGAGAGAGAAAGGAACACACAGAGAGGAGCATCAATTTGTTGTTCCATTTAGTTATGCATTCATAGGTTGTTTCTTGTATGTGCCCTGACTGGGGCATATCAGGATGATGCTCTAACCAGCTGAACTAGCCAGCTTGGGCCAAATGGTTTGTATTCATTATATGTAGAATGATGATATTTGGATATGTTGGTCAAATACAATATATTATTAAATTAATTTTATCTGTTTCTTTGTACTTTTTAAGATATGGATACTGAAATTTTTAAATTTCATGTATGGTGCACATTACAGGGTGGGACAAAAGCAGGTTTACAGTTGTGAATATGTGAAACTGAGCTTATTCTTGCATTATTATTTATTAATTATTGCATTACTTTCCATATGAACAACTGTGAACCTACTTTTAGCCCATGCTCTATGTTTCTATAGGACAGCATTTGACATCAGATTCCACTTCAAGAAGGTAGAGAAAAATAAATCCAATGTAAGTAAAAGGAAAGAAATAATAAAGCAGAATCAATGAAAGAGAAAACAGACAATACAGAAAGTGAGCAAAGCTGTAAGAGGGTTTTTTTTTAAGACCAATAAAAATGAGAAACTTTTAGCTAAAAGCAAGAGAATAAGAAAGAGAGCGAGAGAGAGCAATTGCTGAGTGATTGAAAAGACGACGGCAGATCAGGCAGGGTTTTTTAAACCTTTTTAAAATTAAAAAAAAATTATTTCATTATTTTTAGAAAGAGAGGAAGAGAGAGAGGCAGAGAGGGAGAAAGACATCAATGTATGGTTGTGGCTGAACCTGCAACCTTTGGGTTCCCAGGCCGGTGCCTTAACCACTGTGCTACCAGCCAGGGAGATTAACCTTTAAAAAAAAAAATTATTATTTTTAGAGAGAGGGGAAGGGAGAGAGGCAGAGAGGGAGAGAGACATACATGTATGGCTGCCTTTCACCTGCCTCCAGCTACAGACCTGGCTGGAGACCTGGCTTGCAACCTGGTTATGTGCCCTGGCTGGGAACTGAACCAGCGACCTGTGGGTCCTCGGGCCTGTGCCTTATCCACTGTGCCAGCAGCCAGGGCTTTTTAACTATTTTAAGGCATTGGAATTACAGCACTGAAGCCATTAAGTAAGAAGTCACATAATCAGGCTTGAATTTTAGCAAAGCAGCGCAGCAATGTAGAGTATAGGCAGAAAATAGCTGGGAGGCTATTGCAGTAAACCAAGAACACTACACTAATGTGTAGTTGTGCACCTGCATCTGAGGTGTCATGCCAGCGCTTCTTTCCCACCCAGCTTTCCTAAACATCCTTCTCCTATTTAGAAAAGGAAGGAATACCTCTCACTCATCCCGAATCCGGTTGGAGTGCATTGCTCTGACTCTTAAAAACCATTGCGATGCCAAAGAAACAAATTGAAATACTAGTGAAAGTTAAGCCTTTAAAAATTTTAAGCTTTAACAGTACAGAATAAAAAGTGACTTTTTGCACTGTTATATACATTTTAATATTCGATACATGTGTGGGTTCATGTAACTACCACCACAATCAAAATAAAGAACAGCCTTGGCTGGTGTGGCTCAGTGGGTTGAGCAGCAGCCTGCAAACCCAAGGGTTGCTGGTTGGATTCCTAGCCAGGGTACCTGTATTTTCTGTATTATTTGTGTTTCTCTCACACATTGATGTTTCTCTCTCTCTTTCTCCCTTCCTTTCCCTCACTCTAAAGGTAGATCAACAAAATCTTAAAAACAAACAAACAAAAAACCCAAAGAACAGTTATATCACCTCAAAACCTCCCTATGCCCTGGCTGGTGTGGATCAGTGGACTGAGTGCCAACCTGCGAACCAAAGGTCACCAGTTCAATTCCCAGTCAGGAAACATGCCTGGGTTTCAGGCCAGGTCCCCAGTTGGGGGTGCTCAAGAGGCAACCACACATTGATTTTTCCCTCCCTTTCTCCCTCCCGCCTCCCTCTATAAATGAATAATAAATACATAAATAAATAAATAAATAAAATCTTTGAAAAACAAAAAACCTCCCTTACATTCTTTATAGCCATACCCATCTCCTGCTCCCTGGCAATCACTGGTGTCTTCTTTATCAGTACAGATTTATATTTTTGAGAATGTCATAGAATTGAAATCATTCAATATGTAATCTTCTGAGACTGGCTCCTTTCACTCTGTCTGTCATTGAGATTCATCCAAGTCATTACATGTATCAATAATTCTTTAATTTTTTTTCCTGTGTAGTATTCCATTGAATGGATATATCATCGTTTGTTTATCCAATGGAATAGTATTCAGCAAAGAAAAGGAATGAATTATTGATATATGTGACAATACCCAGGATTGGGATTGCTGGGTCACCTGGTAGGTTTATAACAAATGCTCTGTTTTTCTGAGTGGCCGTGCCATTTCACATTTCCACTAGCAATTAGTTACTTTGCATCTTCACCAGCACTTGGTATTGCCAATATTTTTAACTTTAACAGTTCTAATAGGAGTACCGTAGCATCTCCTGTGGTACCGGGGGTTCTGGTCTCTGCCACTCAGTCATTGTTGTGTAAGTCTGGAAGCTCCTGTGCCTCTTTGGGCATTTGGAGAGGACTTGATGCTTTGCTCTTCCAGCTCCAACGTTTTCTGGTTGTAATGCGCTTAGGCAACGTGCTTTCAGCCAGCAGAGAGCAGTAAGGAGACAGAGAGACAATCTTCATTATAATAACGATTTTATAAGTCTAGGACCATTTTGGGGAGGTTTTAAAAATTACCCGTGGTGGGGCCCCTCAGACCCTCTGGGAGCTGAGCCCTGAACAATGGTTTTTGAGCGCCCGGTGTTCTACAGTCCCTTACTGTTTGTTACGGGGCTTGCTGACACCTAGTGGGCGCATTCACTGAAGAGTCTGAAATCGAATCCTCTTTTTTTCTTCTCCCAAGACTTGTCGGGGTTGCGTTTTAAAACCGAGACAAGAAGCTGGAGGAAATCCCTGGGGCACCAGCGGACTCCTTAGGGTTTGGGGCGAGCTGCCTTCCCAGCGCAGCAGGCTGCAGTGAAAGCCAGTTCTGCACAGAGGGCGCTGCGCGCTGGGTGGTGGGTCATCCAAGCCGGCTTTGGCCGGACAGAGAACAGAAAACAGCTTCCAGAGGAAGAAGCAGCGAGAGGACACGAGAGGAAGAGCTAGGGAGGAGCCGGAGGAGACGCAGCCCAGGCCGGGCGGTCCCTGGTGCAGCCCGGCTTCCGGGTCACCATGGCCGGCCTAGACACCGGCCTGAGCGTTCCCGTGTGGCTGGCCGAGGACGACCTGGGCTGCATCATCTGTCAAGGGCTGCTCGCCTGGCCCGTCACGTTGCCCTGCGGCCACAGCTTCTGCCGAGACTGCCTGAAGGACCTGTGGGGCGCCGGGCACTCCTGGTCGTGCCCCACCTGCCGGGAGGGCAACGCGCAGCGGCCGCAGCTGCGCAAGAACACTCTGCTGCAGGACCTGGCGGACAAGTTCATCCGCGCAGTGGGCGAGTTGGAGGGTCCAGAGGGCCAGACCCCGAGCCCCGCCCCCAGCTCCGCCTCGCCGCCCCCGCGCCAGCCGGTAGGGTGGCCGACTCTGACTCTCGTCCTCCCTCATCCTCTCTACTTTCACATTATTTTTCTCCATGTAAAAGTAGAACCTGTTCTTCGGAAAGTTTCGAAAAGTATGAAGACGCGGGTAAAAAAATTGAACCCTGAAAGTCTATCAACCTTGTCTCTATACTCCTTGACAGTTCTACTTCTTTACAGCCTTTCCACTGAGAAATTTTTGTTTTGTTTTTTGTTTTGTCTTAATTTAATTTTATTGTTGTATCACAAAAATTCAACCCTGAAAGTCTATCAACCTTGCCTCTATAGTCCTTGACAGTTCTACTTCTTTACAGCCTTTCCATTGAGAAATTTTTGTTTTGTCTTAATTTTATTTTATTATTGTATCACATCCATCCCCTTTTTAATCCCCTCTGTCCCCTTCCCCACCCACCCACTCCCCCGCAAAGTCAATCCCACTTGTCCTTGTCCGTGGTTCTTCCATACTAGTTCCTTGACTAAACTGCTCCTCTTCTTTGCCTCTTCCTCCCCCATCCGCCTCCCCACTAAGAAATTTTTTTATTGTGACAAATTATATAACAAAATTTGCCATGTTAACCATTTACTTGTTTGTTTATTTATTTTTAAAGACTTTATTTTTAAGAGTGGGGGGAGGGAGGGACAAGGACAGGGAGAGAAACATTCATGTGTGGTTGTCTCTCAGGTGCCCTGAACTGGGGACCTGCCCTGCAACCCAGGCAGGTGCCCTGACTGAGAATCAAACCAGTGACCCATTGGTTTGTAGGCAGACACTCAATCCGTTGAGCCACACCAGCTGGTCACCATGTTAACCATTTTTAAGTGTATAATTTAGTGGCTTTAGTTATGTTTACAATGTTATACAGTTATCACCACTATCTATTTCCAGAACGTTTTTATCTCTACAAACAGAAACTACCCACTAAGCAATAACTTTTTATTCTCCCCACTTTCCAGGCTCTGGTAACTTCTAATCTACTTACTGTCTCTAAGAATTTGCCTACTTTAGATATTTCATATAAGTGGAATCATACAATATCAACCCCTTGAGGTCTAGCTTCTTTCACTTACCATGTTTTCAAGTTTCGTTTGTGTTGTACCATGTGTCCAGTCTTCTTCTTCTTCTTCTTCTTCTTCTTCTTTTTGTGACTGACAGATATTCCTTTGTATTTTATACACCACATTAAAAAAAATCCGTTCATACATTCATGGACATTTGGATTGTTTCCACCCTTTGACTGTTGTGAGTAATGTAGTAGTGAACACTGGTGAACAAGTATCCAAGTCCCTATTTTTATTTCTTTTGGATAAACACCTAGGAGTGGATTTGCTGGCTCATAGTGTAATTCTATGTTTAGCTTTTTGAGAAATAGCCAAAGTGTATTCCACAGCAGCTACACCATTTCATGTTCCCACCAACAAAATAGAAGGGGCTCAATTTCCCCCAGATTTTGCTCCTGGGACTTAGGTGTTTCAGCCATCATGGTTTGCCCCAGGCATCTGCAAGTTTAGTTCAGTTTGCATCACTTGTGAGCCATGCCCACCGCTTTGTGGCCTGAGCCACAGTGGAAACGAAGATGAATACCCTGTGCCATTCCTTTGGGCAGTCCCCAGCCATCTTAAAGCAGCCATAAGTGACAATTTGTGAATAAGGTCTGCGCTGCCCCTTCCAGAACCATGACCAGGGCCCCATGCTGGGAATCTTGAATGCTGTTACTGAGTCAGGGAGGGAGTGGGGGAAGGGCAAGTAAAAACAGCACAAGCTTTCCTACTGCCAGGTTGATTCAGTGTTTTCCAGAGCTCTGTCAAAGTTGGTTCTGACAGTTTCTGCTTGTTTTTCAATGTTTCTTTGTGGAGTGGGGGTGGTGTAAGAGCTTGGAGCTGCCCATGCCACCCATTTGTTGTTCTCTGAAGTCCTTTTCTTTTAAAAACATCCTCACCCAAGGATATATTTAATGATTTGAGAAAGAGAGGAAGGGAGAGAAACATCTATCAGTTGTCCCCAGTATGCATCCTGACCAGGGATTGAACCTGCAACCTACACATGTGCCCTGACTGGGGATCAAACCTGCAATCTTTTTGTGCATGGGATAATGCTCCAACCAACTAAGCAATCCAGCCAGAGCTCTCTGAAGTCCTTTTAAACAGTTAAAGTTATGCTGTGTAGCCAGGTTATGCCTTTTTTAAAAAAATTAATTCATACACTTGAGTGCAGTTTGAGGTTTACAGAAAATTGAGCAGATAATACAGGAAGTCCTAATTTACCTCTCACATTTCCCCTATTATTAACTTGCATAACTGTGGTATACTTGTTACAATTGATGAACCAATATTGATACCTTGTTATTAACTAAAATCCATAGTTTACTTTATATTAGGGTTCATTCTTCATGTTGTACAGTTCTATGGCTTTTGACAAATGTTTGAAGTCATGTGTCTACAATTTTAGTAATTATACAGTTTTACTGCCCTGAAAATTCCCTGTGCTCCTCCAATTTGTACCCATGACCCAAAATCCTGGCAACTACTGATCTTTTTACTGTCTCTTTAATTTTGCCTTTTTCAGAAAGTCATATAGTTGGAATCATACAGTATCTAGCCTTTTCACACTGGCTTCTTTCACAAGCAAAATTAAATTTCATGACACATCTCATTTCTTTTTATTGCTGAATAATATTTCATTGCATAGGTGTATTCCAGTTTATCCATTCATTTTTAAAAATATTTTATTTACTTCTTTTTAGAGAGAGGGTAAGGAAGGGAGAAAGAAGGGAGAGAAACATCATTGTGTGGTTGCCTCTTGCACACCAGCAACTGGAGACCTGGCCTCAACCCAGGCATGTGCCCTGACTGGGACTTGAACCAGCAGCCATTTGGTTTGCAGGCCAGTGTTCAATCCACTGAGCCACACCAGCCAGGGCTGCCCATTCATCTTTTGATAGACGTATCGTTTGCTTTCTTTTCTTTTCATTTTGCAATTATGAATAAAGCCTGTCCTCTACTTTAAATCACATATACAGCATTATCTCTCTAATTCTTAAAATTCTTTGTTAATATAGTTTATAGTAACTGAATATACTTTTCATTGGCTCTTAAATTAAAATGATTGTCTATGGATAACAGGGCATTTCTTCTTTTTCATTTTCTTAATTTGCATTTTCTTATGTTGCTGCAATACATGTGCATTTCTCTTATGGATAGGAAAAGCAATGAGTTATTTTTTTAAGTTTTTAATTTGCTCGGGTGCCTGGATAAGGGCTCCACTCCAGAGTTCCAGCTGCTTGAATATTTTGGAGAAGGGTCTGGAGATTTCAGGACAAACATCACTTTAAAGTCTCCAAGATCCTTTCACAGTGAACAGTTAGGTAGATCATTTTCCCTGTGGAAGAGAAGGAGGGGTTGTCATTTTCATTCTTGAAAGGAGTGGTGAGGACACAGGATGAGTCAGAGGCAAGAGTGGACTTAAACCTGAGCAAAATGCCCTCCACTGCACCACTCACTTTACCAGCTGCCACCTACCTGCCAAATCTCCAGGTGCATACCCATTTCTTCTCTGACTTCTCCAGTTCATAATGATCTCTAGGCTTCACTTCACCCTCCCATTCTCCTCTCCCCCTTGGTCCTGATACGTGGATGCTGGTTTCCTGTTATGGCCACTGGATGATCCTTAAGGGAAACAGGCATGCAAAAGGTGTGGGGAGTCTACCTCCTGTACTCTGAGTATTTTGGTCACTTCTTACCTTGTTCCTTTATCCAGTCTTTACCCTCTGTCTAAAGCGGATTCCTGGGTCCAGCTTTGTGTTCTGCCTTGTTCTTTTAAAGGTGTCGGCACCAAAGAACATCACAGAAGTAGGTCAGGAGCTGAAAACGCTGGTGGAACAGCTCGTAGACATTGTCAGGAGCCTTCAGAGTCAGAGACAGCTCCCAGGATCTGGACCAGACAATAAACTGAGTGGCCTGGGCACGGTAGGCTCTGTTGGGAAAGGAAAGGGCGAGGGGGGCGGGGAGGGAGGCGTGGACAGCTTCCTACTGAAGCAGTATGAGAATGTTCGCAGTTGAATGATGCAATAAGTCTCAACCTTTTACCACTCTCTTTACTACCCAACAGGATGACTGGAGGTTTTGAATGCTTGAGGGTAAGGTAGGGAAGCTGCCAGTGACCTATGTTCCATCCTTATCACCCCACCTAAACAGCTCTAAGATCACCTGTGGCCTCTATGTAAATACTGCAGACGTTCTAGCCCGCATCCTCACTGACTTTTCAGCAGCCTTTGGCACAGTTGGACCCTGCCTTCATTACTGAAGTTTTCTTTTCCCTCAGCTGCTGCAACACACGTCTTCCAGCCTTCCCCTGTTTCTCCCTGGTTGTTCCTATTCAGTCTGTGTTGCAGACTCACTGTCCCCTGCTCAGCACTGAAATGCTGGATTTCCTCAAGGCTGAGCTGTAGGGTCCCTTCTCTTCCCCACGCCATGGCTTTAATTAGCAAACCCAGCTCCAGCCTGGCCACTTGTCTCAGCTCTAGTCTGGTAATCTCCTTCCTGATATTCTCCCCTTGGCCTCTCAAAGGCACATCACTTTAACATGTCTCAAACCGTTCCTCCTTAGGAACTCCCCACCTTGCTGGTGCTGTCATTCTTCTGTCACAAGCCAGAAACCTGGGAATCATGTCACCTCCTCCCTCACTGCTGAAACATCTCTCCTCTGACACTTCTCTTATCTAGGCTTGTGACCATTCTTGCCTAGGAGCCTCCTAATAGCTCCACCCTACTCCCTCTAGCCTGTTGTCCTCCCCGGTCATCAGAATAACCCTCTCAAACACAAATCTGATGATGTCACTCATTTATCTGCTTAAAACATTCAATGACATCTGTTTGTGTAGGATTAACCCCTCCCGCCCAACCAACTGGCCCTGCAGGATTCTATTCCTGTTTACCTCTCCCATCTCATTTCACCCAAGCTCTGCCTGGCTCTTCAACTTCCAGCCACACCAGCCCACATCTGTCCCTTTAGGGTGTTGTCATACATTTTCCCATCACAGAGCGCACTTCGTGGAATGTTCTTCTTTTACCCTGTCACCTAGGTAATGCCTGCTCATCCTTCAGAACCCAACTAGACCATCACTTTTTTTCTTTCTTTCTTCCTTCCTTCCTTCCTTTTTTTTTTTTTTTTTTTTAAGATTTTATTTTATTATTCTTAGAGGGGAAGGGAGAGAAGCAGAGAGGGAGAGAGACATCAATGTATGGTTGCCTTTCCCCTGCCTCCAGCTACGGACCTGGTTGGAGACCTGGCTTGCAACCTCATTAATGTGCCCTGGCTGGGGAATTGAACCAGGGACCTTTGGGTTTGCAGGCCGGTAGACCATCACTTTCTTAGAGAATCCTTCACTGACTTCCTGAACAAGTCCAATCCCCCTGTTAGAGGCACTCATGATTTCATGCACCTTTCATATACAGCATTTATCACTGCTGCAACTTCACCATGATTAGTGAGGCATGGTTAGCGGGGCATGTATTAATGTCTGTCCTCTCTCTTCTCCGGCATGGGACTGTAAGCTTCCTGAGGGTAGAGACCTTGATGGCTTTTGTTCTTTTGTTCACCCTTGTATCCCCAGGCCTAGCACAGTGCTGGGCACTTCCCATGGAATGAGTGAGGAAGTGGGTCCTGGGGATGCAGTATTAGGAATGGAAAGTCTGAGAATCTGACTTTCAAACCTGGTCTTGCCCCTCACTAGTATGATGACCTTGGGAAGTTAATTCCTCTTTCTTAATCATGGGTTCCTACCTGTAAAATAGGAACAACGAGGCCTGCATCCTCACTAGTTTGATGTGGGGATTAAAAGGGATCTTGTATAGGAAAGTGCTTTAGCAATGTGAAAACGGAGAATAAAATGAACTATGCTAAGTTTTAATTACACTTCATGAACTTGAGTGTCTTTTACAAAATGGGGATAATAAACCTAGCTTGGAAGGTTGTTTGGCAAATTAAAGGTGAGCAGTGGAAAGTACTCAGTAAGTGGTGCCTGCTACTACTATTTTGATTGGTGGGGAAAAGTGGGGAATGGCTTATGCTAAGTTGGGAAGGAAAGTCTGGGGCTGTAGGTGGGAAGGAGCATATGGGAGGCTGTGCTGCGGATGAATCAGACCTGAGGTTAAAGAGAACCAGTGAGCCTGTGTTGGAGGCTGGGCCTGGGCGGACAACAGGTTTATGTTGTCTCTACAGAAGCTGTAGGCTATAATGAGAGCAGTCTGGGGAAGGGTATTCTAGCCTATGTAGCTTATCTCAGTGGCTATCTGTATTACTTATTTTGTAAAGCCCCTATGATATGGGCCTACAAACTTTTAACTTTTTTTTTTTTAGCATGACCTAAGGAATTGATATTTATTGTACAGAATACTAGAAAATACATAGTAGTTTAAAGGAAATAAATGAAAATCATCATAACCCCACCACTCTCTAATATTTTTTTGCTGGGCTATGTGTATTTTGAGGGCCTAATTATGTTTTTAAGATTTATTTGTTTATGTATTTTTAGAGAAAGAGGAAGGGAGAGAGAAAGAGAGCAACATCAATCAATTGTTTCCTGTATATGTTCCAACAGGGAGGCCAGGCCTGCAATCCAGGCATGTACCCTGACTGGGAATCGAACCAAACCTTTCGGTTTGCAGGACAATACCCAGCCACTGAGCCACACTGGTCAGGGCCTAAATATATGTATTTTAAAGATTTTATTTATTCTTTTTAGAGAGAGGGGAGGGGAGAGAGGCATAGAGGGAGAGAGACATCCATGTATGGTTGCCTTTCACCTGCCTTCAGCTACAGAGCTGGCTGGAGACCTAGCTTGCAACCTGGTTATGTGTTCTGGCTGGGAATCGAACCAGCGACTTTTGAGTTCGCAGGCCAGTGCCTTATCCACTGTGCCACCAGCCAGCTAAATATATTTTTAAAAACTCATTAGGCTGCAAGTGGAAAATTATAAAATGTTTGCAGAACTGGAATATACCATGTTATGCATTCCTGAGGAGACTTTTATTATTGTTTTTTTCTTTTCTTTTTTTTTTTAATGATTCATCAATAGGCAGATGATTCCTTGGCTTCTCCAAATCTAGTGACTTCCAACATACCTGAGAAAAAACTGAGAGACATTCTTCATGACCTAGAAGATATCCGGGAAAAATTACAAAAGAACTTCATGGGTAAAGACCACCTTGAAGAAAAAAGGCAGGGTGAGTTGATTTTACTTGGAGAGGAGGAATAAATACAGAAGTTGGGGGGAAGTGGCAGAGTGTTCTATGGCTTTGTTTTTCGGGGAATGTGACCCTACAGCCCAGTGACATTGTCACTGTGGTGTTGTAAATGAGGAAGGAACAGGCAGAGGTATTTTGTGGCTGGCTGTTTTTTGGGCATGATTGGATGTGTACTGTAACATGGGCCCTTGAAGAGATAGAAATTCATTTTGTGCCCTGGCTGGTGGCTGTCAGTGAATTGGTGCCAGCCTTTGAACCCAAGGGTCACTGGTTCAATTCCCAGTTGGGGCACATAACCAGGTTGCAAGCCAGGTCTCCAGCTAGGTCCATAGCTAGAGGCAGGTGAAAGGCAACCATACATTGATGTCTTTCTCCCTCTCTGCCTACCCCCGTTCTCCCCTCTCTAAAAATAATAAATAAAATCTTTTAAAAAGTTCATTTTCTAAGACCTGTAAGTCTAGAATCTGGTCCAGATGTGGCTAGCTTAGTACTTGTGAGTATTACCTATGGGAGGAGATTCAGAAATAGGCTGCTTTTTATTTTTATTACTAAATATCTCTGTTAACAAAACATGTAACTTTGTAACTTTCTTGATGTATTCTATTAAAATGTAATCTGCAGTTTGTTAATATGGAACAGTAACAATGTAGAAAAGAACCTTTCTGTCCTGACTGTAGGTTCTCTGTTGTTCCCCTGTTCATTATAGAATAAGCAATGAATACCTGTCCAGTGGACGTTAGCTCTGGGCTATGACCCTAGGTTCTGCCTCCTGCTTCACCTACTGTCAACTTTATATACTTTCAAAATGTCTCTCTTACAGCTTTCTCCCTTCCTCTCTTTCTGGAAATAATAAATAAAATCTTTTAAAAAATAAATGATACATGAAGCAAAAAAGTCCCAGTGCACAAGAGCCCAGACCAGATGGCTACAGAGGTGAATTTTACCAAATATTTAGGGAAGAACTAACTCCTATGCTTCTCAACCTACTTCAAAAATCCAAAAAGAGGGAAGACTCCCAAACTCTTTCTATGAGGCCAATATTATTTCAATCCCAAAACCAGGTCAAGATACAACTAAGAAGAAAAACTACAGGTCAATATCTCTGATGAATATAAATGCTAATGTTCTCAACAAAATATTGGCAAACTGGATCTAGCAATACATTAAAAAGATCATACACCATGATTAAGTGGGATTCATCCCAGGGATGCAAGGATGGCACAATATTCACAAATCAATAACCATAATACACCACATCAACAAATTGAAGGACAAAAACCATATGATCATATCAATAGATGCTAAAAAAGCATTTTATAAAGTAACACAATGATTTATGATAAAAATGCTTACCAAAATAGGAATTGAGGGAGCATCCCTCAACATAATAAAGGCCATATATGAGAAACCTGTAGCACATGCCATACTTAATGGGCAAAATCTAAAAGCTTTCCCCTTAAGATCAAGAGTGGACAAGGCTGTCCACTCTCTCCACTTCTGTTCAACATTGGAAAGGAGGGAGTAAAACTATCATTTGCAGAAGACATAATAGTATACATACAAAACCCTATAAGATTCCACCAAAAATGTACTCAACCTAATTAGCAAATTTAGCAAAATAGCTGGATATAAAGTCAATATTCAGAAATCAAAGGCATTTTTGTATACCAACAATGAAACATCATCAGAGAGAGAGGCTAGAAAACAAATCCCATTTACCATAGCAACAAGAAAAATAAAGTACTTAGAAATAAACTTAACCAAGGAGGTAAAAGACATGCACTCAGAAAACTACAGAACACTGCAGAAAGAAATTAAGGAAGATACAAATAAATGGAAGCATGTACCATGTTCATGGATGGGAATAATTAACATCAATAAATGTCGCCCTGGCTGGTAGTACAGTGGATAAGGAGCCGGCCTGTGAACCCAAAGTTTGCTGGTTCGATTCCCCAGCCAGAGCATATAACCAGGTTGTAAACCAGGTCTCCAGCCAGGTCCATAGCTTGAGGCAGGTGAAAGGCAACCACACATTGATGCCTCGCTCCTTCTATCCCTTCCCCTCTCTCTAAAAAGTAATAAATAAAATCTTTAAAAAAATAAATAAAATAAAATGTCTATCCTATCCAAAGCAATCTGTAGATTCATGCAATCCCAATTAAAATACTAATGATATATTTCACAGATCTAGAAAAAATACTTCAAAAATTTATATGGAGCCAAAAACGACTATGAGTAGCTTCAGCAATCTTGAGAAAGAAGAATAAAGTAGGGGGAATCACAATACTGCATATCAAACTATACTATAGGGCCACTGTAATCAAAACAGTCTGGTACTGGCATAAGAATAGACATATATAATACAACAACAATAAAATTTAAAAATTTTTAAAAATAAATAAATAAAAATTAAAAAAAGAATAGACATATAGATCAATGGAACAGAATAGAGAGCCCAGAAATAAACCCAGGACTCTATGGTCAATTAATATTCAACAAAGGGAGAAGGAACATAAAGTGGAGTGAAAATATCCTCTTTAGCAAGTGGTGTTGGGAGAACGACAGGGACATGAAAAAAATTAAACTAGACCATCAACTTACACCGTACACTAGAATAAACTCAAGATGGATAAAGGACTTAAACATAAGCCATTCCTCCATAAAAGTCCCAGAGGAAAACACAGGAAGAAAAATTTCAGATATCCTACACAGAAATATTTTCACTGATACTTCTCTAAGGGCAGAGGAGATAAAGGAACAAATAAACAAATGGGACTATATCAAACTGAAAAGTTTCTGTCCAGCTAAAGAAAACATCAGCAAAATTAAAAGGGAACCAACTGTACGGGAAAACATATTTGCCAATGATACCTCAGACAAGGGTTTGAACTTCAAAATATATAAAGAACTTAATGCAACTCAACACCAGGGAGACAGCCTAATTAAAAAATGGGCACCAAAGGTCACTGGTTCAATTCTCAGCCAGGGCACATAATCAGGTTGTAAGCCAGGTCTCCAGCTGGAGGCAGGTGAAAAGCAACTATACATTGATGCCTCTCTCCCTCTCTGCCTCTCTCCCTTTCTCTCTCTCTCTCTAAAAATAATTTAAACATTTTTTAAATAGGCAAAGGACCTGAACAGACACTTCTCTGAGGAGGACATACAAAGGGCCCATAGGCATATGAAAGAATGCTCAACATCACTAGCCATCTCAGAGATGCAAATTAAAACCACAATGAGGTGCCACCTCACACCTGTCAGAATGGCCATCATTAAGAAATCAACAAACAACAAGTGTTGGCAAGGATGGGGAGAAAAGGGAACCCTGGTGCATTGTTGGTGGGAATGCAGACTGGTGTAGCTACTATGGAAAACAGTATAAAATTTCCTCAAAAAACTAAAAATGGAACTGCCTTTTGACCCAGAGATTCTACTGCTAGGATTATACCCAAAGAATCCTGAAACACCAATTCAGGAGAACCTATGCACCCCTATGTTCATAGCTGTGCTATTTACAATAGCCAAGTGCTGGAAACAGCCTAAGTGCCCATCAGCAGATGAATGGATCAAAAAACTTCAGTATATATATTTTTTAAAGATTTTATTTCATTATTTTTTAGAAAGAGGGGAAGGGAGAGAGGCAGAGAGGGAGAGAGACATCATTGTATGGTTGCGTTTCACCTGCCTCCAGCCACAGACCTGACTGGAGACCTGGTTTGCAACTTGGTTATGTGCCCTGGCTGGGGAATCGAACCTGCGACCTTTGGGTTCGCAGGCCGGCGCCTTATCCACTGTGCTACCAGCCAGGGCCACTTTGGTATATTTACACAATGGAATGCTACACAGAAAGAAAGAAGGAACTCCTACCTTTTGCAACAACATGGATGGAACTGGAAAGTATTATGCTTAGTGAAATAAGCCAGTCAGTGAAAGACAAATACCATAGGACTCACCCAATACAGGAGACTGATGAACAAAACAAAAAAACAAAGCAAAACAGAACCAGAGGCATGGAAACAAGGAACAGACTTTCAGTGTGCAGAAGGGAGTGGGGGAGGGGGAGAAAGAACCAAAGAGGAGGAACAACTTAATCAAGGAACCAGCATGGGTGACCCATGGCAATGGACAACATGTGGGCTTAAGAATGGGGAGTGGAATGGGATAAATATAGTACAACAACAGTAAAATAAAACAAAATAAAAGTTATTCAACATTTATGAATGTACATCATGTATCATTTTTAAGAACCAGTAAAATGTAGAATCTTTTCCCCTGTCATTAGGAGAAAAAAAGATGGTGTCTGTTAGTTAAAAACATTTTTATTAAATATTTTATTTATTATTTTCAAAGAGAGGGGGAGGGAGAGAGGCAGAAAGGGAGAGAAACAACAATGAATGGCTGCCCTTCACCTGTCTCTAGCTAAAGACCTGGCTGGAGACCTGGCTTGCAACCTGGTTATGTTGCCCTGGCTGGGGAATCAACCCAGCAACCTTTGGGTTTGCAGGCCGGCACCTCATCCACTGTGCCACCAGCCAGGGCCTAAAAACACTTTTTAACATTATGATTAATAATTAAAATCCTATATGTCCCATTGGGCAAGGTAAGAAAAAGAAAAAATAAACAAATGGCACTACAGCAAACTAAAGTTTTTTCACAACACATGAAACTATCAACAAAGTGACAAGAACCTACTGAACAGAAGATATTTGCCAGTGATACATCTGATAAGTGCTTTGTAGCCATAACATATAAAGAACTCGTACAACTTAATACCAAAGACACACACAACCTTATTTAAAAGTGGGCAGAAGACCTAAGTAGACATATTTCCAAAGAGGACATACAGATGGCCAACAGACATGAAAAGATGCTTACTGTCACTAATCATCAAGTGAACGCAAACTGAAAGAAACCACAATGAGATATCCTTTCACACTTGTCAGAATGACTATTAGTGCTATTGGTGAGTATTGGTGAGCATGTGGAGACAAGGATCTTTTGTGCACTGTTGATGGGGTTGTAAATTGGCAAAGCCACTATGAGAAATGGTATGTAGTTTCCTCAAAATAGAACTACTATATGACCCAGCAATTCCATTTCTGGGTATTTATCCAAAGAAATCCAAAACACTAATTAGAAAAGATAAAAACACCTCTATGTTTATTGCAGCATTATTCACAATAACCAAAGTATGAAAGCAACCTAAGTGTCTATTGATAGACTATTGATAAAAAAGATGTGGTACCTATATACAGTGAAATTTAGCCATAAAAAAAAGAATGCTTTCTTGCCATATACAACAACATGGATGGACCTAGAGGGTATTATGCTAAGTGAAGTAACTCAGACAGAGAAAGACAAATACCACATGATTTCACTTATATAAGAAATATATTTAAGTTTTTTATTTATTGTATTTTTTAAAGGTTTTATTCATTATTTTTATAGAGAAGGGCAGGGAGGGAGGAAAAAGGGAGAGAAACATCAATGTATGGTTGCCTTTCATCTGCCTTCAGCTATGGACCTGGCTGGAGACCTGGCTCGCAACCTGGTTATGTGCCCTGGCTGGGGAATCGAACCTGCGACCTTCGGGTTCGCAGGCTGACGCCTTATCCACTGTGCTACCAGCCAGGGCTGGGAAATTTTTATTTATTTTAAAAAGTACAAACCAAACAGAAGAAAACTCATAGATACAGAGAACAAATTGATAGTTGCCATTTGGAAGGAGTGGGAGATGGGTTAAATAGATGAAGGACAAATTTCCAGTTATAAAAACAGTTATGGGGATGTATGAGAACTATACTCAATAATATTATAATAACTATATATGGTATCAGATGGATATTAGATTTGGCAGAGTGATCACTTCGGAAGTTATGTAAATGTAACTAACTTACTGTTACACACTTGAAACTAAGGTCATATTGTATGTCAACTATAAGGAAAATTTTGAAAAGAAATTTAAACCCCATAAGCAAAAGTCCTATCAGCTCAATATAAGAGCAGTGGTGCCCAAGTAAACTTTGATCATGGCTTCTTGAAGGATAGCTCTCTTGCTCCCTTCACCTCAGAACCCACACCCTACACAGGGCCTTATGTTTTGACTCTTAGGTTCACTTTAGGCTGCTGTCACTTCAAGATACAAATGGAGGAAGATTTGACCTTCAGAGTCCACACTCTGACATTTCCTTTCCTTTCTCTTCTTCTACCTAATGTATAGGCACTGGAAGCATATAGTAGCTTGATGCTAGCAATTAAACTCTAGTACATTGGGAAGTAGGAGGATCCGTGAGTTGAAATGACTGGTACACCAACTCATGTTCCCTGGTTTTTAAAGCAGTTTAAAGCATTGGCAAGGGTTTGCAGATATTTTGGGGGTCAGGGCACTGTGATCCCCTGAAACTGTATTAGTTAATTTATTTGACAAATATAAATAAAACGCTTCCATATACCTGGCAGTAGGCTTGGTTATTAGAACACAGAGTTGAGCAAGGAGCCAGCCACGAGCTTAGAGTTTAGTGAGGAAAAAGTGGGGAAGTGCGTAGTGAGAACATGGGGCTGACACACTGCGCTGGCTGCAGGCCTGGTCCTGACACCAAGATGTGCTGCTGATGAGGAAGACAGCCATGTGCCCAGATCCTGATGTTTAGATACCTTCTGCTTGCCTTTTAAATAGCTTTTTGTAAAATTTAATCATTTTTTTGTTTTATTGTTTCACAGATTTTATTTATTACTTTTTAGAGAGCTGGGAAGGGAGGGAGAAAGAGAGGGAGAGAAACATCAATGTATGGTTGCCTTTCACCTGCCTCCAGCTACAGACCTGGCTGGAGACCTGGCTTGCAACCTGGTTGTGTGCCCTGCCTGGGAATCCAGCCAGTGGCCCTTTGGTTCGCAGGGTAGCACTTAATCCACTGAGCCATACCAGCTTTTTTATTATTATTATTATTATTAAGATTTTATTATAAAAATTGAATCTTGATTGTTCCTTTCCATTGCCTTTTTTTAAAAACTGGGACTCACCCCCGCTCCCAATTTTTTTCTTCTTCCTTAGTTAAAATCCCAGAAAGTCAGTCTTCCACCTCATGCGCACCAACTGACCAGAGCCACATTGCCTCCCTTCTTGTTCAACGTAAGTATGTGGTCTGCTTAACACGTGGGCGGTGGCCTGCTGCAGAGAGGAGCTGTGAGAGTATGCTGGGGCCATCCCCCTGCCGCTAGCCTCCCCACCCAGACTAGAGCCCGGCACATGGGGAGCTGCTTACAAAGCCAAAGGGGGTTTAAGGCTCCCAAATTCCAGGCTAAGCCAGGCCCATGAGCAGTCAGACCCAGGCAACCTGTGGGCATCCATGCTGGAGCCATCATATATAGCCAACTGCCCATCCCCCATCTCGACTAGTTACTGCCCCTGTCCTGGTCTGGAGTTGGCACTGAGAGCTTGGGCTTGACTCTCAGCTCCTGCACCCACTAGCTATGTGATCTTGGACACAAGTTGGATGACCTCCCGGAGCCTCAGTTCTCTCATCTGTGAGATGGAGGTAATAGTACTAACTTCCCTCGTGGGTTTGTCATGAGAATTAAACGAGTGAATGTGTTTAAATGTGTGCCTAGAATAGTGATGCAATATCAATGTTAGGATTTCCTTATTTGGTAGGAAACAGTATAAAAATATACTTTTTAAGTCATGACCCTTAATTAGCAAGCTTATGTACAACTAGAGAGAGCGAAACAGCCGTGGTCATAAGTCACTGTACTATACAGGCAGAAGATGGTATTTTAGAGAACAGGTGAAACACTAAGGGTGTTGAGAAAAGCAAGAGGTCACTTTCTGCTGGGTGGGATTCCAAGGTGGTTTCTTGAAAGAGGGTTAATGGTAAATAGAGATTAAGGAGAACAAGGGATATGGTCAGTAGACAACATCAGAGGTATGGACAGGGAATAGCAAGTTGACATACCCATATTAATGCCAGTGTGAATAAAACTTTATCACACCCAAAGATGCAAAGCTGATTTTTGCTGTCTGAGGACCTCTTAACATGAACAATCAGAGATGGCTGGTCATGTTCTTATTTTTTTCCTTCAGGGGCCATCAGTCCAACCTTTGACCTGAGGAGCCTCTCCTGTAGCCTGGAAGTGTCCAAGGATTGCCGGACGGTGACTGTATCTCGCATCCCACAGTTTTATACCTGGAATCCTGACAGGTTTACCATCTGCCAGGTCTTCTGTTCCCAAGCCTTCTCTTCTGGGCAGCAGTACTGGGAAGTGGACACTCAGCATTGCAATCACTGGGCAGTTGGCGTGGCTTCCTGGGAGATGAATCGAGACCAGATCCTGGGAAGGACCAGGGACTCCTGGTGTCTAGAGTGGAAGGGAATGAGACAGCTCTCTGGGTGGCACATGGTCAAGGAAACTGTCCTCTGCTCAGAAGAACCTAGGGTGGTGGGCATCTGGCTGGACCTCGAGCAGGGGAAGCTGGCCTTCTATTCAGTGGCCAATCAGGAGAAACTTCTGTGGGAGTGCCCAGTCTCTGCCTCCACGCCACTGCACCCTGCCTTCTGGCTGTATGGTTTACAGCCCGGAAACTCTCTGACTATAAGGCCAGTAAAAGTATAAAGGTGAAAACACAGTGGTTGCCTCTCTCTCTGCCTTCATGCAGGGTAGCAACTTGACAAGAATTGCACTCCTGAAGTTTAGGGGTGAGCAGTTAACTCTGCATGTTTGGGATGTTTAAATTTACACCTTAAAGAAGGGAAGGGCCCTTGATTGGCTCCTGGTAGGTAATCTCTAATCCCTTGGAATACCCTATCTGATAAGAGTGTCTTTATTTAACCTGGGGGCCTTGGGCCTGGAGGTTTCAGCAGCTTGACCTCTGAGAGGCTGGAGTTGAAGGTCAGCCACTTGGTTGGTAGGGCCTGTCTACCTGACCGACTTCCTCAGGATGGATGCCATGCTGAGCATTGGGTGAGTTTCCCTGGTTGACAATACTTCTCTCATGTGGTCACGCATTGCTGCTGGGAGAATTCAAGCATTGTTCCTATGGGAGAGGATTTTGATGTCTCCCGGTTCCTGCCCTAGGTGCCCTTTTTTTTTTTTTACTTTTCACAGTAATCAACTATAACCAAGAGTATAAAGCTTTGCTGAGTTCTAGTGAATCACTGAACCTGAGAGTGGTTTTAGGGACCCCTAAATGTAAGGGGCACGTTAGGAATCTCTATAATAATGTGTGCACAAATATAGTGATTTCAAACAACAGACATTTATTGTTTCAGTTTCTGTGAGTCAGGAGTCAGGGCACAACTTAGCTGAGGCCTCTGCTTCAGAGTTGCCCAGGCTGCAGTCGGGGTGTGAGCTGGGGCCATGGTGTCATCTGAGGCTCGACTGGGGAAGGATCTGCTTCCAGACTCATAGGGTTGTTGGCCCCATTCAGTTTCTTGTGGGTTGTCAGACTGAGGCTTTCAGTTTCTATTGAGTGTTGTTGGTTTAATGTGATTTCAAATCCATTTGTTTATGATTTAAATGAAGCTGTTTTCATCCTGTTTATGGCAAAGATGAAGATATGTTTTTAGAAGGAAAGTTATTTTGATATATAAGAAGGAAGCAAATTGTGTCAGGATGTCATAATTTCATCTGTTGTTGATAAGCTCTCAGTGGCTCAGCTGCTAAGGGGCTTTGCCAGGGGCTTATTCATCAGAACAAGTGGAGAAGCAACTATGGCAAGAGGACACTTAGGCTGGAAATACTTCGACTCAACTCAGCTCATTGGCGCTGTCATGGCAGGCTTGCTGAAGAAGGCTACTGGCCTTGTAGGATTGGCTCTGTGTGAGGCTCCACACCAGAGGCTAAGAATATTGTACACAACGATTCTTGATGTTTTTGAGCAAATCCCTAAAAAGGCAGCATGTAGGAAGTCTACAGACACATTACAAATGAGAAACTGGATATGGTTAAAGCAGAGTCAGATGTTAAAAAGTTAAAAGACCAACTTCAAAGTAGCTAAACAGAAGAGGTGTTCTTCATGCTGGAAATGAACTAAGTCTGGTGAGAGAAACGATAGCATGGAAACCACTGGAGCCTTTAGTGAAGAGCCAGTGTAATCATTGTCCAATGACTTGTGTGTCGATGGGAAACATTTAATCAAATGTTCTGTTATATCATAACTGTTTCCTTATTACTGCCATCCTATAATAAAGAAAACTGATGCAGAACATATTTAGGAGACTTGTTTAAACTTGTGGTAGTGGGCACTTGTGAATTAATTTTTGTTGAAGCAGTCATTCAAATTATTTCAAGATGATATTTAAAAAAAAAAAAAAAAAAAACAGAGGTTCTGGGAAGGTTTGAGAGTTAATTAGAAAAATTCCTATATATTGCATGCAGAGGCCATATTCAAAAGGTGAAGTATTTCTAGTATCTTCTACACATTTAATTGGTTTTTATTCTGAAGAAATCAGAAGAGGAATTTAATTATTACTTAAATGTGTAGGTCACTGTTTGAAGTGAAGTAGCAAGATTAAAAAACATCAAATTAGAATTGATGTGTGTACATTTAAGAAAATTGATTTTGTGTTTGAAAGAAAGATTTCTTATTTACAATTAGTTGGAAAAACTTATTTATTTATTTATTTTGGTGCCTCATTTAAGGAAGTTAGTTTTTCTGGCCCTTAACCAATCTATATCAGGATAGAGAATATCTGTAAAAGAAGAAATATTAAGAGTTCCTAAAGCTTATCTGGCATATGAATGGGATTATATTAAAAATATATTGCCCTGTCTGGTGGCTCTCTGGAAAGGTGTCGGCCTGTAAACCCAAAAGTTGCTGATTCAATTCCCAGTCAGGGCACATAACCAGGTTCCAAGCCAGGTCTCCAGCCAGGTCCATAGCTGGAGACAGATGAAAGGCAACTATACATTGATGTTTCTCTCCTTCTCTGCCTCCCTCCCTTCCATTCTCTCTAAAAAGAATAAATAAAATATATTTTTAAAAAAGTTGTATAAATTCCAAGTGGAATCACTAAGTACTTTTACTAAGTTTCAAATATGAGTGTAGCTGGATATTAAACAGAAGATAAATCTGTTCAAGGAAAGAAGTGACAGACAAATTTAAGGTTAAATCAAAATAAAATTACATTTCAGATGCCTTTATATTTTCTTCCTAGTCCCTTATCACTGCTAAATACTTAGTTAAATTTAATATTTCTTAATCGTCAAAGATAGTACTTCTAGGGGTTTTTGTATGTGTGCATGTGTGTATGATATTTTGCTATCTCTGTGGCAAAGCAGAATCCTTAAGAATTTCCAGAATAAGAAAAAAATTGTATTTTTACTTTTACTACATGTTTTCTCCCTTAGAGAGCTATGAAGTAAATGCTAAATAAATATTAACTTGAAAAAAATAAAGACTGTCAATACTGTGAGTTTGCAAGGAATATCTGAGAGTTTCGGTCTTGGCAAGGTGACACTTTGTTGAGCTAAATTCACTTTGGGGCATTAACTCCTACTATGGTGAAGGTGGCTCTTTACCAGCAGTGGCAGAAGCCTTGCAGCAGACTCTCAAAGGAGCTGTCTTGCCCAGCACTGGTGCCCTCGTTCCCTGGCAACATGCCCAGGCAACAGTTTTGCCCTGGCCACTCTTGGTTGGCTAAGCCTTCTCTTTCAAGTATCAACTCCTATAAAAAACATTTCAACTAAATTTGGACTTTATTCCTTTCATCTCCCCTGGCTTGGAACAATAGTGTAATTAATCTATCATTGGTTTGGAATATGTTATTGCTTTATTAGCTTACTGAGAAATACTACCCTGTATGCTATTGGCTTGTGGAATTACTGTAATTCCCCCAGTGAAACTGTGTTAAATAAACCATTGTCAAAGACAAACTCAGTCTCTGTGCATAATTTGCCCCCAAAACAAAACAGGTCATGAGGGCTGTTTTACAGTCTGGCCCACACAGGATATATCATTTCACAACTGATTCCTCCTATTTTTAAAATCATTTTATTATATATAACAGAACAGATACAAAAAATTACCCAAAAAATGTGTGAAGTGGAATGAATTTTTATAAGGTAATTACCCTTGTGAACTGCTTTTCAGGTCAAGAAATAAAAGGTTACTCTCCACCCCAGGAGCTCTTTCATGTGCCCCATCCCAATCACAAAACCCTCCCCCAACCTGAAAGGAATCCTGACTTTTATAGTGATCACTTCCTTGCATTTCTTTAGAGTTATGCACCCCTACTCACCAGGGTTGAGTCTTGCCCATTCAAAAAACAAAAACAAAACAAAAAACAGCCCTGGCTGGTGTGACTCAGTGGATTGAGTGCTGACCTGTGAACTAAAAGGTCACTGGTTCAATTCCTGGTCAGGGCACACGCCTGGGTTTTGGGCCAGGTACCTGGTTGGGGGAGCACGAGAAGCAACAACTCATGGATGTTTCTCTCTCTCTCTTTCTCCTTCCCTTCCTTTCTCTCTAAAAATAAACAAATAAATATTAAAAACCAAAACAACTGATGTCTTTTTCTTAACATCTTTCTCAAGATGTAATTTCTGTACTGTAAAATTTGCCTATTTAAATAAAGTGCACAAATAGCCCTGGCTGAGGAGCTCAGTTGGTTAGAGCATCCTCCCAATATGCCAAGGTTGCTGGTTCTATCCCCGTGAGAACACAAGTCAACCAATGGATGCATAAATAAGTGAAACAACAAAGGGATGTTTCTCTCTCTCAAAAAATCAGTAAGTAAATTTTTTTTAAACTTTTATTGTTGCTGTATTACATCCATCCCCTTTTTGCTCCCATCTGTCCCCCTCCCCACCCACCCATTCCCCCCAAAGTCAATCCCACCTGTTGTCCATGTCCATGGTTCCTTTATACTTGGTTCTTGTCTAAGCTGCTCCCCTTCTTTGCCTCTGCCTCCCCCCTCCTAAATATTTTTTAAAGTTTACAGATCAATGTTATTTAGCCTGTTTACAGAGTTGTGAAACCATCACCATAATCTAATTTTAGAACATTTTCATCATCCCCAGAAAGAACCCTCATAACTCATTAGGAGTTGATAGGACTTTTAAGTCTCCTAATCTACGTACCTCCTGCCTCCCTTTCTTTTTCTTGCAATTCATCTGTCAGATGCCAGGCTGCATTAGCACCTACCACAAAGATGTGAACATGCAGTTCTGTTGTGCTGGGTTGAGCTTTGTCACACAAGCCGACCAGGCAACCTTGGACTGTGCATTTAACCTCTTTGCCTCTTTCTCCTGTACAATGGAAATTATTAATACTTTCTTTACTTTATCTTCTTGAAAGGGTTGCTGAAAGAATGAAATAGGGCTGCTGAGGAAACTGGAACAATGCCTGGAGGATTATAGGTACAGCAACAATGACAACTATATTTTAATATCATACACCTTGGCCTCTAACATCTTGAGGTTTACTCCTGATTTCCGTATGTATCTTTAAAAACTGGGACAAGTGGAATTCTTCCACATGAGGATCTTCGTTTCGGCATAATTTGCTCTCTGAGTCTCACAACCACCCTTGGTAATGAGTCTTACTATCTCTCTGTTAACACACAAGGAGGCAGAATCCCAGACAGTCTTAGTGGTTTGCCCAGGATAGAACAACTGAGTGTGGCAGGGCCAGGAGCAGGCCCAGTTTTCCCACTCACGTCTCTCATCTTAATACCCTCTGATATGGTCTGGTTCCTTGCTGAGATCAGGACCTGGCCTTTTCCTCTGAGTGGACACAGCCCTGAAGTCTCTGGTTCTTATTGGTGGTGGTCCTCTATTAGTAGGGTGGTCTAGGGTTATCTGAGCAAGGACGGGGCTTCTCTGTTTGTGCCAGATGACCATTAAAAGGTTATGTGCGCCCTGGCCAGCTAGCTCCATTGGTTGGAGTGTTGTCTTGATGATCCAAGGTTACGGGTTTGATTCCCAGCCAGGGCACATGTGGGAATGCAGGAGACAAATCAATGAATGCATAGATGGGTAGAACAGCAAACAGAGCCATGTCTCTTGTTCTCTAAAATCAATGAATACAATGAAAAAAAAAAAAAAAAGGAATTTTTAAAAAGTCGATGTTCTTACACTTTCTGCATTAGAGAGGTTTTATCTTCTTACCTAGAGTCACGATGATGTTTGCCTGGTAAAAGTGTTGAGGATTTAGAGCCCAAGGTTTTAGCCTCTTGAAGTCCTTTGGTTCAATATGTCCCTCTGTGGCGCCTGGATAATGAGGCCACTGTGAGCAGGGGGTTTATCAGCCCGTCACAGGATTTCCCCGCACTGGAGCCAAGGCAGGAATCATAAAGGTAGAGAATGAAGGTTATCACTTTCTGTTGCCTTGCTTTTGTCTGGAGTTTTCTGTCAGTATATCCCTTTCAGGATACCGTGGAAAAATGACACCCTTCCCTGGAACAAAATCCACGATCCACCAAAGGCTAACGGAAGCTGAAGTGGCTCTTTTCAACAAAGATGAAGCCCTCTCTCCTGGGTCTGCCCTGTGTGGGGAACGGTCTCCCGTGGGGAGCAAAGGCCCTTCCGCAGGGAGAGCATCAGGAACTCCGTGGGCAGCTTTTCCTCCTGCCTGGAGAGGCTTCTCTCAAAAACTTGCGTTTTCTTTCAGGCCTTGTCTCTGTTAAGTGCTTTTTTTCTGGGGGTCGGATTGTTCGTGGTGAGGGCTACCTCTGTGTCTCCCTCTCTTTCTCTCTGCCACACACACACACACACACACACACACACTGGCTGCTGAGGCAGCTACTGGAAAGCACTCTGGTGCCTGTGACTGGGGTCCAGGGTTTTGGGTTCCTGGAAGAACCCCCTGCTAAGCAGGACAAGACCACCACCGTTTTCTGTTTGTTTGTTTGTTTTCAATGGAGGGGGGAGCACATTGATTTGTTGTTCCACTTATTTATGTATTCATTGGTTGCTTCCTGTCTGAGATGAACCCACACCTTGGTGGATGGGGTTGATGCCCTAATTAACAGAGCTCCTTGGCCAGGGTAGCCGCCGCCTTCTTAAGCTCACAGCAAACTAGAGGACAGTTACATCTATCTGTCCCTTGCTTTTCCTCCAATCCATTTATTTCTGAAAAATGTATTTGAAGACTTTGTTTCCTAGCTGATTACAGAAACAAGCCATAAACCAGAACAAGTGCTGCTGTCTGGGAGATGCATTGGGCCCTCTTGCTCCGGTGAAGGGAGACGCCCCTCCCCCAGGGCCACCAGGGGGTTCTGACAGGAAAAGGAGGGTCCTCCTTGGCATGTGCTCAGCTGCGGCATCACCTGCTCCTGCTGAGCCCTTGGCCCCAAGCCCCAAATTCATCTGCATTCGTGATTGCTCAGAGCCCTCATGATGGCATGATTTCCTTCTCCTTTCCGAGGACTGCAGGCCTCTTTTTTAGTCATACTTAGGTTATGCTGAAGGTTTGTTTTTAAGCTGGGACAGACCCTTGGCACAAGCCACGGTTTTCTCTAGGACAGGCTTTCTCAAGCTTCAGCCTTCCTGTGCAGTGCTGCCTGTACCATTTTTTCTTTCTTTTCTTTTTTTAAAGATTTTATTTATTGTTTTTAGAGAGAGGGGAAGGGAGGAAGAAATGGAGAGAAACACCAATGTATGGTTGCCTTTCACCTGCCTCCAGCTACTGACCTACCTGGAGAGACCTGGCTTGCAACCTGGTTATGTGCTCTGGCTGGGAATTGAACCAGCGACCTTTGGGTTCGCAGGCCAGCACCTATGCACTGTGCCACCAGCCAGGGCTGACCATTTTTTTAAAAAATAGTTCTTCCTAAACCAACTTGCTCTCCCCCTCTTAGGTACATTTATTTCAAAAGGAAACTTTTAAAAGTTTTATATAAGCGGCCCCTGGCTGGTGGCACAGTGGATAGGCACCAGCCTGCAAACCCAAAGCTCACTGGTTCGATTCCCAGTCAGGGTATATAACCAGGTTGTCTCTCCAGGCAGGTCTGTAGCTGGATGGAGGCAGGTGAAAGGCAACCATACATTGATGTTTCTCTCCCTTTCTTCCTCCCTCCCTTCCCCTCTCTCTATAAATAATAATAAGTAAAATCTTTTTTAAAAAGTTGGATATAAGTGGAAATCAGAATCATGTATCTTAAAGAGAGGGGTAACCAGAACTATGTCCAGAGAGAAGTCACTATTGAAAATGGTACACAATGAGTTGAGATCAGATTATAGTGACCCACTAACACACAGTCAGGCCACTCAAGCTAAAACCATAGTTATTTTGTAGGCGCTTTCTGGGATGTATTTGCAGTTTTGCTGAGTATTGGCATTGTGTTGCATGGGAAGTCATCTGTGAACACAGCTATGTAGGGAGAGCAGAAGGAATGGGACAGTCACTCAAGTCCGGCTGGTTTCAGCTAGGGGTGGGGTGGGCAGGGAGGAGGTAAAGAGAGACTTAGATTATGAGATGCCACTTCTTATGGAACATTTTTGAAAGGGGAGGTTTCGGAACATAGGCCACAATTTGGAGGATTCTGGTGAGAAGATGGATGGATCCCTAAAGACGACTGCCTCGTCCACAACTTGCCTCCTAAGTTTGTATTGTTTCTTTGCTGTGTCCCTAGCACCTAGCACAGAGCCTCTCATGTGGTGAAACAATAAATACTTGTTCAATAACTTAAACATGATATTCTATGTTATGTCTCCCTTAAAGCATTGCTATTCTTTTAAATGTTTCCATTAATTTTATTTAAAAGATATAATTATTAAATTTACTTCGACATTTTACAAAAGATGTTTATACTAAAAATTAATTCATAACCTTTTTATAAAGATTATATTTATTATTTTTAGAGAGAAGGGAAGGGAGAGAGGCAGAGAGGGAGAGAGACATCTATGTATGGTTGCCTTTCACCTGCCCCTAGCTAAGGACCTGGCTGGAGACCTAGCTTGCAACCTGGTGATGTGCCCTGGCTGGGAATCGAACCAGTGACTTTTGGGTTTGCAGGCTGGTGCCTATCCACTGAGCCACCAGCCATTAGTTTTTATCATATATTTTATTGATTATGCTTTATAGTTGTCCCAAGTTTTCCCCTTTCACCTGGTATCCTCCTTCCTTCCAGCAACCTCACCCCCTAAGTTCATGACTATGGGTCATGGATGTAAGTTCTTTGGCTTCACCCTTTCCTATACTATTCTTTTTTTTTATTTTTATTTTTTTCTATTTTTGATTTTTAAATTTTTGTTTATTTTATTATATAATTACAGGTGTCCTAATTTCTTTTCCCTTTGTTCTCCTCTGCACAGTTACCATCCCCCACCCTCCAGCAATCCCACCTCTTAGTTCATGTCCATGGGTCATGCATGTAAGTTCTTTGGCTTTATCCTTTCCTGTACTAGTCTTAACATCCCTCTGTCTATTTTGTTCTTACCAATTATGCTTCTTAATCTCTGCAACATTTTCCCCATTCTCCTCATTCCCCCTCCCAGATGATAACTCTCCAAATGATCTCCATATCTTTGATTCTGTTCCTGTTTTTGTTGTTTGCTTAGTTTGTTTTTTTAAAGATGTATTCATTTCTTTTAGAGAGGGGGGAAAGGAGGGAGAAGAAGAAGGAGAGAAACATCAATGTGTGGTTGCCTCTTGAACATTCCCAACTTGGGACCTGGCCTACAACCTGAGCATGTGCCCTGACTGGGAATCAAACCAGCAACCCTTTGGTTCATGGGCTAGTGTTCAATCCACTGAGCCACACCAGCCAGGGTGCCTTTCAGAGTGTTTAACTTGGGTGGGCAGACTAATCAATTTCATCTTGGAAAGGTAATGCAAGTCAGCAAATTAATTTAAAACGCAGTTATTAAAGGTCACATGTGAGCATAAAGTACATGTTGAGCAATGTAATAAGGGCTTTATTTAATTCTCAACAGAGCCCTATAATATAGTTCCATTTTGCAGATGACATTAAGGTTTTTCAGAGGAGTTACATAATTTGCTTAATGTTGCATAGCTAGCAAAGTGTTGGAGATGAAATGTAGACCCCAGGGCCTGTGCTCTTTACCATTCTGTAAGGGAATTCAGGCTACTTGTAGGCAGGAGTGTCTGAAGTCTTCTCCATATCCGTTATCTCTTAATTGAGGGTATTTGCTTTACAACCTGTCTCTGAAAGGAGCTTGAGAAAATGGCAAACAAACTTGGATACAACCTCATCAATAGATGAGGATCCCGTCTGGAAAAATTTCTTTTCAACATGGTTAATTGTAATCAAATACGTTTTAATAAGTGATTGTGCTGAGTGATGTACCTTCCAGCCAAATCCAGCAAACAGAACCTGTGTCCTCTAGAGACTAATCTATGTGACTTATGCAGAGGACATGGATATTTGAATAATGAGCCAAGAACAAATGCATTAAAAGGCAAGATAAAATGCTTACCCTGTATCAAAGCGCTGAACTTTTCTACTTCACCAGAGTGGGCTTAGCAGGAAAAGAAAGTCTTCCTGGAAAAACTGGAGGACAAAAGTGAAGAATGGGCAGATGATGGATGTTGCTTTCAGTTTAACTTAAAAGACCAAAGATAGAAGGATCTGACAGGTAGGACTGATGCCAACCCAAGCCTAGATTGGCCTCCTTCCCAGTGTTTAACTCACCAATCAGAGGCCAGTCTCTTGTTCCACCCAATGTCAGCCACTTAATATACACATATCTTCTACCCAGCAGGCCTGCCCACTGGCCCTGGGTGTTCCGCTGTCTGAGACTAAGAGAGTGGCTATGTTGCAAGTTCTTCCTTTGACAGGCATAAAGGATTAATCTCTTATTTCCCAGCAAATGCACTTTGTTCAGACCTCCCTGCATACCCTGCATAGTTGAGGAGGCATGAAGCCTGCCTTGCAATGATAGAGCTCCGTACTAGCAGAATTCTAGAGGAAAATTCCATCAGTGCCTTTTAGGTACCAATCTGCCTTCTTGGCTTTATCCAATTGACTTAATATATAGAAATCCATCTGTAATATCCCAACAGTAAATGCCACTGCCAGTGACTCCATTCTCTGGCTTATGTTTTGCTGCAGTGTCATCTTACACTCAGAGAGGTGTACAGAAATCACTTCCCTCACATTATATTTACCCAACATTTATATAATCACTGACCATGTACCAGGCACTCGTTTTCTAATTATATTAACTCATTTAATCTTCATAACAATTCCATGAGGCATTAACCCTATTTGGCAGCTACAGAGAAGTTAAGCAATTTGTCTGATTATATATAGCTAGTAATTGGCAAAGCTGAGCCTCAGGCCCTAGGCAGGCTGCCTCCAGAGTCCCTCTTCTTCTTAACCACCAAGCTGTGCTATCTCCAGGAAAGCTTCGTAGGGACCTTTGATGGATGTCTGTTAACATATGAGAAAGACATGGATGTCTATTATATGAGAAAGACATTAAGCTCAAAGCAAGACTGGAGGTTACAGCTTCAGAAATATAGCTGATCAGGAGATAGAGAGGGGCTGTCAAAAGAAACTCACATTACCTAGGAGGCACATTCTGGCATGTTAGACACCTCCACTTCCGATTTAGTGAGTGTTGGCCTCTGTACCAAATCTAGCTGTTTTGTTGCCTGCTGTAAGTGCTTGCTATTTCCTTTCTGCAGCTGGTGATCCTGGATTTTTAAGCAAGTTTTATTTACAAAGGAGTTCACAATATTATCTCTGTGATGCTCCCTCCAAATAAACTTTATTTTTTTTTTCAAATAAACTTTTTTTCTAGTCCCTGTCTTCTTGACGGTTCTCCATGCCAAAGCTTTTGCCCAGCACACACACAGGACAGCAAGAAGGCCTGTTTCTTCTCACACTCATGGAGAAGCCCCACATAATTAACTTGTCATTCACCGGCAATGCTGATGCAAAGCTCCTGGGGTCAAGATTTTCTACAAAGTGTGCCTTGCAGTGAACAGAGCTCTAAAGAGTTTGCCCCACTATAAACGTTCTTTGTCTTTCGTGATCTGATACTGTGTGATTTACTTTTTTTCTAAGTAGATGTGTTTCATATGCATTATTTCATAGGATCCTGCAAAGAACTCATGAGATAGAAGGCCAGGAAGAAATTAAAGACTTCATTTGGCAGAGAGGAAACAAAGCATACAGGTGATGTGACTTGCCCAGAGTTACATCCTGGGAATGACAATTTAAGTTGTACTTCCTTTGGGCTTTGGTACCACTCTGGGCTTTTCTTTTCTTTTCTTTTCTTTTGCTTTCTTTCTCTCTTTTTTCTTTTCTTTCTTTCTTTCTTTCTGTTTTTTTTTTTTTTTTGAGTGAAATATTCACATTCAGCTTTAATGAAAGATTTTTTAAAATTTAATTTTATTATTGTTGTATTACATCCATCCCCTTTTCCTTCCCCTCTGACTCCTTCCTCACCCACACACTCCCCCCAAAGTCAATCCCACTTGTTATCTATGTCCTTGGTTCTTCATGGGCTTTGCTTTTTCTTACCTACATCTTAATGCGATTCGAATTGGTGCTCTGTAAGGGTCATTCCAACGCAAACATTTTGTAATACTAAAATTTGGAGGACTATTTTTGCCTGAAAAATCATGTCATCATGCCTCCCGAAGTTCGTATTTCCATCTATGTTATTGTATCCATCCTGGAATAGGATTTCATTATCTCAGATTCTCATCTGAAAATGTCACGCTAGCAGTGGTGCCTGGAATTGCGTAGGTGAGGCTCCCGGGCCCTGCCGTTGCACGAGCCTGGCGGCGGGGGCGCTGCTTAAACCAGAAGGGAGTCCGCGTTTGAAAGCATTTGTCCCTCGCCGCGCCCTGTCGACCCGGGCGGCCACCGCCACTGCCGCCAGGAGCCGGAGGAGGCGGAGCTGGCTCTGTCCCGGCTCCAGCGCGCGAGGGCCCGGGTGGCCGAGGCTCGGGCGGGGCGGCGGGGGAGGCTGGCAGGCTCTGCTGGCTGCGCAGGGAGAGCAGTGCCTTGGGGTGGGTGCTCCAGGTGAGAGGAGTCCGCTCCATGCGTGCGGGCCGAGCTCGGCCCCTACGAGCCACCAAAATGAAGAAAGATGTGCGGATCCTGCTGGTGGGAGAACGTAAGTCTGCGCCCCGGGGCTGGGGGCTGGGGGCTGGCAGCGGCCCGCAGTCCCTGCCACCCTGCCCTTGCTGCCTGGGCCTCCTCGCCCCCCATTGCCCCACTGCCCGCCACCTGCGCCCCCAGTGCGCCAAACCCCTTAACTCTTGCCTTTCGCTGTCTGCAGGCGGTCCTCAGCCTCCGACTTCACCTGGGCCCTCTTAGGGCCTCCCTCCACCCCCTTCCCCTGTCGGCCTCCCCAGCCATGTCCCCCTTAGTCGCTGACGGCCTGGCCTCATGCCTTCTAAGGTCCTCTCCTTCCTTTCCTCTTGGAATCCTTTCCTCCTGGGCCTCAGTGTCTCCGAGGCCACCTTCTTTCAACCCCTTTCGCCTTCCGTGCAGATTCCCTTGTCACTGCAAAGGATGGTGCCGGCATGGGCGGGTTAGGGGGAGGGGCGCAGAACTGTCGACTTGTGGGCAAGGTCAGATTTCTGCCCTTTTTTTTTTTTTGAGCGCTGTCCTCTCTAAGCATTGACATTAAGTAAGATAAGCAGCGTTTCTAGTGATACTTGTACTTTGTGTTGGAATAACTCCTGGTACACTAAAAAAATTCCTCAAATTTACTCTCAACTTCAAGTTATAAAAGTACTTAATGAATGAAAGAATATCTCGGGAGGGTCCTTCAGCTGAGAGAAATTATTGTTATCCTAAAACCTACTTTCCCCCTCTTCAAAACATTTAAAAAATTTTTATATGGGATGAATGTAATACAACAAAATTTTAAAAATTTAACAACAATGAAATTATTGTTACAGTTACAGTTGTCCCAATCCCCCCCCATCTCCCCTCTTTTTAAGCATTTCATAGCAGCTTGATGATTAATCTATAAATAACAATAGGCACACAGGAGACCCAGCATACACACATACACATGAGACCTCTTACAGATTCTCAGATTTCACCTTTTGAAGATACAATGAAGGAGAAATGTCTTCTCTTCACTGCCTTGAGGACAGAAAAGACTTCTTGTATCACTGTGCAAGTTATGTGACTCAATCGGTAGTACTAAAATAAGAAAGTGGGCTGGCAAGACTAGATTCTTTGTTTTAGAGTACATTAGTTAGTACTCTGGTGTTGCTGTTTTGAAGCATTCCATTCTACAGTAGCGTGCTCCTCCTCCCCCCACTGGGATACATTCCCAAGGGAGGAAGCTGAAGCATATTGACCCTCTTCTGTAGTGTTTTTTTTTTTTTTTTTAAAGATTTTATTTCATTATTTTTAGAAAGAGGGGAAGGGAGAGAGGCAGAGAGGGATAGAGACATCAATGTATGGTTGCTTTTCACCTGCCTCCAGCCACAGATCTGACTGGAGATCTGACTTGCAACCTGGTTATGTGCCCTGGCTGGGGAATCGAACCTGCGACCTTTGGGTTCGCAGGCTGACACTGTAGTGTTTTTTTGTTTGTTTGTTTGTTTTTGGTAGTTATTGAAATCTCTGTTCACCTGCTGTTTGGAGAAATCCTCCTGTAGAATCAGAAATTAGAAAACTTAGCCAGTTTGCTTTTTGACTTGGAGTTGTGAATTTTAATCTTTATTTATAAGTATATCTTAATCTGTATTTTGCATGGACTTCCTTGACAACGTTCAAGAAGGTGTAATTTAACATGATTCATGTGGATGCATTTGGAAAAGCAGGGTAGGAAAAGTAGATGATCTGCTTATAAAAAATGTTAAACTGTATCATAAAGTGGTTTTATCGCTTTGTAATTTTGATGCTCATTTTTAAAAAGTGAAAATACAGTGTTAATGACTTAAATATAGGAGGCAAACACGTATAATCATTGGTCTGTAAAACACCTATTAAAAATGCTATACATATACAAGATCTATTGTCAGCCTTAGGTCATTTAAGTTAAAATGATGGTAGTGTTATTTATTTAGAAATACATAAAAGAATTAAACATTGATTAGAAAAATTATGGGCTAGGTTCTGCAGAAATGAAAACAAATGGAGTTGATAAAAGTATACATGCAAGTTTTTTGATCATAAAGAGAAACTTGACTCTAGAGAAAACCTTATATTTTGAGGACAGTTTTCTTAAAAATGGTGGTACCAAAAACTTTTTTTTTTTTCTTTTAATTTTATTGTTGTTGTATTACATCCATCCCTTTTTTGCTCCCCTCTGTCCCCCTCCCCACCCACCCTTTCTCCCCAAAGGTGGTACCAAAAACTTTAGGCCAGCTACCATATATATAATTTCCTTTTGCATTGAAAATACAAAAAAAGAGTTATACTTATTTGAAATATGCCATTATAATTAGTTATGTTAACAGATGGCATTTTGGGGGAAATGTTTGAAGCATTAACTTTTTGAGATTTAGTGTAAATATTTGATAGCTTTAGGTCTAACTGTAACACTTTAAATGCTAGGTAAACGGGCCCTGGCTGGTGGCACAATTGATAAGGCGCTAGCCTATGAACCCAAAGGTCACTGGTTGGATTCCCAGCCAGGGCACATAACCAGGTTGCAAGCCAGGTCTCCAGCCAGCTCTGTATCTGGAGGCAAGTGAAAGGCAACCATACATTGATGTCTCTCTCCCTCTCTTCCTCTCTCCCTTCCCTTCTCTCTAAAAATGATGAATAAAATCTTTTAAAAAAATGCTAGGTAAATGTAAGTGTGACCTAGGCTATTTTATATAATACTGATCTGAGCCCCAGCCAGTGTGGCTTAGTGAATTGAGCACCTGCCTGCAAACCCAAGGGGTCTCTGGTTCAATTCCCAGACAGGGCACATAAGCAGGTCTCCAGCCAGGTTCCCCAGCTGGAGGCAGGTGAAAAGTAACCACACATTGATTTTTCTCTCCCTTTCTTCTTCCCTCCTTTACCCTCTCTCTAAAAATAATGAATAAAATCTAAAAGAAAATAACACTGATCTGATACTGAATTTATCAGGAAAACTTTTTTTTTTTTTTTTTTTAGGAAAACACTTATTAGGAAAAAAGTAATTCAGTTGTAGTTTTAAGATGTTAACTAAGGGGAATAGGTAAAAACAAAACGGGACATCATCTCTGGTATTGTTGTAAAGCCTAATTCTTCTCTATCACTTCAGCACATTTTGTTGCTGTTAATGTCTATCTGTCCCTGAACCACAGAACAGCAGCTTCATTCATCGAAGACCAAAATAGTTGTGAATGGTTTCAACATTCTGTTGCTAAACTTACACTGTCCTCTGAAGGTGAACTAGGCTTTTTTTTGGCTGATCCAGAATCTGGATTCTGACCCAGCCAGGTTTTACTGCTAACTAATTGCTTATATTTATGTCATGATCAGATTAGAGGAGTTAGGCTGTATAACTTTTAAGGTGTTTATTTACAGAGAAAGCCAAAGTATTTTAAATATCATCTGCACCTCATCTTAATTCTTGAACATGCTGAATATCATTAGGCCAAAAGGAAAGTCAATTTCCATCTTTAAACAAAATAAAAATCTTAAAATCTTTAAAAATGCTACCACACAAAACAGTTCTTCTGGTTATAGGTTTTCATGGTGAAATATGTTGGCCAGAATTTGTACTTAACCAGATTTGCATTAGTATGTTTAACAAATACCCTTGTTGCAATAAAATTACCATGAACCTTGTTACCTACTTTAAAAGTACATAAGATAGTTTTAGTTGAGGTGTTATTTTTAAATTAAATTGAGATATAGTTGCTTTCTACTGGTCAAATTCATTAAGAAAGTGGAACTGTTATCCTATTTTTAAATGTTTCTGGTAGCTTTTACCTGATTAGTTTATCAACTGGAACCTTTGCCCAACTAGCTCAAATTTGACCTAGGCTTTTGTAGTATCTTCTTAACTGGTCTCCCTCCTTCTAGTTTTAATTCTCCTTGTAGTAGACAGTGTCATCTTCGAAACGTAGCTCAGGTCCTGTTACCCATTTTTAAAATTCATCGATGATATTTGCTTTCACTTAGAATAAAGTTCAAACTTAAAAAAAAAAAAAAAAAATGTATCTTACTGATTATGCTATTACAGTTGTCCCAGTTTTTTCCTCTTTGCCTCCCTTTGCTGGGCACTCTTACTCCTTCCAACAATCCACCCCACTTAGTTCATGTCTGTGGGTCGACCATACATATAAGTTCTTTGGCTTCTCCATGGAAGCTTACAAAGTCTTTCAAAATCCAACCCTTGTTTTACTCTTGTATTACTCTCTCCGTCACTGCTGTCTTTTCAAGAAGGCTCTGACCTAGGCATTACTGCCACGGTTCTGCATAGTTGTTCATTTGGGTTTTATGTTGTTCTTTGGTCTAGAAAGTAGTTTCATGAGGGCAGGGGATTTGTCTCATTTATTGCAACATCTCCAGTGCCTGGGACATACTTGACACAAAGTAGGCGGATATGTGCTGAAAGAATGACTGAGCTCAGGCTAGTTCAGTTTTGTTAGACTTTCCTTGTTTTTCAAACCACTCCTCAGCCATAAAAATTTGATCATTCTTCTTCCTTAAGTCCAGCCTGATGTGATTATTGTTAGGATTTGAAGGGGTAGCACCCATCCAGATCTTGTTCTGTGTCCTTAGCTTTATCCTGTCTGGGAGATTCTTGTTTTCTGGCAATAAAACAGACCAATGACTTACAATGACAGTGTCATGTTTGTTTCATGTCGTGGCTGCCAGGAATTAATAGTCCTTGCCAAAAAGAGGTCAACTTCTCTTTGCAACACCAGAGGTCACCTTAGATTTGAAAGACTTGAGAAAATACTCCTCAGGTATAGGCTATGGATTAGAGTCAAAGAGACTTTAGGAATAAGCTAGTAATTATTGTGTTTTCTTTTTAAACATTTATTTTTATTGATTTTAGAGAGACAGGAAAGGGGAGGGAAAAATACCTGGTTTTTTTTGTTCCACTTATTTATGCATTCATTGGTTGATAACTTTCATGTACCCTGATTGGGAATTGGACCCACAACCCTGGTGTATCGGGATGATGCTTTAACCATTTGAGCTACTTGGCCAGGGTCCAATACTTATTTTAGAAAAACAATGTTGATGGTCCTTTTAAAGTCTTATAGCTTTCCATTCTGGTCTTTGTAAGAATGATATTTGATGATTAAGCGGCTCAATTTCAGTTACACTGTGTTTAGTACCTGGGTGTTTTTTCCAACCAATGGATGTTTTAGCATCCTTTCTCCACTGTCTTTTTTTTTTTTTTAATTAAAAAAAATATTTTACTCATTATTTTTAAAGAGGACAGGGAGGGAGGAAGAAAGGGAGAGAAACATCAGTGTATGGTTGTCTTTCACCTGCCTCCACCTGCAGATGTGGCTGGAGACCTGGCTTGCAACCTGGTTATGTGCCCTAACTAGGGAATTGAATCCACTGTCATTTTGCTCCTCTGGCACCATCTGGGCAGTGGTGTGGATCTGGTATGAAGAAGAGGGATAGACCACAATGTTAGTCCTTCTGCAGGCCTAATTCATCTGCATATGGTCAATAAAATTTTCCTATGGGACAATGCTCCTCCAAATGCTAAAGTTTTCTATTTAAAAATAAAATTCCATAGTCACCCTCCTCCTTCACATATATTCTAATTCAATAACTTAGGAAGAGCCAACAAGGTTTCTTACTAAAGATGCAAATAAAAATGTTCAGGAAGTATTTATTATCAGGAAACATGCAGTGTTTATTATTAAGAAAAATAGCCAATGTGGCTGGTAAGGTGGTAATTAGAACCAGAAAATGTTATTTCTACTTTATGAATATTAGGAATTTGCTGTCATTTAGAACTAGATATGCAAAAGATGTGATGAAAGACAAAGAAATTTTTAGCCTGGCTAATTTGTTCTATAGTTATGAATTACGTTTCCCATGCATGACCTACTTAGAAGCATGGAGTCTCAGACGGAACTGTGGCATGTTACGCTGAACTGAATCAGAAGACCTTCTGTCCTTGGGAATAATTGTAGCCATGCTTTTTGTTTTCATAGGTTGCTTCAATATTTCTCAGGCAAAATAGAGGAAATAGAAACAATTATTTCTCATATTAATATTGTATTAAATAATGTATATTTTGTATACAATTTTAAATTAAATTTTTTATTTACTATAAAACAGTATTAGATAAATATCTATACTGTTTTATAGTAAATACAAAATTTACTTGGTACAGTAATTAGAGAACAGCTTGGGACTCTGTTCCTTTATGAAAACAATTTTTAATTTTCTTGTCAGTTAAAAGTATGTAATGTTTATGCTCATCAGCCTTTATATATGTATGTATATATATATATATATACACACACACACACATATATATATATATATACACATATATATATATATTTTTTTTTTTTTTTAATTTTTAGAGAGAGGGAAAGGGAGAGAGGGAGAGAAATATCCATGTATGGTTGCCTTTCACCTGCCTCCAGCCACAGACCTGGCTGGAAACCTGGCTTGCAACCTGGTTATGTGCCCTGGCTGGGGAATCGAACCAGCAACCTTTGGGTTCGCAGGTTGGTGCCTATCTACTTAGCCACCAGTCAGGGCTTTGTCAGCCATTTTTCAAGGGAACTTGTTGACTATAGGCTTACATTAATATTTTTAAAAATTCAAAACATTTTAAAATTCTAAAATGCTTTCCTTATCTTTAAGACACTCATTCACTTCTCAGTTAAAATTAGCTTAAAAGTGGCTGGCCTATTTTAATTTTAAACCTGCATCATCATCATCATCATCATTAATTATGATTATATTTTGGTAGTCCCACTCAAGGTTAGGTTAAATAGGTATGAAAGAAGCAAAAAGCCCTAGGTTAATTTTACTTGGGCATTTCTTAACTAAATCACACCTATGTAATCCTTTATTAGTTCAAGTATCTGTCATCACACTCCCCTTCCAAAAGGAAACCCAAAATGATACTAATGAAAACTGCTAGTTTCTCCCAGGTTTGTTGTAACCTGCCTCTCTTGCGCGAATTTTAACTTGTTTGAAAAAAGGAAATTGCTCTTGGATTTTTATGAGAAAAAGATTTATGTTCTTTGACTTTTTAGAAGGCCTTTTATTATGTAATTACCTCAGAAGCTAGATGGAATTGTTTTCTTGTAGTGAGTGTTAAATTGCCTCATATTCTCTAATTAATAAAGCAATCTCTGAATGGATAAATAAACTCATACTCTAAAAGGTAGCATTCATATAAATAACTTCAATGGAAATATTCCTGCTCTTGGTACCACTGTCTTGTATGTCTGTATCATCAAGCACTAGTAAAGCTCTTTCATTGTTGTCACTTTCATTGTTGTCAGCTTGACAATACCTCTCCTCCTGCCAGGGTGTTTCCTTTCCTGTCTCCACAGCCTCCCTGTTGAAACAGACCTGGTGGCAGGGCAGGAGCCTGCTTTGTGTGGGCAGCCAGAACTACCTTGATTAGCTGAGCTATGAAGAAATGTGAACTTCCATAGACTGTTGGTCTTTCTGTTCTGAAAATATCAGTGGGGATGTAAGGAGTCCCCTGCTTTTTTTTTGGAAAAAGCAGAAAGGGATTATGACCAGGAAAAGGTTGTTCTAATGAGTTTTAAGGAGAGATAAGGGAGAATTAATTGTAAGGGTTATGGTGAGGGAAGGGACTTGAAGGTAACCCAGAACACCCACTGAAGACCCGAATTTTGCTAAAGGATTCTCAGTGCATCTGGTTAAGTAGAACAAGTCCTTAACTTTCGTAGAAAGTAGTAGGCCTTTTGATGGTCATTGGCTTAATTTTGATCATTTTGTTTAACATCGTGAACTCTTTTTTTTTTTTTAAAGATTTTATTTATTATTTTTAGAGAGAGGGGAGGGGAGGGAGACATCAATGTATGGTTGCTTTTCATCTGCCTCCTGCCACAGACCTGGCTGGAGACCTGGTTTGCAGCCTGGTTATGTGCCCTGGCTGGGGAATTGAACCAGCGACCTTTGGGTTCGTGGGCCGGCGCCTTATCCACTGTGCTACCAGCCAGGGACATTGTGAACTCTTAAAAGGCCGGTTTCTTCTGAAACTGGTGAGGGCCTTAGAGTGGTGGGATATAAGTGAAATTTTAAAAAGGTAATTCTGAAAAGGGGATTATGAAAAGGATCAAGGTCTTAAAGCTATTAAGTTAGACAAAAATATCAAGGACCAAACTTCCTGCCGAGATGGAGGCGTAGGTGGACAGCTGTATCTCTCTCCACAACTAAGAAATACATCTATCAAAACTAGAGTCAACCAGAAATTCCAGAAGATGGAGCTGCATGGAAGCCCAACAAATATATAAAGAAAAAATACTTATCCAGACGGGTAAGAGAGGCAGAGCCTGGACAGAGAGGACACAGTTTGGTGGTGCCATTTGGTGGCGAGGCAGCTGCTATGGCCAGCCTGTGGAAAGCGGGGTCACACATTAAAAAAAAATGATAAAGTAGGGACACCTGGGGAGCTCTTCCAGGACCAGACCAGATTCTGCAGCTCCTGGTTCCAGCGCTGAGAGGGAAATAAAGCCACATTGTGTCGAACTGTGAAAACCAGTAGGAGTTGGGACAGAGGAAGAACCCGCTGGTCTCTTAGCAGAGTCTGATTGTTTACAGGCCCCCATGGTCCTGGAACATCTGCAAACCCACCCACTCTGGGAATCACGACCAGGGCAACAGTTAAGAGGTGCCAGTCCCATATGGGAAGTGAAAGAGGTGCTGGGAAAAGAGGAGAATGCTGACCAAGCAGCATTGTTCCCTTTCAGGCCCCTCCCCCACCATACAGTGCCACAGCATGGTGAAACAGGTCAGCTAGGGCTCATGAACACCCAAAGCTCAGCCCCTTACAAGACACCTCTACCTAAGAAACAGAGGCAAATGCAGGAACCTGTCAAGTTCAGAAGACAGAGAAGTATGGCCCAAGAGGGTAAACAGATCAAGGTTCCAGTGAAAAAACTAAGCCAAAAGGAGATAGCCAACCTAAGATGCACAGTTTAAAATGCTGGTGATGAAGATGCTCGTAGACTTGACAGATATGCTTGAGTACTGCAAACACAGAAGGGAAGAAGTGAAGGCTATGCTAAGTGTATTGAAGGAAAATCCACGTGGAAACAATGGTGAAGGGAAGGAAACCAGGGTTCAAATTAATGATTTGGAACATAAGGAAGAAATAAACAGTCAACCAGTACAGAATGAGGAAACAAGAATCGTAAAAAATGAGGAGGGGCCTAGGAACCTCTAGGACAGCTTTAAACATGCCAACATCCAAATCATAGGGGTGCCAGAGGGAGAAGAGGCAATCAAGAAATTGAAAATTTGTGTGAAAAAAATAATGCCAAAAATTAAAGATAAGAGAGAATCTTAAAAGTACCAAGAGAAAAGAAGAGCAAAGTTGTTCCTGTAAGACTAGCAGATGATTTCTCAAAAGAAACTTTGTAGGCAGGAAGGGTTGGCAAGAAGTATTCCCAGTGATGAAAAGCAAGGATCTGTAACCAAGATTACTCTATCCAGCAAAGCTATCATTTAGAATGGAAGGGGAGATAAAGTACTTCCCAGACAAGGTAAAGCTAAAGGAGTTCATCATCACCAAGCCATTATTATATGAAGTGTTAAAGGGACTTAATTAATAAAAAGAGGATCAAAATTTTGAACATCAAAGTGACAACAAACTTACGACTATCAACAACAGAACTTGAAAAAATAAAAACAAAACTAAGCAAACAACCAGAATAATAGGTTTGGGGATCATTGAGAGGGTTATCAGCTGGGAAGAGGGAGTGGGAGAGATGGGGAAATGGCGCAGGGATTAGGAAACATTGGTGGGTATAAGATAGACAGGGGGATGTTAAGAATAAAATAGGGTGAAATCAGAACATATGCACAACCCATGGACCTGAACTAAGGTGGGTGGAATTGCAGAAAGGAAGTAGGGTCCTGGGTGGAGGGGAGCAAAGGAAAAATAAATTGGGACAACTGTAACAGCATAACCAATAACATATACTTAAAAGGGAAAAAAAGAAAGAAACATTTCTTAATGGGCTCACAGGACTCACCATAGCTTTCCTCCAGGGCTAAGTGCATGGGGAGTAGGAGAAAAAGCACCTGTTTCCCAGTCTTTCCCAGAAAGAGGCCTATCTGCAAACTTGAAAAGCTTCTGCAGGATTCTGATATGGCACACATGTAGGGCCTGACTGCCCTCCACCCAGGGCCCCAGAAACCCGGGAGCCAGGAGAATCCACCTGGGCTTCTCAAACCAACCTGCTGCAAATCACCAGTATTGCCCTGGAAGGAGCTTATATAAAATTCATACAAATACTACAACAACAAACAATTTAAAGTGGGCAATGAACTTGAATAAACATTTTTCCAAGAAAAAGATCTGAATGATCAATAGGTATATAAAAAGTTGCTTAACATCATTGATTATGCAAAGCAAAACCACAGTAAGATAGCATACCTGTTAGAAGTTCTATTCTTTAAAAAAAAAAAAAAAGGATAAAATGTTGGCAAGAATGTGTAAAAAGGAATTCTTGTACCCTGTTAGCTGGAATGTAAATGGTTATAGTCACTATGGGAAACACTGTATTGTATAATAGAAGTTTGCTAAGAAGAGTGGAACTTAAAAGAAATATGAGAAATGATGGCTGTGTTAACTCAATGGTGCAAATCCTTTCACAATGTATATGTATATCAAAACATCAGTTTGACACATTTAAAAATACTTAAATTTTATGTGTAAATTATAGCTCAATAAAGCTGAAAAAATGAACTGAAAAAAAAAAAAAATCTCAAGGACCAAGCAAGAATAAGATTTGTTTTCCATTTGATCACTAAGGAGCAATCTGAGTTGCTGAGGAACTAGTTCATTTTTTTCCATTCCTAACACAGTAGACAAGGTTAAGAATGTAGAGATGTATAAGATACCTATCTTATACATGACAGTTCTTCAGAAATGGAAAAGTTTCTGGGAACATCTGTGCTGTTGGAAGTTTTGCGATTTTGGACACTCAAAACAAAATGGACATCTCTTCTGGGACCAGAAGTTCAAAGGTCACAGGAATTGTAGTTATTGGATCTTCTAAAAGGTTTGTTTTTATTACCTGGGAGTTGTACTCCATACTAAAATAAATTGCATAAAGTACAGGGCCCTGTGGACTTGATTGTACCTCACAGCAGAAGCATTCTCCTATCAGATGATCAGCAGAGAGCTCTGCTCTGTTACTTGTCTTGAAATAGATCTCACCACTCTTTGTAAGGAACCTTATTAGGGCTCTCTCCTAAATGTATTCTTACTCTGCAGCATTATGTGCCAAGAAAGGAAAATAGACAGGTGGTCCAAGTTCTAAGTTCCCTGATGCTGGATCAAGAGGACAGTGTCATGGCTCTTTTTATATGACATAACTTTTGCCTCCATTTTGCTTAATGATGTTGAATTAGGATGGACTGCTGTGGATGTGGAAATGAATACTACCTTGAGTGAGCTGAAGTCCCTAAACAAGGCCATGATGAAAAGAGTTACTTAAGGAAAAAGGTTATGAAATGTTGAATGTAAGTCAGCAAGTTTTAGACATTCCTGGACCCCACATTGGCTTGGGGAGTTCTACTTGTTCTTATAGCTTAAATGAGTTCTACTTGTTCTTACAGCTTAAATGAATGTTCCTGCCAAGTCTCTTCCCCATACATAGTTAATCAGATAACAGATAAAATTTGGAGATCTGTCTGCTATTTCTAGGCTTCTTTCAGGTATGTGACCTCATGCAACTTGTACTTTTTCTCTGTTATAGGCCTGTTTTCTAGGTATAGTAAGGAGTAGTTTTTATTAATCATACAATATAAGTAAGCAGCTACACCATCTAGTCCATTTAAAAAAAAGAACCATTAGAAAATTGAGGCCCAGAGAGTATCAATGACAACTCATGGTTATGCTAGTAATAACAAAGATGGTTACCTACCCTGGCTGGTGTGGCTCGGTGGATTGAGTGTTGGCCTATGAACTGAAAGGTCGCTGGTTTGGTCTCCAGATCAGGGCACACACCTGGGCTTTGGGCCAGTTCTCCAGCTGGGGGCGTACAGGAGACAACCAGTTGATATTTCTCTCACACATCTAGGTATCTCTCTCTCTCTCTTCCTTCTTCCTTCTTTTTCTCTCTCTAAAAATAAATAAATAAATAAATTTTTATTAAAGAGAAAAAAAGAAAAACAAAACTGGTCCTAAATCCATATTTTCTGATCCATTCCAGTGCTCACACTTAATTCCTTTAATTCAAACTCATCATCATCACAGCAACATATGGTACTTAATGTGTGTCACATATTGTCCTAAGCATTATACATCTGTCATCTTAATTAATTCTCTTAACCAATTCAATGAAGCTTTTCAGCATCGTTATTTTGGGTGAACAAATTGGGCCTTGATGGCTTGCCTGAAGAAGCACAACTTGTAAGTGCTGGAATTAAGATTTAATTCCAGGCCCTGGCTGGTAGCACAGTGGATAAGGTACCGGCCTGCGAACCCAAAGGTTGCAGGTTCGATTCCCCAGCCAGGGCACATAACAAGGTTGCAAAACAGGTCTACAGTCAGGTCTGTGGCTGGAGGCAGGTGAAAAGCAACCATACATTGATGTCTCTCTCCCTCTCTGCCTCTCTCTCTTCCCCTCTTTCTAAAAATAATTAAATAAAATCTTTAAAAAAAATTGTTAAAAAAAAAAAAAGATTTAATTCCAATTCTGGCTGATTCCAAAGGATATTTTATTCTCTGGGTTTTTAAAAATTAATTTTAATTTTTTTGTGAAATATTTATTTAAAAGGTATAAAGAATAATGCAACAAATGCCCAGCACCTGGCTTAAGAAATAAAACATAACTAGTAAGATGAAGCCCCCTTCCCATTGCATCTCCCTCTCTTTTCCTCAAAAGTAGCCAACCTCAGAATCTCAAATCTGTTCCCTTTACCCCTAAGCCGTACAGCTCTATTTACTAGGTGCATTTCCGAGAAGCTAGGGATCAACAGTGAGCAAGAAAGACATGCTCCTTGCTCTTGTGGAGTTTCCTGTGGGTGATAGTGAAATACTTGTTCCTTAGTCTTTCTGGAGATACCCAGCAGCTGGTAGGGAATACAGGTTTTCACCAAGAATAGCTAGGAAGTCCTTTAGGAAACCATTGGAGCCATGCTGGAAGGTGTCTAGGTATTACACAAGACTGTCGTAAGAATACATGTGCCATTTCTCCTGTAGGAGCTTTTTTTATTTCCTGCTTGCTATGTTTCCAAACTTCTAGGAGAAGTAGATACTCCCTTCTCCTGTGCTCTCCTGCCTCTACTTCCTTTCTTTAAATAGAGTGATTGAACATAGCACTTCATACTTCTGTGTGGTTATTTTATCTGCCTTGTTTAATACATTTTCTATATTATCCCCACTGAAGACTTGGTCCAGGTAGATGGCAAATGTGTCTGAGTGGAACTCACATTCTTGGGTAGAAAATCTGTTACAGTGCTCCTCAGGTTTTTGAGCCATCACTTCCTATTATAAAACTCTCATACCCTGTGCATTCTAACAATTTTCAGATAATTTTCAGGTGTCCTACAATTCAATTCAGTTTTGACACTAACTTCCTGTGCTAGCATCAGATCTCACAGAGTAAAGGTCAACATTTTCAACAAAATTACCCTTGCTTTAGCTATCAGCTGCAAAGTGAGGTCCCCAGACCACCCACACTTACTCCTGGCTGACTACAAATTTGGAGCTTCCCATAAGTCCCTCAGGTTTAGTAAGTCACTAGAATGACTTACAGTACTCAAAAAAGGTCTGTACTTATGATTACACAAATGAACAGCCAGATGAACTACACAGGGCACTGAGTGCAAGGTCTGAAAGGGCCCTGAGCACAGAAGCTAGTGTTCCTTGGAGTCTGAGTGCAACACCTTCCTGACACATCAGTGTTCCCTAGTGAGGAAGCTTCCCTGAATGCTGGTGTCCAGAGTCTTTGTATAGGGCTTCATTATGTAGGCATAATTGATTAAATCATTGACCATGTGATGGAAATCAATCTCTTCCCATCTCCCCCCTTCCTGGAGGTTTTGGGGCAGGGCTGGAAGTTCCAACCCTGTAATCACCTGGTTGGTTTTTCTGGCAATGAACCTCTATCCTGAAACTACCTAGGCCTTCCCCTGTCCCAGTGAGTCACTGCATGAGGATAAACTCAAGTGTGGCTGGAAGAGGCTAACAAAAGACACTCCTGTACCTTAGGAAATTCCAAGGGATTTTGAAGCTCTGTGCCAGGAACTGGGGTTAAAGACCAGGTGTGTTTATTATATCACACCATCCTTTAATATTATTTGAAATTGCAACATTCATTAACTTTTACTAAAGACGAATAGAACAAAGTAATTTTAGAATTTTTTTTTTTATTGCCTAAGCAGTTACCTACTATTCACAGTTCTTCCATTGTTCTTAAGAAAAGCTTTGAAAGGAATAGTTTCACAACCTCCAGGAGGTGGGACTAATTTCCCAGTTGCTGAATCTATAGCAATACTATTGTGTTGGGCAAGGTGAAATAGTTCATTCAGTCTGGGTGATGTGCTGGAGGTCCTTCTTCTAGTCACATAAAATTAAGAAAGTTTGATTCATTATCCAAGTGTTTTCAAATATGTGGTTATTATGTTAATGTAAATTCATACATATTAAATATGCACTTTATATTAATAACAGTTTGATGTAAGTTATGAGGCACAGGAGGAAGGGGTGGGATAATAGTAGTCCTGGAGTATCTTTAGGGATAAAGTAGAATTTGAGATGTCCTTGAGAGATAGTTAATATTTGGAGAAGAAGAGGGGAGAGAGGCAATAGTATTTTAGGTGAAGAAAAATACTGTGAGGAGGCAGGATTTATCATGGCCATTTTATACTTACACCGCAGAATGGCCTTATTTGAGCAAATCGTGTATGTGGGGAATGATGGGAAATGAGATGAAATGAATGAGCTGTGTTAAATTATACATGATTTTCAAAGGCCAGTAGAGTAGTCTCACTTGCTGTGATAAGAAACTGAGAGTCAAGAAGACTTTTGATCGGGTGAGTTAGAAAACAAAAATATGTAAGAAATATGGAGTGGCATTTGTATTGTTGATAAATAGAAGAGAGATTAGAGAATTGGGTAGAAAATTGGGAACTGGGAGATATTTCAATAAAAGTACCATAGGGAAAGTGGGAACTGAGAAGAAGGAATTATTGTTAAAAAAAATCAAAGGAAAATTTGACAGAATTTGAATGCTAATTAGAGAGGAAAGGTAAATTAAGATGGCTACAGTTTTTGAATTTTTGTTTTTTATCCTGATGTGTAGAAAGAGTGTTCTTTACTGGTGAAAACTTGTAGGTCTGTTGGAATATAATCTCCATGGAAGTTTGAAAAGTAGGGAAGACCTTGGTGAATGGTGTCCCCAGCACCTGGAATAGTGCCTGGCATAGAGAAGAACTCAGGAAATATTTATTAAAGCTATGAAAGCATGCATTTTACCTGTCAACCTTTTGGTAAATTTCTGTTGTCATCTGTAAATTTAGACTATGCCAGATTTTACTACCAAAATGACTAAAAATAGTGCCTTTTTCTAGTAGCAAAAATTGTTTAGAAAATTGGGAAAATATGAAAAAGCCCAAAGAAGAAAGTTATAATCACGTTTACTTCAGAGATAGTTTTTTTTTCTATGCAAATACATTTCTTTATAAAATAGGATCACATTGTAGGTGCTGAATTATACCTGCATAAATATCATTTTAAATTAGAACAATTTGAGCCTCCAAGTAGTGACAGTAACAGGTTATAAATCATAGAATAATCCGTGAGACCATGCCAATATGAATCAGAAGGGAAGTTATTTCTTATAGTGGAATGCAAAGTAATGTAGGTTTGATGAAAGTAGAACATTTTAGGCAAGAGTCTTGAGTGGGCTCCTAAAGCCAGTAGGCAAAAGTTTGATGAGAAACAGGATATTTGCATAGTCCCAGGGGAGTTCATCATAAGATACTAATTACAAAAGGAAAAATAATAACTTTATAGTGGAGGGCCCTGGCAGTCAGCTCCTCTTCCAAGTGATGACAGGTAAGGTCACCAGTAATGGGACAAAATTGACATCATCTCCTTTCTGCTATGATGTCCTAAAAAGGACGCACTGTCATTCGGTGGTATTCCTGTCAAAAATGCAAAGCCTCAAATTAATCATGAGATGACACCATACAAACCCATTTGAGGGATATTCTACAAATTAAATGACTTGTATTAAAAAATGTTAAGGTCATAAAAGGTAAAGATGATTTGAGGAACTCTTCCAGATTAAAGGAGATTAAAGAGACATGACAGCAGAATGCAATATTTGATCCTGGACAGAAAAAAAGAAAAAAAAGAAATTTCTTTTCTGTATAAGATAATAGTGGGCCCAGGCTGGTGTGGCTTAGTGGATTGAGCACTCTTGCTAGTTTGATTCCCTGCCAGGGCACATGCCTGGGTCGCAGGCCAGGTAGCACAAAAGGCAACTAATTTATGTTCCTCTTGCACGTGGATGTTTCTTTCTCTCTCTCTTTCTCCCTCCCATCTTCTCTCTAAAAATAAAAAAAAAAAAGAAAAGAAACCCTTAAAAAACAGGTAATAGTGAGATAAATGTGAGATGTGATAAAGTAAGTAGATTAGATAATAGTATTGTATTTGTGTTAATTTCCTGATCTTGACAAAACACTGGTTGTGTAAGAGAATGATCTTATTTTTAGGAAATACATACTAAGGTTCTCAAGGGTAAAGGGTCATCATGTCTGCAACTTACTCAAATGGTTAAAAATATTTAAGTATGAGGCCCTGGCTGGTGGCACAGTGGATAAGGAGCTGGCCTGTGAACCCCAAGGTCACTGGTTCAGTTCCCAGCCAGGGCACATAACTAGGTTGCAAGCCAGGTCTCCAGCCAGATCCGTAGCTGGAGGCAGGTGAAAGGCAACCATACCTTTCTCCAACCATGTCTTTCTCCCTCTCTGTCTCTCTCCCTTCCCCCTCTCTAAAAATAATAAATAAAAAATTTAAGTATGTATATTTAGAGAATAATGCAAATGTGGTTAAATGTTAACATATGTGGATTTTGAGGACAGACCTAACTCCTTTGTACTATTTTTGCAGTTTTTCTGCAAGTCTGAAATTTTCTCAAAAATAGGTTTTTAAAAAAGTCTAACCAGAGCTGCTGAGTTAGTCACCAATGAATCAGTGACTATACTTACGAATAATAGTATTTGTCTATGTAGTGTCTGCTGACTTGAGAGGCCACCATTCCCCTTCAGCAGGATATGGGTTATTCTCTTAGGTGTGCAACTAACCTTTTAGTGAGACCTTGAAGAAATCCCTGTCTCAGGATCCCAAGTTCTTCATCTGAGCACATTTAGGGGGAGCTGGATAAGCCAACACTGATGACTGGATTCTAGTAGTTCTGTGTTGATGGCCTCTGGATTCACTGACATTGTTGGAATTCAGTGACAGTGTTTATTTTCAGCCATGTGGAAAAGGCCCAGTCGTTTTCACATGAGTGAGTTGAAAAGAACTGTGGAAATCATGGCTAGAAGACATCTATTAAACCATCTATTCTGTCCTTCCATCAGCAGTACTCGTGCACAGTGCACCTTCTAAGTTTTAATCAGTTCTCTCCTTTCTAGCCATTTGGTATTTTTCTAGAGACTTGACTTGTGGTTTTTAGTTTACCCTTTCTTGTAGTCATTAAAAAATAGAATGTGGGCCCTGGCTGGTAGCACAGTGGATAAGGTACCGGCCTGCGAACCCAAAGGTCGCAGGTTCGATTCCCCAGCCAGGGCACATAACCAGGTTGCAAGCCAGGTCTCCAGTCAGGTCTAGCTGGAGGCAAGTGAAAGAACCATACATTGATGTCTCTGTCCCTCTCTGCCTCTCTCCCTTCCCCTCTTTCTGAAATGATGAAATAAAATCTTTAAAAAAAAAAAAATAGAATGTGACTTTTCTTTAAGAATTTCCAATTCTTTTATATTTAGATTTTACTTTTGGAAACTATAATTTGCCATGTAGCAGAGACTAATAGGCAGGTGAACTATTTTCCTCTAGAATAACAAAAGGATTTAGTTGATAGGCAGTTGAATGTCTGATGGTAGTAATTATGTGATCAGAAAGTGATGGGAGTGGAAATCACATTTCAGAATAAAAATGAAGATTTTTAAGCTTGTGCATGAAAAAATCATAGGTTAGAAAGTGTAACAGGAAAATCTCTTTGCTTTTACTAACCCTTCCAATATGATACCATAAAAAACCCAGGAATGTAAGGATATACTGAAATAGGCACTCTGACCTTCTATTGATAAAGATATAAGTTGGTTTATTCTTTTTTGGAGGGAATTTAATAATATCTATTACAAAACAAAATACCATGCATGCTGACTTGAGATCCACCTCTAGAAATTTATCCTCTAGAAATACTCATTGTAGCATTGTTTATAAAAGTGAAAACTTGAGCCGTGCTCATTGTTAGATGATATTATGACACAGCATGCAATGGATTCTTACACAACTATAAAAACAATGTAGGAAGATTTATAAATGTTAATATAAAATGGATTTATTATTGATGTTTTAAAAAATTGTGATGCAGTATAGAAACCAGCTCTGGCTAGTGTGGCTCATTGGTCGGAGCACCAGCCTGCAAACTAAAGGTCACCAGTTCAATTCCCAGTCAGGGCACATGCCTGGGTTGAGGGCCTGGTCCCCATTTGGGGGTGCTCGAGAGGCAACCACACATTGATGTTTCTCTCCTTCTTCTTTCTTCTCCTCTAAATAAATAAACAAACAAAATCTTTAAAAAAGAAAGAATACACTTAAAATATATAAAGCCCTGGCTGGTAGCACAGTGGATAAGGCACCAGCCTGGGAATGCAAAGGTCGCTGGTTCAATTCCCCAGCCAGGGCACATAACCAGGTTGCAAGCCTGGTCTCCAGCCAAGTCTGTGGCTGGAGGCAAGTGAAAGGCAACCATACATTGAATCTTCTCTCCCTCCCTGCCTCTCTCCCATCCCCTCTCTCCGGACATAAATGAAATATTTTTAAAAATAAAATATATAGAAACAATAATATTTAACATTTTATTTGTAAGCATACAATTTAGGGACATTAAACACATTTATAATTTTATGTAACCATCACTACTTTTAGATATAAAACTTTTATTTATAATTCTCAACAAAAACTCTGTACCCATTAAATAATATCTCCACCCTGACTCAGGGATTTTTATATGGTGACATGGAACACTACCCAAATACACAACTAAGTGATAAAGGAAGAGTGCAAAAATAGTATGAATTCTATGGTCTATTGTGGTAAATTACTATAATATGTTGATTTAAGTATAAGAAAAATCTGGGAACTGTCTGTACTAAACTGTTAATGGGAGACATGATGAAAGAATTTTACTTTTAAATAATAAATTTTGATAATTTTTGTTTTAAACAATGAGTGTAATTTTGATAAGCAGAAGAAAAAGATATATACTTTAAGTATTGTACTAAAACTTTGTAATTTGGATATCTCTGATTTTAGCTAACAGCAGACTTTTCTATGTGGTTGATGAATTTGAGCTTATAGTTTATTAAAGTAATTTTTTTCTTTCCGCAGCTAGAGTTGGGAAGACATCACTGATTATGTCACTGGTCAGTGAAGAATTCCCAGAGGAGGTAAACATTTTGATTTCTTTCCTATTTTTAAAAATGTTTTAAATTTATCAAAGTTGAGTTAAAATGAAACAAATTCTGTCTTTTTGGCATGTGTTTCCTTTCTAACATTTGTGACTTTGAAGTGGCTCATGTTATTTTATACAAGACATCTCTGAAATACTGTCAGGGAGAAAGAATCACACTAGATCTGTCTTCATCGCCATCCTTTGCATTTCCTGCTCTTAGGGTAATTGTAATCTCTCGGCCTTACTTGTCTCATCTGTAAAATGGAAGCTGAAGGGAATATTAGAGATTATTTTATCTGTGTGATACTTCTTTTTCTGTGTAAATTGTTTCTTAAAAATAAAATGTTACTCATAGCCCTGGCTGGTGGCACAATGGATAAGGCACCAGCCTGTGAACCCTAAGGTCGCTGGTTCAATTCTCAGCCAGGGCACATAACCAGGTCTCCAGCCAGGTCTGTAGCTGGAGGCAGTGAAAGGCAACCACACATGGATGTCTCTCTCCCTCTCTGCCTCTCTTCCATCCACTCTCTCTAAAAATAATAAATAAAATCTTTAAAAAATAAAATAAAATAAAATGTTACTCATAAGCCCAAAACAAAATAGATGAGTAGTCCTTCACCTGACACCCCCTAATCTTTGAGGCATTACAACCACTAGGATTCTGACACATATTTGAAAACCTTTTAATATTTTCCACCACCATTATTTCACAAATGGAGAAACTCATTCTGTCTTTGCCTACCTCAAAGAATTATGGTGGGTCTCAAATGAGATAAGATTAGTAATGGAGTGCCATCTAAAGTAAGGTGGTTTTATTGCTGGCAACATATTTATTTACATTTTGCAAGTTCTACGAGGAATCGCTGGTTAAGGCCTTACGTAAGTCAGGGTATTATTGTGGGGAATGGGACCAAGGCGCATGAGATGAAAATTAGTTTGTTTTCTTTTCGTTCTTTGCATGTTATTAGTGCTACAGTTTGTATTCACCCCTTTAAAAAAATCTTGGTTAGGTAGAAATATCTATTTAATTTCAGTATTCAGACAGAAATATGATGTGATAGTGTTTTCAACAGTGGCCATTCATTATTTCTTTTTGCTTTTTTTTCCTTTTAAATAAGATGGTTAAGTAACTACTTAATTCATGAAATAAAGTGTATTTTCATGTGTGGTTTATGGAATTAGCAACATTAATTATGACTACTCAGGATGTAATACCTAAAAGTTTTTTGTTAGTTTAACTTAGTTTAGAATTATCATTTTAGCATAGTCCTCTTGGGTGTGAATAAAGGACTTTTTTTTTTTTTAGAGAGAGATAGAAAGTTTTATTATTAAATCATTTTTAAGTATATTTCCTTGATTATGCTATTACAGTTGTGATCATTTTTACCTCTTTGTCCTCCTCTACCCCATACCTCTTCCCTCCTGCAGTCACCCCCATCCCTTTAGTTCATGTCTGTGGGTCATGCATGTAAGTTCTTTGACTTCTCCATTTCCTCTACTGTTCTGAACATCTCCCTGTCTATTTTGTACCTACCAAGTATGTTTCTTAATCCCTGTACCTTTTCACCATTTGCCCTTTCCCTCTCCCTGTTGATAACCCTCAATATGATCTCCATGTCTTTGATTCTGTTCCTGTTCTAGTTGTTTGCTTAGTTTGTGTTTGTGTTTGGTTTTGTTTTTAGATTCAGTTGGTGATAGATGTGAGTTTGTTGTCATTTAATGTTCATAGAGGTTTTTTAAATTAAGATTTTATTCATTTTTAGAGAAGGGAAGGGAGAAGAAAGAGAGAAGCATCAGTGTGTGGTTGTCTCTTGCACACCTGCAACTGGGGATCTGGCCCACAACCCAGGCGTGTGCCCTGACCTGGAATCAAACCAGTGACCCTTTGGCTCCCAGGCTGCTACCTAAATCCACTGAGCCACACCAGCCAGGGCTCTTTGAGCATTCTTATCACCAGTGTTTTGAACTCTGCATCTGATAGGTTGACTATCCTTAGTCCTATTCTGGGGTTTTGTTCTGTTCTTTCATTTGAGCCATACTTCTTTGCCACCTCAATTTGGCAGCCTCCCTTGGTTTGTTTCTGGGTATTAGTTAGAGGTCCCTGTCTTGATGCACCTGTTACATTGTATGTGGCAGAGCCTTAGGTACTCATCACTGGTCAGTGCAGGGCACTGCTTCACCGTTTTGTGGCTGTCTGTTGGGGAGGGGTCAGAGAGGGGACATTGCTGCTGTCTGGCTGCTGGAGGCCTGCTTGGCACTCATCGCACTTTCAGTCACCTCACCTGCTTCCTGTATGCGTCTGCTGCACCTCTAGCTGCTGCCCTTGTGGTGGTTCCTAGAGTGGGTGGGTTTGTGTAGGTTCTAGGACTGTGGGGGTCCTTCAAACAGACTCTCCTGAGAGATGAGCAGTTTCTTCCACTGCCCCCACCCCAGCTGGTTTTTACAGTCAGAAATTATGAGGCTTTATTTTCCCAGTGCCAGAACCCTTAGGTTGCACAGTCTGGCCTAGGGCTGGGATTGCTCCTGAAGGGTCCTTCCCAGTTTTTATCCACCACTTGTGAATGTGGGTCCACCTGTTTCACCAGCCCTCTGCCCCTCCCACCTGTCTGGATGAAAGTGGTGTCTTTAAATCTTTGGTTGTTGAACTTTCATACAGTTCAGTTTTCTGCCAGTCCTGGGTCTGTTTTTTGTTTTTCTTGCTTTGAGATTAGTTGTGATCCTTCTTACGGCTATGCAAGGAGGTGAAGTGTGTCCCCCTATTCCTCCATCTTGACCAGACTAAATAAGGGATTAAAAAATATTTTTTTTTTTAAAGATTTGATTTATTATCGCTAGAGAGAGAGGAAGGGAGAGAGGCAGAGGGGGAGAAAGACATCCATGTATGGTTGCCTTTCACCTGCCTCCAGCTACAGACTTGGCTGGAGACCTGGCTTGCAACCTGGTTATGTTCCCTGGCTGGGAATTGAACCAGCAACCTTTGGGTTCACAGGCTGGCGCCTTATCCACTGTGCCACCAACCAGGGTGTGAATAAGGGATTTTTAATTGATTAAAAAATTATCCAATCTTTCTAAAAAATGGAATCATTAAGCGTAAGGTGTATTATATAGCCAATCAGTTATCTTCTAGAAGAAATGAATTTTGATAATTTGTTTTATTTGAGGATTATTTTAGATTGACATAGCTTCTTCTTTGTAGAGTATCTTAAGCCTTCAACAAAATAGAATGAAAACATTTTAAAAATCAAATGTTTAGTGGGTTGGGAGGGGGACAGAGGGGAGCAAAAAGGGGATGGATGTAATACAACAACAATAAAATTTAATTTTAAAAAATGTAATGTTTAAAATGCCAATTAATTAGATACTGTTTTAAGCTGTATCAGATCTGACGTATCCTTGTATGTCTTATGCCCATACAGGTAGAAATGTGCACATTGTTTTTTCTAAGTGGTTAATTATATAGCATTAGTATGTATTTGCATCTGTGGTAAAGCACAAAAATAAGCATTTTTAAACAACAATACGCATTTAATTGTACCACAAACACCTCTAAAATAGGTATGGATAAAAGGGGCTTATATGTAAATAAATTTATATAATCTATTTACAAGTTAGATTGAAAATATCCAAAGATTTTTGTCCTGTGTTTGTTTTCACGTGCAGGTTCCTCCCCGGGCAGAAGAAATCACCATTCCAGCCGACGTCACCCCAGAGAGAGTTCCAACGCACATTGTAGATTACTCAGGTAACGATGGCCTGCGGACCTATTGTAGGTGAAGCTGTAGGGATAATTTAACGGTCCTCGAAAAAGGTATTTAGTAAGCTTTAAGAAATGTTGAAGAGGGATAGTCCTTTTTCTTAAGCAGTAAATGATCATTTACTATTCTCGTCTCTGTATTTTCCTGCCAGTTTCCAACCAGACCCACCTAAAGCCTCCATCTCTCAGTTCTCTGTCCCTAATGTGCTACATTGGGTTCCATAGTAAGGAAAAGGAAGGAGGAATGGCAAATGATAAGAAGTAGCTAAATCATTACCCTCCCTGAATTGGCATGTTTTGTTATCAGGCATGCTATGATGATTTGGAAAGAGTTCTGAATTTAAGACTTTGTTAAGTTGTAAATTTGTTCTTTAATTTTTCAGCCTTTGTTCCAAATGATAGTTAAACAGTTGTAAGCTTGCTTACATTCTACGATAATAAAAGCACATCTATATTGCTTTTAATAATGAAAATTTTTTCTGTACACTACTACCTGCTTTTTAATTATTAAATTACTTTGTTCTTGGACTTTTAATTTTATTTCTAAATTAAATTTATTGGGTGACATTGCTTAATAAGATCATACAGATTTCAAGTGTACATTTCTGTGGTACATGATCTGTATATTGTGCTGTATGCCCACCACTGAAAGTCAGATCATCTTCCGTCACCATATATTTGGCCCATTGTACCCTTCACTACCTCCTGGAACTTGTTTTAAGGATCAGTTGTAACATGTACCACTCTATGGGTGATGTTGATAATGGAGGAAGCTATGTGGAGGAAGGAGGTATGTGGGAAATTTTTGTGCACTCCACTCAATTTTGCTGTGAACCTAAATCTATTTTTTTTAAATGGGTATAACTACATTGGTAATACTTAGCTTTGCTAAACTGGTGTTCCATACAGCCTAAAAAAAAATACTAGTGCTCTGCAGCCCAAAACATGTGACTCTTTGAACACTTCAGGTGTAACTAGTCTTAAATTGAAGTGTGCTCTAAGTGTAAAGTGTAAAATGCAAGTAAATTTAGAAGACATAAATTCTAAAATAACTCATAATTTTGAGACTATGTTAAAATATTATATTTTTTATATTTTGGGTTAAATAAAAGAATAATTTTACCTAGTCCTTTTTTACTTCTCTGAAGATGACTGCTAGAAAATGAAAAATTACATATAGATGCTTGTATTACATTTCTGTTGGTGAGCACTGACCCTGAGGGGGTTGGGTGCTTTCTGTTACAGTCTCGTATCTGGCTTTATATAATTCTTTTTTAGTACATGTAACCATATAATTAGATTCACTTCAGTAATAGAATTAGAATCTCAACCCATTAATTATTCAACATATGAAAAGATGTTAAAAATGGCCAATTATTTAGCATAATATAAATCACAGTTGAACTCATTTATCATACTAGTCTGTGTATCTGAAATAGCAGGCATTTTGGGGAAAACATTTAATGTAAGATGATCTAAATTAATATGTCAATAATGGCTTTGCCTTTCATTTGTGTGCTTCTTCATCCTACCTATATCATACATGCATTTCTTGTGCACCTTGGGGTTATAGGCACATCCCCTCATTGAGACCAGTTCTGGCCAGAGATAAGCTTTAGAGAGGGGATTCTTGACTCATCATTATCATGCTCCAGTTTCGCTTCTGGGACCTGGTTAATATTACTCAAATCTGCTATCTAGATCTTAAGCTTGTATTGCCCAGATTCTCATACGGCCTTTTAACCTTGTGTGTGGATAGACTCTTTGTCTGGGCTTCTGACTTTTTAGCACCCAGTCTTCTAGCTTGGGTTTCTCATCTCTTTTGTCTGACCCTCCTCAACCCTGGGCCAGATACCGGCCTAGATTTATAACACAATGCCTTCTGCTCTTCTGTGTCTGAGTTATCCTCTTGTCAACTTGTCTTTCAGTGCCAGCCAACTTCCTTATCAATCTGTCCCTCCCCTGGCTTGCCCTGGTCTTTGCCCCCTTGCCTGGCACTCTACCATGACATGAGGAATGAGAGATGCCTGGTGGGGTGTTAGAGGGTGTTGAATGGATTTTAGCTTGGCCATTAGTTTTTTACAGACATGTATAAAATAGGAAACTTTTTTACTTTGTCATTGGTAGAAGCAGAACAGAGTGATGAACAACTTCATCAAGAAATATCACAGGTGAGTGAAAAAGTTTTTTTTGTGGGAAAACAGTGATGAGTCTGCTTTTTTCATTCTCACTTATTTTGTTGTTATTGCTGACTCTGAGTATGTATTTTTGCTGTAAGTTCTTAGGAAACGATTTCTTTTTTTGAGACGTGTTATTTATTATTATAAAAATACTATTAATTTGTTAATTTCTGTTGTAGGCTAATGTCATCTGCATAGTTTATGCTGTTAACAACAAGCATTCTATTGATAAGGTATGAATATGTGACTATTTTTTACCATATTTAGTTAAATTTCAGTGGGGGTACTTTCAAAATTGATCCTCAGTTTAGAGTTTTAGGGGTCTAGGGGTCAGGTACCTTTCAAAGGAGATCCTCTATAGCTTAGCTCTTGTTAATTTTCGTTTTAGGTAACAAGTCGATGGATTCCTCTCATAAATGAAAGAACAGACAAAGATAGCAGGTATTGTTTTCTCTCTCAAATTTTGTATGTTAAAAAATTTCAAACTTAAAAGAGTTGCTCAGAAAACTTTGGTACATTTATGCAATGGAATACTACACAGCAGAAAGAAAGACGGAACTTCTACCTTTTGCAACAACATATATGGAACTGAAAAGTATTATGCTTAGTGAAACAAGCCAGTCAGTGAAAGACAAATACCAAAACAGGAAACTAATGAACAAAACAAACAAACAGGCAAAACAGAACCAGATACATGAATACAATGAATAGACCTTCAGTGGGCAAGGGGGAGGGGGAAAAGGGGAGGAGGAGGCAAAGGAGGGGAGCAGTTTAGTGAAGGAACTACTATGTTAGAACCATGGACATGGACAAGTGGGATTGACTTTGAAGGGGAGTGGGTGGGTGGGGAAGGGGACAGAGGGGAGTAAAAAGGAGATGGATACAATAAAACAACAATAAAAAAAAGTTGCAAGAAGTAGTACAATAAACATCTGTAAACTCTTCACTTAAAGCCACCAGCTGTTAACGTTTTGCCACATTTGCATTAGCTGTAGGTTGTCTCCCTGTTTGCACACACACTGCCTTTTGGGGCCAAAATTATTTGAAGCAGCATAAATATCTGAGAGCAAGGCATAGAGTAGAGCTCTGACACTAAAAACTCACAATATCAGATATTAAATATTTTGATAATCCTGCATTTTTCTTTCTCAAACTGCCACTTGAAAAGTGTGTGCCCCCTCACTTGAGATGTCCCTTGGATGCGGTGTGGCTTTCTCCCTTGTCACTGATCGTACACAGTGTGGTGTACATAAGAGCACAGGACTTGGAGGAAGGTGAATAACCTTTGAAACCTGGGTTGGCTGCTTATGAACTTTTAAGACTTTGACTTCATTAAGGCTTTGTCCTCAGCTATAAGCAGAGATAAGGATAATACCTATTGTGGTTATTTTAAGAATCCAATGAAATAATGCATGTGTGAGTCCTTTGTAAGTTGCCTTAAAAACTCTAGGGATCTTCATTTAGGAATTTATACAGGGAAATTTCTTTGAAATTCTTTGGAAGATATCTATGTGACAGGGAGAAAGCAAGAGAATGCACATTCTGAATTTTTCTGAGCAAGATGGTGGTTGTCAGTATATATGCTTTGAATTTTAAGTCAAAATGGAAACAAAACATTTTTCTTGCAGCGTTGTGTAATGGAACATGTTATTTATGAAGAACTTGAATCTTTTTAAATGTTAGGAAAGCAACTAATATCTATGTACTGTACACATCTGTTCCTTTATTTACTTTTAACATTTTTAAAATATTTTACTATTTTATTTCATCTTTATTGTATTTTTTTCCATTACCATTTGGTCCCCTTGTACCTCCTTCCCCTTACTTGCTTTTTTCAATTTATTTTTTAGTTGGGCATTTTTGTGCCTTGAAACCTAAGGATTTGGTTCCAAACGGATAAGCGTGGTCACTAAGCTTTGTCTTACGTAGCCACATCAGGAGACTTGCGACTGCAATGGCACTGTGTATGCTGTGCCTTGCAGCTCTGATGGCTTCCTTTGGTTTAAGCTTCATAGCGACTTACTGTCATGGTTACTGTCAAGAAGAAAAGAACAACATGACCCTCTGGAGCTACACTGTTCAGTGCAGTAGCCTCTAGTCAGCTGTGGCCATTTAAAATCAAGTGAAATGAAATACAACTAAAAATTCAGTTTTTGAGTACACTTAGTTGTATTTCAAGTGATTATAGTGATAGACAGTATCTATAAAGGACATTTCCATTATCGTAGAAGGGTATATTGAACAGAGCTGCTTTGGAGGATCCTACACCTGTTTACTCTTGACACCTGCTCATCTTGCCAGTTGTTAAAGCTGTTTCCAGGAGGGACTCTTCAGAGAAGGCAGTTTTGCTAGGGTCTATCAAGTGCCAGTTTGGACCACTGAATTTTTAAAATCTGGCTTTACTATACAGATTCCTAAAATGCTGTGGTTAGTTTTTGTGATCCTTGTAGCATCATCTGAAAGTAGCTTTTAATGTTTGAAGATCTAGTTGAACTTCCTCAGCTGTGGCTATATTTTTTCCCTCCCTAAATATATGAACATACTTATTTTTCCTGTGGTTGACTGTCCCAAGGTGATCTGTTTCTTTATTATATGGCCCTTACACTTTTCAATATCTTTCTCCCCTAAGTTTAATTTTAAAATATATTTTATTATTGACTTTAGAGAGAGGGGAAAAGAGAGAGAAACATCAGTTTGTTCCTCTTATTTATGCATTCATTGGTTGATTCTTGTGTGTGCCTTGACTGGGGATCAAACCTATAAACCTTGGCATATTATCAGAATGCTCTAACCAATAGAGCTACCCAGCCTGGGCCTTTAAAGTTTATATTTGTTACACATGTATTCTTCCTAGGACTTCCTTGGGCCATTGTTACAGTGTTTTTAAAAAATTTTTTTTAGCCCTGGCTAGTGGCACAGTGGATAAGGTGCTGGCCTGCGAATTGGAAGGTCACTGGTTTGATTCCCCAGCCAGGGCACATAACCAGGTCTTCAGCCAGGTCTGTAGCTGGAGGCAGGTGAAAGATAACCATACATTAATGTCTTTCTCCCTCTCTGCCTCTCTCCTTTTCCCTCTCTCTAAAAATAATAATAAATAAAATCTTTAGCAAAAAAATTTTTTTTTCATCGACACAGTTGACTACAACATTATATTTGTTTTCAGGTATACAACAAATTTATATGCCTGCCCTGGCCAGGTGGCTCAGTTGCTTAGAGCATTGTCCCATACACTGAAAGGTTGTAGGTATGCCCTCTGGTCAGGGTATGTACCTAATTTGCAGGTTCACTCCCTGGTTAGGGTACAGTATGGTAGGCAACCTGTGGATGTTTTTCTCTCACATCAGTGTTTCTTTTGCCCTCCCTTTCTCTCTAAAATCAATAAATATAACCTTGGATGAGGATTAAAAAATAATAATAAAATAAAAATATACATACCTTATGATGTGATCACCACACTAAGTCTAGCAACCATCTGTTATTATACTTAATGACTATGTTCCCTGTTCTGAACACTGCATCTCCGTGGTTTGTTTATTTTAGAACAATGAAGTTTGTACCTCTTATTCCCCTTCACCCTTGTACTTATCTTCTTGCTCCCATATTACAGTGGTTCTTAATTGGGGGTGCTCATCACTGTCATCTGAGGTACTTTTAAAAATATGAATACCTTCCTTGCCCCACCCTTAGAGTATTAGTAGGTTTGGAGTAGGACTTGGACATATATATATTTTTTAAGCTCTTTAAGTTATTCTGAGCACACCTCTGGATGCAGACCACTATATTTTTGGAAATTGTCTGGCTCTGTTTGGATTCTTTATTTGGGTTATACTTGTATAGTGGATCAGGGTTTTTTATTTTTGTTTTTTGTTTTAATGCATAACTACACTAAGGGGGTAAATAAATACTTGCAAGTGTTGCTATTGCAATCCAGAGTTACATCAAGATGGTTTGCTTTCCCTCTAAAATCTCTTGCTGGGTCAAAAATAACAGTTCTCCACTAGGCTAGTTCCCTTTGATTTCCCCATTTAGATTTCTGATAGGCTTGTCAGATTCAACTTGTCTGAAACAAAATCCTTAATTCTCTGCCTGCTCCCCTCTCCCCTCAAAAAGAAAACTCTCAGCCCTGGCTGGTAGCACAGTGGATAAAGTGCCGGCCTGTGAACCCAAAGGTCACAGGTTCGATTCCCCAGCCAGGGCACATAACCAGGTTGCAAGCCAGGTCTCCAGTCAGGTCTGTGGCTGGAGGCAGGTGAAAAGTAACCATTCATTGATGTCTCTCTCCCTCTCTGCCTCTCTCCCTTCCCCTCTTTCTGAGAATAATGAAATAAAAATCTTAAAAAAAAAAAAACCTCTCAGTCTTTTCTGTCTCAGGAGATCTAGTTATTTTGTCTAGCTAAAAACCTGTATATATTTTTTATTTTTGCCTTTCCTTCAACTTCCTGTCTAATTTTCTAGCTGTAACATACCATACCATCCTGTAAATAATTCACTAAAAGATAACAAGTGACTGCATTTTAAAAGGACCAGCAGATCATGTCATTCCCCCAGGAGCTTCCCATTTTATATTTAACAATAAAAGCTACACTCCTTACTACATCTCAGTCCTTACGAGTTTGGTTTTTGCTCCTCCCTTCAACCCCATTTCCTACCTCTTGCTGAGGACATTCCAGCCACTGGCCTTTTTTGTTGTTGTTTTTCAGACTCATCAGGATGTTTCTCAGTTTGGGGCCTTTGTACTTGCTGCCCCTTCTTCCTGGCCAGCTTTTCTCTGGCTCCTCATATGGCAGATTCCATTTCATTTCTCACTCCTTGACCCAAGTGCCACCTTGTCAGAGAGATGTTTCCCTGATTATTACATATAATTAGCTCCCTTTCATTATTCTATCCCATAGATATTCTATTTATTTTCTTAATAACATTTATAGAATTGGATACTGTCTTTTTTTTTTTGCTTATTGTCTATTTCCTGATTTTTACAACTAAATGAGATGGGACTTTCTAATAGATACTCAGTATATATTTGTTGAATATGCTCTCTAGTGGGCTTGAGCTGACTACAATAGTAGGTTCATATTGGAGAGATTAAGCAACACTTATTAGTTGGAATGGGTTTTGATGTACATTAAATTATAAATCTAAGCCCTGGCTGGTGGCTCAGTGGATAAGGCACTGGCCTATGAACCCAAAGGTCTCTGGTTCGATTCCCAGCCAGGGCAACATAATCAAGTTGCCAAGCCAGGTCTCCAGCCAGGACAATAGCTGGAGGCAGGTGAAAGGCAACCATACAATGATTATCTCTCTCCCTCTCTGCCTCTAACCCTTCCCCTCTCTCTGAAAATAATAAAATCTTTTTAAAAATTATAAATCTAATGGTTTTTGCCTTCCTTATTATTATAATGTGCCCTGCTTTTTTCAGGCTGCCTTTGATATTGGTTGGGAACAAATCTGATTTAGTGGAATATAGTAGTATGGAGACCATCCTTCCTATTATGAACCAGTACACGGAAATAGAAACCTGTGTGGAGGTATGCCTTACTCAATTTTGAAATGTACTGTTGGTGAATTCTCAACCAAAGTTTGGAATAGGAGAGTGGGAGCTGTGGGATGGAGTAAACTTCCTGCTGTTTGTGAAGTCCTTCAAGCTAAATCAGAGAACCTGAAGTTGACCCCTGAGCTCTTTGTAGACAGTCATCTTGTGATATCCACTAAGAAAAATGCATTTTTCAGTTTCTTCAAGGAGTCTTAGTTTTTACAGTGTTTTTAGCTCTCATAATTGCTTTCAGAGTGTAACATTTTAAACTTTTTTCATTTTTTTAGTGTTCAGCAAAAAACCTGAAGAACATATCAGAGCTCTTTTATTATGCACAGAAAGCCGTTCTTCATCCTACAGGGCCCTTGTATTGCCCAGAGGAGAAAGAGGTAACCCCCTGATCCCCGAGTTTGTATTGGTAGGGACTGGAATGTGGAAGTAGTAACTCTAGTATGGAAGTGATTTTTAGTAACTCTTATTATTGTAAGCTTATGATATTTACTGCTTATCATACTTACATTTTCTAGTACTTTTCTTCAAAGATATTCCCATTATTCAGAAAAATACATTATTCAGAAAAGTATTCTAGATAAAACTATTTTATGAAATAGCCTTAAAATAAACAGAAGAATTAGCAGTAAAAAAACCCTAAAAGTCCAGAGTCTTAGCTGAAAATCTACTTGCTCTGCTACTATCAAGTCTGCAAACTGAAAAACATACACAGAAGAAAAACTTGTGTCCTGGCTGGTGCCACAGTGGATAAGGCACCAGCCTGTAAACCCATAGATTGCTGGTTCAATTCCCAGCCAGGGCACATAACCAGGTTGTAAACCAGGTCTCCAGCCAGGTCCGTAGCTGGAGGCAGGTGAAAGGCAACCAAACCATTGACGTTTCTCTCTCTCTCTCTGCCTCTCTCCTTTTCCCTCTCTCTAAAAATAATTAATAAAACCTTAAAAAAATAAAAATAAAACTTGTGTAGTTATTTGACGTGGATCCAATATGTAATACAATTTGAATACTCCTTTTTGTTTTATAGCTAAGAAGCACAGTGATTCCTAATGAAATATCTAAAAATTAACAATGTTTTGCCATAGACTTTTAAAATTAATTACTTTTTAAATTAAGTTATAACTCACATGCCATAAAGTTCACCCTTTTAAAGTGTACAAGTCAGTGGTTTTTAGTATATTCATACAGTTGCGTGTTCATTACCGTGATCTAATTCTAGAAAATTTCATTACCTCCAAAAGAAACCCTGTATCCATTACTAGTCAATCCCTTCCCCAATCCTTTGGCAACTAGTAATCTACTTTCTGCCTGTATGGATTTGCCTTCTATGAATATTTCCTACAAGTAGAATTATACAGTACATGGTTTGTTTGTTTTTTTCTTTTTTGCTTCTTTCACATAGTATGTTTTCAGGATATATACATGCTGTAGCATATATCAACATTTTACTTAATGGCTAAACATTATTGTTTGAGTATATTCCACATTTTGTTTATCCATGCATCTATTGATATACTTTTGGATTATTCCTGCATTTTGGCTACTATGAATAGAGTTGGTGTGAACATTAACACACAAGCTTAAACATCTGTTTTCAATTTCTTTGAATGTATATTTGGGAATGAAATTGCTAGGTCACATGATAATTCTATGTTTAACTTTTTGAGGAACCACTAAATTGCATGAAGGTTCTGGTTTCACCACATCTTTGCCTACATTTGTTATTCCTTCCCCTCCACCCCTTCTTTTGTTTGTTGTGATCATTGTAGAAGTGGCATCTCACTATTGTTCGGCTTTGCATTTCCCTGATGGGTAATGGGGTTGTTCAGCTTCTCGTGTGGTAATTGGCCCTTTGTATATCTTCTCTGGAGATATTTCTAAGTCTTTTGCCTATTTCTTTCTTTCTCTCTTTTTTTTTTAAAAAAGTATTTTATTCATTATTTGTAGAGAGAAGGGGAGGGAGGAAGAAAGGGAGAAAAATATGTATGGTTGCCTTTCACCTGCCTCCAGCTATGGTCCTGGTTGGCGACCTGGCTTGCAACCTGGTTATGTGCCCTGGCTGGGGAATTGAACCAGCAGCCTTTGGGTATGCAGGCTGGTGCTCAGTTCACTGAGCCACACCAGCCAGGGCTCTTTGCCTATTTCTTGAATTGTCTTTTTGCTGTTGTGTTTTTAAGAAGTAAAAATGCAGATTTGTTTACAGGAAATGTTTATAGTATAGGTGAACCATTGGTTGGATGACTTTGACCTGTGGGCCAAATTTGGCCTGCCACTTGTTTTTTTGTATAGTCTGTGAGCTAAGAATACATTTTTAAGTGATTGAAAAATATCAAGAGGAGTAATCTGTTGTGATACAGGGAAATTATGACATTCAGAATTCATCATTCATAAATAAAGTTGTATTGCAACATAGCCATGCTCATTCCTTTGTGTTTGTCTATGGCTGCCGTCCTGCTACAAAGGTAGAGCTGAGTAGTTGCAGCAGAGCTTGGACGGGGTACGCTCGTCACTTCTCAGTGCTGAAGTGCACAGCTCAACTGTTGAGTGCTGGTTGGTGCACTGCTAATTGCACTGACACAGTTATAACTCGACAGTATTTCAAGTGCCAAGTATATTTACTGTACTGTGATGTTTTATTATTAGTGCTTTACCTATCATGCCAAAATAAATGAAAAAAGTTGATTTTTAATTGGCAAAACAGATATTTGTTCTAAGCTCAAATTACAGTTTCAACAAAAGAAATTTCCATTTTTCATCCTCTATTTGACTACACAGCTGGGGAGCTTTCACCCAGCCTTCAGTTGAAACTCATTAGTCTGCAGTGTAATGACATGCTGATAGGCAAAGATCAAGAAAAAGAATCTAATGTAGTTCTGTAAACACTTTCCAAGCAATGAATGTGCCCAATTAAATTATATGTTTATGGAAATGTATCAGTTTTGGCAGGATACAACTTTTTCAAAGGTAATATGTGTAAAATCTCATTACAGATCAACACTTAACAGATAAACATTTGAAATTAATTTTTATGATAGGAAACACTAATTTTGAACCCCATTTTAGCCAAATGTTAACTCTATAAAGATTTTTATCTTTCTAGTTAGTAGGCCTGTATAGCAAGTATATACTCAGTTATTATACTTTGAATTTTGTCGATAAAAACTGGAAATTTGATTCTCTCTTGCTATGTAAGTACCTCTCTGGCATTCTTGATTTTGCCTGTTGATTATTTGCTTTGTGGCCCTTTACAAAAAATGTGCTGACCTCTGGTGTAAGTGATTAATCTGAGTTATCCCTTAATCTGATACTGATTTACTTTCCTTAATCCTGGTTTACTATTCCTTAATTGGAATGCTTCTTTCTAATTTACTTTTAACCCAGAATTTCCCAAATTGGCCTCTTAATAGTCTCTAGGCGTACTTCTTAAAAACATAGTTTGCATTCTGATTCATCCAGGTGCTATATCTTTACATGCAAGGAAATTTGGGAAACAGTCTCGTACTATAGAGATTTACTTCTGGGTCCTTGACTAATGGCGGGTACATTAAATCCCTTCTGTTAGTTTGTTCTCAGTTCTTTAATTGATACTTTTTCTACACCAATAATTAGTTCTGATCATCCCCCTCCCCAGGCCCTTCTCCAATTGCCTGAATAAAATACCACCATCTGTTACTGATTTCTTAGGTGAACCTGCCTGAAGTAAAACCTTCAACTGTAGAGACTATCCATTGTTTTACACAGAAACAAGCTTTGAGTCTAAGCTTACACCAGAAAATTTTATTTAAACAACAGTACTAACAGTTAGGCTTGCAATATAGATTGGAATCATCAAGAAGATCATATTAAAAACTGAAGCCTAGACTGTAAATGGGTTTTCAGTATTGATGAACTCTGCATGACCTATGGAGTCTTCTGCTTATCTAATAATGAATAAGATGTGACTTTTGTGTAATAATGTTTACTATGTGAGGTTTTCTTTTTTTTAATTTTAAGATTTTATTCATCAATTTCAGAGAGAAGAACAGGGAGGGAGGGAGGAAGAAAGGGAGGGAACATCAATGTATGGTTGCCTTTCACCTGCCTCCAGCTACAGAGCTGGCTGGAGACCTGGCTTGCAACCTGGTTATGTGCCCTGGCTGGGGAATCGAACCAGCAACCTTTGGGTTCACAGGCCAGCACCAATTCACTGAGCCACACCAGCTAAGGCTGCTGTGTGAGGTTTTAGATGACTCGTGGAAAGTGAGTTTTTAATGTAAAAAATAATTTGCAGCTTTTAATGTATAATTTTGAATAATTTAAAAAAAAAGTCATTTTTGGTGTTATATTTTAAGGTGGCTAATATTTAACTGTCATGTTTAGCCAGTACCTCAGAGCAGTTTAGCTTCTGATACATTTCAAGCTCTCATGAAAAATACATCACTTTATTTTTCTTCAAATTACTTTTTTAATGTAGGTTTTTAAGATAGGAATAACCACTTGCGCAAAATAGTTATTTTTAGATTTTTTAAAAATATTTTTCTAGGTATTGCTACTTTTTAAAACATTTAGGTTATTATATAAGACTTTTAAAAGGAGAGTAAATAAAATATGACAATGTAATCTATTAATCTTGAATATCTAGTATTAGGATCACATTTATAGAAGCAATATCTTACAATTTTTTTTTTTAAATTCACCCATGATTGTAAATGTTATACATGAAAGTCCATTTAGTACTCTTTTGTAAAAGAAACCCTTTGCAGTGCTGTCTGAATGTTTGCCTTTCTTTTTCTCAGTTCTTTCTAATCTCTTTATATCTTCAGTTTTATCTTTTTCTCATTATATCAGATTGTTCTCTTAGAGACCCCATTTAAAACAAAAAGGAATTGTCTGTGTTTGTTTGAGAAAATACATTTTTTCTTTCCTATTTTTAAAGGAATTTCTGTTCTGCATTTGAGTTTGATAGCATGGTCAGAACTCATCATTACTCTTTGCTCTGGATAGCCATATCAGTAAAGTTAATATGTATACATTTCCTCACTGTGCCATATAGTTTCTATGATTCAAATGTATCCACCAGAGATTTACTTCCAAGTTTACATAATGTTCAGTCATCTCCCTGAAAGTTTTATTTTCTCAAAATTGTTGACAGTGATTATTCTGTAGCAATTATACAAATTAGAAGCTTGTGGGCCTTATTTTAAATAGTCAAATATTTGTTCTATCCATTATAAGTCCTAAAACAAATGTTAAGAAAGTTTTCAAAATATATTTCCAGCAGCATTACTTACAGAAGTTTTATAGAGTCACAAAAAGTGGGATTCTTTTTAAATGTTAGTAATTTTTATCTGATAATAGGAAGTTAGTGGAAGGCTTTTTCATTTACCGACCAGGACTATTTTGCCACCTGTTTGTGAATAAGTACAATTTATATTCCTACTTTGACAAACACACACATGCACAAGTGACAGATTAAAATATTAAGTTCCATTCTGCAACCAGAAGATTGATGGTTAAAAATCAGCTGTTGATTATGTATCAATAGCACTGAAATTTTTTTTATCAAAAGTTGAGAAGGAAAGCCCTCAGTAGTTTCATAACTCCACTGAAATTATTTATGAAATGAGAGAAGGCATAAATAAATTTTACTTTATATGACTGGGAGAATGAATTTTCTCTTAAGATGAACTACTCTTTTGCCTATCCTTGGGAGATTTGTGATCATGAAGGGAGTTTGACCGTTCTAAATGGTGGTCTTCATTTACTGAAAAAGGTTTGACAGCCCCTGCTGGTGGCTCAGTGGATAAGGCACTAGCCTGCGAACCCGTGTTGCTGGTTTGATTTCTAGCCAGGGCACATAACCAGGGTGGAAGCCAGGTCTTCAGCCAGGTCCTTAGCTGGAGGCAGGTGAAAGGCAACCACACATTGATATTTTTCTCCCTTTCTTCCTCCCACCCTGCCCTTCTCTCTAAAAATAATGCATAAAATGTTTTAAGACAAATAGGTTTGGGTATAAAAAGTAAATGGCTTTGCTTTAGTACATTTTTTATGTTGGTTGTATTTGATGTTATGGATTTGACAGAACAGTCAGAATTATTCTTAGCCTTAAAATCATATTTTAAAATTCCACATATTTTAATTCAATTGTTTCTTTTCTCAATGATTTATAGATGAAACCAGCCTGTATAAAAGCTCTCACTCGTATATTTAAAATATCTGATCAAGATAATGATGGTACCCTCAGCGATGCCGAACTCAACTTTTTTCAGGTAGCCTTCCTCTTTTTCTGACATGTACATATCTTGGTATTTTTTCTTTTGGGAGAGGGCTGAGAAAAGCTGTAAGAATTTATTAGCTTGAACAATGATGTATTGGTAAACCTGAGATTCTTTTATGTAAACCTATCTTTCACAAGCTATTTAAGTCTTTGCCTAGGGTACAAAACTCTCTTATACATAGAAATTGAGGAGACTCCTTGGTGGCCTTATTTCATGGTATACAGTGGGTATATTAAGGATGACTTGAAATCTGAACTCTGAATTATTTTTCTGTCTTGGTTTTATGTAACATAGTTTCACAAAGTGTTCTGTGTTTTTTTAATGTGATGGAGAGAGTAGGGACAGTTTCTTTCCTTCGAAGTATGACATGCTTTACATAAATAATACAAGGCAGAGACCATCCTTATTTAGAATTTGCTTCTTTTGGTTGCAATTCATTGATTTAATATTACTTTGTAGATTAATATTTTTATATGTTATTTGTGATCTTAATGTCAATTTTTTAATTTTTAAAAATTAACTATTTTTGCTAGAGAATTTGTTTCAACACTCCACTGGCTCCTCAGGCTCTGGAAGATGTCAAGAATGTAGTCAGAAAACACATAAGTGATGGTGTGGCTGATAGTGGATTGACACTGAAAGGTGAGTAAAGGGTGTTTTCCCCCTTCTGAACTTAATGGTTTCAAAGTTTGACATAAGGCAAAGGTCTTCATAGTATTATTTTATACTTTAAGGAAATGTTAGCATTTACTCCTCTGCCTAAAATTTAACTTGAGTATGTAGGAATTGGAAGAGGCAGACTATTTGGTAGGGACAGTTAGCCTTCCCAGCGGCATCAGTTAGAGGAAGGGAAGTTGGTTAGATCTCAGGAATGCTGAGGTTCATCAGAGTAAAAGAGATTTCTGAAACAGACAAATTTATCTTCAAGTTTTGTCAACTCATAAGCATCCTTGAAGTAGAAATTATTTGTAGGGAGGACAGTTTGTCTGTCAGTCAGATTTACCAAGTACACAATGTTCCCTGTAGAATGTGTCATAGAATCACAATAAATTCAGAAATAAACCAGATTTTTTTATTACAAAACACAAAGATATCAATAAAACAATTTCCTTTGTTTTCATCATATAACTTTGTGAATGTCAGTGTATTCCTTGGGATATGTTTTTGGCCCTTTCATGCAGTGTGAGCTCTTGTTGGCTGTGGGAAATGATTCTGAAATCAGCTGTCTTTATTGAGACACTTGTGCTTATGTTTTGATTGGCCTTCAATAGGCAAAACTTATATGCATATGTTTATGAATGTAGCTCTTGTCATTATGTGTTACATCCTTCTCTCCCATGGATGCTGTACCCTTTCTCACATCAACTGTATTTACTAATTCATTTTATTTCAGGTTTTCTTTTTTTACACACACTTTTTATCCAGAGAGGAAGACATGAAACTACTTGGACTGTACTTCGACGATTTGGTTATGATGATGATCTGGATTTGACACCCGAGTATTTATTTCCCTTGTATGTACCTTTGGCTTGCTAATTGATTTCACTTGCCAGGTATTTTAAAGTTGTGTCTAGCGCATGGAGGGCTTTAGGGTACTCAGGAATTATTTGGAGTTATAGAGAGGTTTATAACAGGGTTGCTCAGCGTCAACTTTATTGACATTTTGGTTTGGATAATTCTTTGCTATATCATCTGTCCCGTGCATTATAGGATGTTTAGCACATTCTTAGATGCCAGTAACACCTCCTCCCCCAGTTATGACAACCAAAAATGTCTGGCGTCTCTAGAAATTGCCAAATGTTCCCTCAGGAGTGAAATCACGCCCAGTGGAGGACCACTGATTTATATAGCATGGCTCAAACTTCCTTTCCTCATGGAGAATACAAGCATTTTTTAAAATTCATTTTACATTGTTTTTGAAACCAAGAGATGAAAAATGTTGATATATGGGTTAGGGTGTTTTTTTCATTAGTCCCTCTCCTCCCTGAGGTTTGTAGCCTGTTCTTAGCTCAGGATAAAAGAACTGTTTTTCCTAAATAACCAGTCTGGTGTTGGTTATTTTCTTTTAGATAATGCTATTTTAAATTCTGTTTGTTTAAAAGTGAGTTGAGTCCTGGCTGGTGACACAGTGGATAAGGTGCTGGCCTGCGAACCTGAAGGTTGCTGGTTCAATTCCAGTCAGGGCACATAACCAGGTTGCAAGCCAGGTCCATAGCTGGGACAGGTGAAAGGCAACCATACACTGATGTTTCTCTCCCTCTCTGCTTCTCTCCCTTCCCCTCTTTCTAAAAACAATAAAATCTTAAAATAAAGTAAAATAAAATAAAAGTGGGTCCAGAATCACCCTGAAGCGGGAGACTGGTGTGCTGTGAGGTTGTGCCCCTGTAACAGGGAGTGACTGCCCAGTCCTGATCCTGGAGGCTTCTGCCTTTCTTCCTTCTTTCAGCAGCTTTAATCTTCAGGCGGTCCCTTTTCATTTGAGCAGGGTACCTCCAGCTGTCTGTGTAAGGGTTCCGAGAGGCTTTATTGTTTTCTCCTCCCATCTTTGAGGAAACAAAGTTCTTTCTGGTTGGATTCCTGGTCTATTAATCAGTTCTAAGTTGAAACCTCTCTTGTCAAAGTTATCAAACCTTGGCCTAAGTAATTTTCAAGATTTTTCAATAAATCTATATCGAATGAATGAATGAATTTGTTCCAGGAGCTTTTTGTCAGGTTTTCTTTTCTGTGCCATTAACATGGGTAGATTGCTTTAAGTATGGCAGTGAGGAAACACCATCTCTCAAGGTTTTGTGGCTTACACTGTTATCTTTCAATTTCTTTATATTCTCTGCCTTGAATTTTCTGCAGAATAGCCCCTGAGAGTCACCACTTGAATCTCTCTGGCTTGCTCACTACACTCTCTATCTCTGTCCTTCACACTGTTGCTAGATTAATAGATATGTAAGTGCAGATTTGGCCATGGCACTTCTCCTCAAGACAGGATAAAGCCCAAGCTTCTTAATATGGGATACAAGGTCATTCATGATCTGCTCATGCTCACTCCCTGCCTTGTCCTAGAAGCAAGGACTAAGCTATTTATAGTCCACCAATCACGTTTTTTTCTACTCAAGGCTTTTGCCCACGGTGTTTTCACTCCCTCCCTCCCTCTCCCCTCAACTTAATATGTCTTATTTTCAAACCTCAGTTCAGGTGCCAGTGTCACAGCAGTGCTGACACCTTTCCATCCCCAGGCTAGAGACGTTCTTTTTCATGTAGGCTCCCCAAACTCTCTTCCTTTTTAAAAAATACTTTTAACAATTTATTTTTAGAGGGGAAGGAAGGGAGAAAGAGAGAGAATGTGTGGTTGCCTCTCGTGTGCCTCCAACTGGGGACCTGGCCTGCAACCCAGGCAAGTGCCCTGACTTCAAATCAAACCAGTGACCTTTGGTTCTCAGGCTGGGGCTCTGTCCCCTGAGCCACACCAGCCAGGGCTTCCTCAGGCATTCTTAGCTCACCCATACTCAGCACTGGGGTCTAATTTTGTTGAGGTAGTGAGGTTATCCGTGGTTCTTCTCCCATTTGCGTGTGGCTTCTTAGAGGTAGGAAGCCTGTCTTATTTTTGTGTCCCTAGTACTTAGCTCAATGCATTTGATAAATATTTATTGAACCAAATTTAGGGTGGGTCCAAAAGGTCAAATTGGGCAGAAATAACATCTCTTTTACGTAATTTTCAACTCATTACAGTGTTGACATAATTATGACTTATATTTTGCATATATATAGGAGGAGCAAACCCATTATGATTTAATCAATATTATTTGTAAAACTTTTATAAACCTGCCCTTCAGATATTTAAGATAGTTTTACATGTCAACTCAAAATGAGTGTTATTTTATTATGACCCTTGAGGATTGCCATGCCGCTCTAATGACCTTTCCTGGGAAAAACCCAAATGACCCCAGCAAAGATATTTTGTAAATGGTGTTATCCCACAAAAAGGCTTATTGCAGTTTTATATTCATTTCTTTAATTAAATTTTAGTATTTGATTATTGATTTGTTTTACTTTAAAATTTTTTTCATCAACAGGCTAAGAATACCTCCTGATTGCACAACTGAATTAAATCATCATGCGTATTTGTTTCTCCAAAGCACCTTTGACAAGCATGATTTGGTAAGCTTTTTGCTGCAGTTTTCCATGATAAAATATTTTTCAGGAAGTGATTTAATAACTCTTCCCTTAGCTATGGGGTACTCATGTCACAGAGCCAAAAATTGTTTACATTCTTAAGTTAAATTAGCAAAAACACTTTTATTTACTTTAATTTTCCCAAGATGGAAAAGTGGTTTCTATATACTTGCATAAGTTTTCTTCTATACATGTGAGAAGTTTTCTTGATAAAATGTAAAATTTCTTTCCATCTGTTAGTTTTTAGAAGCCTAACTTTATTAGACTAGGGGGCTTTTGTGTTTGGGAATTATTTTCTTAGATATCTAAACGTAATTGTACTTGTTTGTGTATCTTCAGGATAGAGACTGTGCTTTGTCACCTGATGAGCTTAAAGACTTGTTTAAAGTTTTCCCTTACATACCTTGGGGGCCAGATGTGAATAACACAGTTTGTACAAATGAAAAAGGGTGGATAACCTACCAGGGATTCCTATCCCAGTGGACGTGAGTATAGAGCTCATCTGTTTCCTCTAAAGTTACAACTAGTTTAAAAATACAGTGCGCTAGGTTAATCATTTTGTAATGATTTGTAATGATTAATCATTTTGTAATCTTATGAAGTGCTTCAGTCATAATAAGCAGGATTTATAGTACTGCTCTCTAAGATGAACTTTAGATGTTCTAGAATTTACCAGGAAGGAATCTGTTTGCTTTTGGATGAAGTACAGGGAAATAGTAAGAAGTATTATATCAAAAGTGAGCTAAATTTTAATACTTTTTTGATTAAGGGGTTTGGAAACATCGGCTTATTGCACAGTTCTTATACAGTCTGAATATGGGAAGAACATATTTTACTTGACACTGAAGATAATTTAAGGTTTTTGCTCTTTGTTTTTAATGGACTCTTAGTGAGGGCTTGTCTAAAGTCTGGATACAGCATAGCTGCCACTGTACCTAGGGTGCTAAGGAAATCCTCTGGTCAGTTATGGTAACATAGTTATGTTAGTCTTGGTGACACTAACGTTTTGAATACCAAAATCTGCTTTTTTCAAATTATTAAAGAGAGGCTAACTGATTTCAAGTACCTTTCAGTTATTTTTGCTCCTTCCACAAACCTTTCAGATTTAATTATCATTAAGTTCTCAACTAGCCATTAGTTGTAGTGTACTGTGTATTGAGTGGACCAATAAGTCCATATGTTTTTTTCTGTTAAAAAAAAGGCACATTTTTCTTTTCTTTTTTTTTTAAATTTCATTGTTGTTGTATTACATCCATCCCCTTTTTGCTCCCCTCTGTCCCCCTCCCCACCCACCCATTCCCCCCAAAAAAGACACATTTTTCTTGTTCACCAATAACTGTATTGATTAGGTTATTTTGAGCATATTGGTTATCTCCCAAGTGGTATAATGTTGATTGTTCTTAATTAGTCATTGCCGTCTACTTCAACTGGTCGACCCGACTGTGGAGCATCATCCAGTGAGAAATCTCCTGCATAAAACTTCACAAGCCCCTTCCGACATGTTGGATCACTCACAGCACCTTCTCTGTACACTTCTCTACACACAAATCTTTTTCTGTATTTCAGTTGCGTATTTACCTTTCTTGAAACAATAAAGCGTAACATGGCAAAAATGTTATATTTTCTCCCATCTTCAATATTAAAATAACTACACAAAAATTCACCAATTTTGATCATTTTTTTAAAATGCACTCTGATATGACAGCTGTCACAATAAAATCTTAACAAAATTGTTTCGAGTGACGTTAAAGACAACTAAGCATGACTAGAGCCATCTTATGGGAAAAACCAAGCAAACTTTTTGGCTAACGCTAACTTGGGAAGCAGATTATATAAAAAATTCCAGCTTGGACTTTACCAGTGGCTCTCTGCACACCTATGTGGCCTTGGTCTCTGGGCCAGTGAAATAAATGTTGGAATCCCCCCCACATGTTACGTTCTCCTCCCTCTTTGTTCCAAGGATGACATTGTAGGAAAAATCATGGTTGGGCGCATATGAAATTAAAGCAGTCTGACAGAACTTATCTGGGCCTGATGGTAAAATTATTTGAGGTGTTGGAATTTTTTTCTGTAAGTAAACAATGTAAGTGTTCATTGAGGAACTTCTCACACTTTGAACTCTTTTGTTTCCTAGACTCACGACCTATTTGGATGTACAGCGGTGCCTGGAGTATTTGGGCTACTTAGGCTACTCTATATTGACTGAGCAAGAGTCTCAAGCTTCAGCCATTACAAGTGAGTATCTACATAATGATTTTAAAAATTAGATCAAGTTTTAAGATTTTACTTCTATATGTGAAAAGAATGAAAGTATATCTTTGCTAGTCTTCCTTATCTGCACTCTTTATTTGTTTACCTTGTGATTTGGTCATTTCTTTGGAATTAAGATGCTTAATTTTTTTATCAAAAAAGGAACTAGCTGGTGTGGCTTAGTGGATTGAGTGCCAGCCTGTGAATCACAGGGTTGTTGGTTCAATTCCCAATTGGGGCATATGCTTGGGTGTAGGCCAGGTCCCCAGTTGTGAGTGTGCGTGAGGCAACTGATGGATGTTTGTCTCCCTCTTTCTCCCTCCCTTCCCCTTCTAAAAATTAATAAATATATATTTTTAAAAGTTTATGTGCAAAATATTTATTAAAAGAACCTATTTAAAACACACACACATACACACACACAGTTTTACTTCTAGTTCACCCCTGAGGTTACTCTTCTGATGAAATCAGGGAGGGTCAGGGACATTAAAGGTATAGTTTGTCCTGTGTTTTAATTTTCTTTGAACATTGAAAACAATGCCAATAATACATCATCCTGATACTAAACTACTTGTACATCATTCAGCATTGTAACCATTTTCCACATTAACAAATTTTTCATGAATCTTGTAATTCTTGCCAAGCAAAGTCCTCCACTTAAAGAAAACTCGTGGGTATGGAAATAACACAATGGACAACTGATATTTCAAGAGTTTCTTACATCCTAATTGATGGGATTATCTTTCCTAATTGGTGGGCATGGAAGTGCTGTATCTTACAGGAAATTTCACAAGAAAACAACAATTTTAAATTGACAAGAGAAGTACCCTTTAACAGTTAACCAACTAGTTAAGTCTTAAATTCAGCATCAAAAAATAAGGAACTATACAACAACAATAAAATTAAAAAAAAAAAAAGTAAGGAACTAATTGCTAGCCAGCATGAGGTATTTTTATGCAACAAAATCTTCTATATCACTAATTATACTTTTATGTATCTTTAATGTGAAATACTGTGTCATCATATGGATGTCCTATAATATATTTAACTAAGCCATAATTTGTGCGTGTGTGTGTGTGCACGCGTGCGGGTTACCATTTTCAGTTTTTTGCCTCTGGTGAGCTTTGTTGCAGTTGAATATTTTATCTACAGTTTAAGGTCTCTTTAGCTCAGTAAAGGATGCCCCATTGCTCTGCTGATGCTGCTGTTGTTTTCTGGCCTGCCTTGTTTACAGATTTGCATTTGAAAGGCCAGGTAACCCCAGAGTGCATATCTCTTTACCATTTATAGATCCAAGAGAGTGCAGATATGAGAGACTTGTCTTTTAGTTTGTAACTTGTTATGACAATAATTTACACACAGAAGCAATGAGATATAATGTTGGCTATATTTTTATAGCCTTAATTAATTTTTATGATATATTTTAGATTAGAAAGTGTACTAATTTTATGATGAAACAAATTTCATTTTGTAGCCCTGGCTGGTAGCACAGTGGATAAGGCGCTGGCCTGCGAACCCAAAGGTCGCAGGTTCAATTCCCCAGCCAGGGCACATAACCAGGTTGCAAACCAGGTCTCCAGTCAGGTCTGTGGCTGGAGGCAGGTGAAAGGCAACCATACATTGATGTCTCTCTCCCTCTCTGCTTCTCTCCCTTCCCCTCTTTCTAAAAATAATGAAATAAAATCTTTAAAAATTTTTTTTTTCATTTTGTTCTTAGAAGGTCATTTTACATCCAACTTTTAGAAATGCATCTTTTCCACTAAGTGAGGCCCTTCTGTAATATATTTAGTATTTTATTTCACACACAGCTTGATTATTGTACAGTATGTTTGTTTATTGATGAAAGTGATAAGTATGTAGTAATACCCTTTGATGCAGAAGGTAAAATGGAGGCTCAGCGAGTCTCGGTGGTACATAATTCATTTTTTTTTCTTTTTAGTAACAAGAGATAAAAAGATAGACCTTCAGAAAAAACAGACTCAAAGAAATGTATTCAGATGTCATGTAATTGGGATGAAAAACTGTGGAAAAAGTGGGGTTCTTCAGGCTCTTCTTGGAAGAAACTTAATGGTGAGAATTCTCAGAAAATACAATTTTATCCAACAAATTTTTATAGTCACAAGTTTACCTATTTTTTATAGCCATTAACCTTTTTAGATGGTTACTAGAATTCTGTCACCTATGTATATTTGTACAATCTAAAGTATAACAATAATCCTGTTGAACTGGCTGTATCTTTGTTTCTGGTTTTTTTTTTGTTTGTTTTTTAACTTTGTATTTATTTTCAGTATACTTTTTATTCAATTTATTGGGATGACATTGGTTAATAAAATTATAGGTTTCACAGCCCTGGCTGGTAGTATAGTGGATAGGGCGCCAGCCTGCGAACCCAAAGGTCACAGGTTCAATTCCCCAGCCAGGGCACATAACCAAGTTGCAAACCAGGTCTCCAGTCAGTTCTGTGGCTGGAGGCAAGTGAAAGGCAACCATACATTGATGTCTCTCTCCCTCTCTGCCTCTCTCTCTTCCCCTCTTTCTAAAAATAATTAAAATAAAATCTTATTAAAAAATTATAGGTTTCACATGTGCAATTCAATAATATATCATCTGTATATTATATTATTATGTACCATTCTATCTTTGTTGTTCTATCTTTTTTGTTTTGTTTTGTTTTGTTTTTGATGGTTTTTTTTTTTTTGATGATGTTAGCTATCATTTGCCCTTTTTTAAAGCCAGTGTTTAGATGAGGATTAAGTGAATAAACATATGAAAGCCCTAACAGTACATGAGGTAAATGTATAGTAAATACTTTGAATTGAATGCTGAAATCTAATTCTGACTGCTTCTTGAGTAAGGAGATTGACACACTGCCAGTTGAGTCTCATATCAGATGAAATTATACGAGTAGTATAATGAGAATTACCAGCAGGTGTCTCTGGAATACAGTTTCAATAATAGAGTTTACTTCCTTTTTAGCTACTGCTTTCACCTGGTGCTGAACAACAAATGCATCTTTTGTCTTAGACCTTAAGAACTAAGAAACATAAAGTCAATATGCCCTTTGTACTCATAAAAAATACACAATGTAGGAAAGAATGCACTTTTGTTTATTACAGACCCACATGTATCTGTATTGATGACAACTAGTTACTGTAATATCTTAGTGTAAATATTGAAATTTTTGGTGGTTTTCAGAGGCAGAAGAAAATCCGTGATGATCATAAATCCTTCTATGCGATTAACACTGTTTATGTGTATGGACAAGAGAAATACTTGTTGGTAAGAAATTCTCTGGAATATAAAGATTATTAATTACTTGATCTATTTTTTAAAGACTGAAAACTAGCTTTAATTTAATGGCTATACATAGAATTTTTGTGTGATTTTTTTTCACCTGATTTATTCATTAGAATTAATTTTACTTTCCTTGATGTGTATGGGTACAGCTATAAGTAAAAATGCATCTATTTGCGTACTTAATTGTATGTTATACTACAATAAGAAAATTAAAAAAAAAAAACAGAAAAAAACTCCTTTTTCCCTGGCTGGTGGCTCAGTGGATTGGTGCTGCCCTGCAAACCCAAAGGTTGCTGGTTCAATCCCCAGTCAGGGCACATACCAGTTTACAAGCCAGGTGTCCAGCCAGGACCTTAGCTGGAGGCAGGTGAAAGGCAACCAACTACACATTGATGTTTCTCTCCTTCCCTGCCTCCCTCCCTGCCCTTCTCTCTAAAAAAATAATGAATAAAATATTTTTTTAAAAAAACCTCCTTTTCAGCCTGCAAACCCAAAGGTCGCTGGTTCGATTCCCAGCCAGGGCACATAGCCAGGTTGCAAGCCAGGTCTCCAGCCAGGTCCATAGCTGGAGACAGGTGAAAGGCAACCATAGATTGATATCTCTCTCCCTCTCTGCCTCTCTCCCATCCCCTCTCTCTCTAAAAATAATAAATAAAATCTTTAAAAACTCCTTTTTACTTTTTCTTGTACTTTTTAAAAAATTATCCTATACTTTTCATTAGAAATTAGTATGAGGGGGACAGAGGGGAGCAAAAAGGGGATGGATTAATACAACAACAATAAAACTTAAAAAGAAAAAAGAAAAGAAATTAGTATGAAAATCTTAGTGTGGGTGCTTGATAATGTAGCTAATCTGAATTGAGTTTTATTTATTTAGCATGGAAGGAGTATAACTAAAACATGTGTGAACCTAAAAAAATGAATGAGAGAAGAATATAACTGAAAAGATAGTATGAAATGCAATAGAAAGAGAGCATACGTTGACCCAGTCAAGATTTCATTTCAAACCCTAGTCCACCATTGATTAGCTCTGTTACCTCAAGCAAGTGGCTTACTTTCTCTGAGCCTGAGTGTCTTATTAAATTAGCTAATATGACGCTCCTAACAAAAGTGATAGATACTAGAAAAAGTTCATTCCCTCTCTTTTTCTTTTTGGAAATAATTTATTTTGCCAGACAAATGATCAGTTGAATTTTATACATATATTACTGTTTATGATAAAAAGTTCTTGGTCAGAACCCTGGCCGGGTAGTACAATGGATAAGGCGCTGGCCTGCAAACCCAAAGGACGCTGGTTCAATTCCCCAGCCAGGGCACATTAATGAGGATGCAAGCCAGGTCTCCAGCCAGTTCTGTAACTGGAGGCAGATGAAAGGCAACCATACACTGAGGTCTCTCTCCCTCTCTGCTTCTCTCCTTTCCCCTTTCTCTATAAACAAATGAATGAATAAATGAATGAATGTTCTTGGTCAGTTTCTTATTAAACCTAGTTTATCCCTATTCTTTTCCTACTAGTTCTACCTATTGTGTACTTAGTAAATACTGCTATTAATTTTCCTTTTCTTATTCTTACATTATTCTTTGTAAATCGGTATCTTTCATGTCTGAATATCCATGCTATAACACTGTTTTATTTGGAATATATTGGGTTACTTCCCCTTTCTTCTCCTCTACAAAGAGGTACTATCTTATATAATTCAGTACTGAATTTCATTTTGTTGGATAATTACCATATCATAGGTGAGATATTTCTTCGGAAGTTTTGTGGTTAACATTGAAAAAGTGTAGGCAGCAAAGAACAAGAAGACCATAATGTAAAGAGTTCTTTGCTCTGTGTTTATTATTGGTGGGGAGAAACGGTGATGTGGTAGAAAGAAAATAGACTTGAAATCATATCTGTATTCAAATTTTGGTCTAAGATGTTATCTTAGGCAGTTGACTTAACCCTTTAGCCTGTTTTAGCCATAGGATGTAGAGAAGGCAGGTAAAAGGTCTGCTCTGCGCACTTCAGTCACTCAGTGTCAGCTTCTGCAGACCTTAATAATCATTTTTAATTCACAAAATGAGAAGCTACTTGTTTTGCTACCACTTCTGCAAATGGCCTGAAAATTTATGCTTAACTACCAGTTTTTAAATTAGGAACTTAAACAAGTAATTAAACATTATGACTCTAATTATACATTGATATTTAAGATATTTATGTTTCTTATTATCTTTTTCTTTTTACAAGATGCATGATATTTCAGAATCGGAATTTCTCACTGAGGCTGAGATCATGTGTGATGTTGTGTGCTTGGTGTATGATGTCAGTAACCCCAAATCCTTTGAATACTGTGCCAGAATTTTTAAGGTTAGTTTCTCTTTTGGTCTATAACTTAAGTTTAACTTTATGTGGCGTTTGATGAAATTGTAATGTGGTGTTTTCTAACCAAGAAAATAATTTGTGGAGCTTTTTAAAAACACATACATCTGTGTTCTATTTCTAAAGATTCTAGTCTTTGCCCTGGCTGGTGAGACAATGGATAAGGCACCAGCCTATGAACCCAAAGGTTGCTGGTTTGATTCCCCAGCCAGGGCACATAACCAGGTTACAAGCCAGGTCTCCAGCCAGGTCTGTAGCTGGAGGCAGGTGAAAGGCAACCATACGTTGATGTCTCTCTCCCTCTCTCCCTTCCCCTCTCTAAAAATAATAAAAATTTTTTTAAAAAAAGATTGTTTAAAAAAAATGAATAATTACAGAGCAAAGGGAAAAATCAGAGGCTTGAAAAGTATTACTTTGAGATTATCAGATTTAATCAGAGTAAAAAACTGTATGTTCAAAGGAATTTATTGTAGGATTGTTTATAACAGCAAAAAATTGGAAATAATTTGAATGTCTAGGAATAGAAGGATGCTTTACCCAATTAAGATAAAAGACCCCCACCCCGCCACCCCCCAGCCAGTTGGTTAGAGCATCATCTTGTTACACCAACGTTGTGGGCTCAATCTCCCACAGTCAGGGTGCATACAAGAAGTAACCAATGAATGCATAAATAAGTGAACAAATTGTTTTTCTCTCTGCTCCCTGCCTTCTTCTCTCCCTCTTCCTCTTTTCCTCTAAAATCAATAAATGGGGGAAAAAAAGATAAAATAATCCAGTGACTACTAAGCAGTTATTAAAAATAATGGTTTGAATTCTGAAAACATGGTAGATTCAGTGTTAATATATTTTTAAATGTTTATGCCCACCATGACTGCAACTATACTGTAAACATATAGTATATAAAGGCATGTGCTTAACAACTACCAGTAATATGAAGATAGTGTGCTTTAAGGAAAAGGAATTTAGGTGGATTTCTATTTGTTCCAAAAATACTGTGTCTTTCTGATAAATTTTTTTTCAAATTTTATGGAATCTAGAGTATTATAAGTTTATATTGTTACCAGTATTAGTATTATGAGACTGACCTAGACCACTGCCAATCTTAGATCACTTACTCTTAGAAACTATTGATGCTTTGCCTATCCAGAGAAAATTTTGAGTACACATTTAATTAAACTAAGTAATTTCTGACCTTGTCATCAGATGTTAATTTCATTTTTTATTCCCTAGCAACACTTTATGGACAGCAGAATACCTTGCTTAATCGTAGCTGCAAAGTCAGACCTGCATGAAGTTAAACAAGAATATAGTATTTCACCTACTGATTTCTGCAGGAAACATAAAATGCCTCCACCCCAAGCCTTCACTTGCAGCACTGCTGGCCCACCCAGTAAAGATATCTTCATTAAGTTGGCAACAATGGCCATGTACCCGTAAGTACTTGCTCTGCCATCATTTTCATGTTGCATGGCTCATAACAACATTGCATGCCCTTATCAGCCATGAGGAGGGAATCTTCCTTTGTCACATAGAAGTTGTTCAGCAACAGAAAGAGACTTTGTAATGAGAAGGTACAAATTTGAGTAAATGCACGTTTGGTTTGGGTGCCATAACAAAATTGTATGAACAGTACTTCTGACAGGATTCGTATATTTTTGAGCAGGCTATAACTATGTTAATTGGATAACGCAATAAAATTCAGCCCCCAACTCAGTATTAAAAAATAAAATAGCCTTACTGCAATAAAATGGGGTTGGAACATGTTGCCTTATGCTTACGCATTTTCATGTAAACAAAAAGTTCATTTTTATATTTTTATGTTGATTAATTGACCTTGAGTATTTGAAGGATCCTAAAAATGTTTATGAATTAAATTATGGGTCTGTTCGAGTTCAGGATATAATGATTTTTTTAAGTGCTGTGAAAGGTAGTTAGAATTGAAATTCCTCTATGTAAATGTTTTACATTGTGTTGTTCCACAAGTTTCATGTACATTTATTGTATATCTATACATGCATATGCACAAGCACATAACTGTGGTCATCTTCATAGTTAACTAACTGCCTTAAAATTGCATGGTGGTTAATGGCATTTTCCTCAAGTACTATGTATAAATTCTGTTTTGTAACAATCTAGTTTTTCAGGCAGTGCGTTTCTCAGGTCTTTATAGTTTATTCTATTATTATGTTATTCTCTAAATTATTTTTCTTATGAAAACTATGGTATGAGATAGATTAATCATACGTTGCTATAAACTTGGGTTTTTCAGAAAGGTGTTAATTTGTTACAGAGTTTTCAAAACAAAGTTAACGACTACTATTTCATTAACTCATTAGTGACTTTTTAAAAAATGTGGTAAACCCTTGAAATTTATATTGGACAACTAGTCCTTTCTAGTACTATAAGATAAGCACAACTTTATTATGTGTTCTACCTTTGCTTTAAAACTCTCACGTATGTTATCTACAGAGAGGATCATTACAGAGACAGACTCTCCCGAGACACGGGCAACACTGATAGAATAGAGAATTTGAGAAAAATCTGGGTCTTTCTAAAAACTGCTTTGTAAGTTACTTTTTCCTTATGGTTTCGGTGGGATTTTGTTGACATTTTCTTATAGATTAGCAAATTGCCTTTCTTGCCATCATTAACATTTAGTAATTAGCCAGAAACGCACTGCTTGGTCAGGCTTACTGCCTAATTGTATATTATGGTGTCTTTACTGTGTAAGTGCACTATTTTAATCTTGTAAATAACTGCAACTGTGTTTTTAAATCTGCATCTTTAAAACATTTTACTTCAGAGTGTGTGTGTGTATGTGTGTGTATATGATAAATGTACATAGCTGGATACTTGTCTATATGGTTAATCCCAAACTCCTTCTCATGAAGCATCTCCCTGTTGCTAAGCATACTTTGCATCCCTCCTTTTTGGTGGGTGGAGCCTGTATATGTTGAAGAGTCAGATTCAATTTATAAAATAACAGATGGATTCCAGTATGACAGCTGGCAGTGACTTAGTAGCTGTGATATGTTCATCACAAGTCAGGTTTTAAAAAGGAATCTCTTGAGCCTATAAGAGTTTTTAAAATAAATTAATTCTTGTTTTCTTTCATGTTGGCAGTTAGGCATTGGGATGCTGCTACTCTCCACACCCATGCCACCATGCGCTGTGGTCTCGGCAGATATTACAGGCTAAGCCAATCAGAATGGGCCAGTCCTTTGACTGAGAAGCCTCTAAAAAAATGTTCAGGTGTTACGGGAAGCGATGGCATTGATTCATCAGATGGCGCTCTTCTGAGGGGGTTCTGCGCCAGTGCCTCTTCAGGGGTGGTGTGATGCTTTGTATGTCAGTGGCTTGGACCACCGAGCAGTCATTGGAGACCCCCTACTCTGGTTGTTAGGGCAGAGGTGAAATGGGTTGCCCCGTGTGCCTGTACCAACTAGTGCAACTCCACTCAACCAGAAAGGAGTCAGAAAGCCTCCCCAAATTTTGTATCTGATACCAATTGGATCTATTGGGGATTTTTACCTTCTTACCCAGAGTTTCATACTATCATACTTAGCTGCTGTGTTTTAGTAGCAGATGAAATTAACCCTGTATTTTGTTCAAGATGAAGCCCTTTGATTTCCTTTGGGAACCAGGGTGCTTAATAATTAAAGACATGTTGTTTGTATCTTGTCAGGGTTGCAAATACCCATCTTTGGACCTTTTTTTTGTATTTGTCACTCTCCTCCTTCCTGGTTTTCAGGCATGTGTGTATGCTAAGGGAGGAGGAGGAGGGAATGGTTATTTAAATGTTAGCAAACTTTGTCCGATGGGTGGGTGCTATGACTTAACTCAGTTTTTGTTTTTATTAATTTAGATGAGGGTGCCATCTATTGCTGTGCATATTTATTCCACTATAACTCTTGAAATAACAATTCCATCCCCACCTTGTCCTTAGACTTTTTATAGGGAGGGAGGAGGGAACTATCTGTGGCTGTTAACTATATTTTTGGTATATGTGGAATTCTGCACAACTTTAGCATGCCCCACACTATCCTGTTCCTTAGTGTTGCTTATGCCTAAATCTTTTTTTTAAGTCGGCACACCCTGACTTGTGCCGTATTTGTGAGTAAGAACTCAACGCCTGTCCTTCTGTGTGTTTTCGCAGCCATGCCCGGTTACGCTGTATGTGCACCTGCAACAGGTGTACATTTTGCATCTGTCAGAGCTTCCTCAACTCAGACTTGCTGCAATCTATAAAGAACAAACTCTTCACTGCAGTTCTTAACAGGTTCTTAACTTTATTTACTGGGTACCAGGCATTCTGTTAAAATACAAAAGAAAAAGGTGGATAACTACTTATTACATAGATACTACAAGGACAACAAGCTGACGGATGCCCAGCTAACTTCCATTAGAATTCTCACTGTGCTGACAATGTTTAGAATTGGAATCATTCTTAATAATGTCTTTGAATTAATAGGTTATTTAGGGGACTATAAGATTTTAGGGTTGTTTTTTTTTTTTTTTTCAGTAAGGAAGTTCAAGTGTCTTTCATATTAGAGGATAATATGTTTAAGAAGATTAAAATCTTTTGGCTGAGAGTTGTACAAATAGATTAAGACATTCATAGTAAGGAAAAGACACATTGATCCCCAATGTTATACTGTATTTAGCTTACATTCAAATAACACAGCTTACTAAAACCAATGTGAACAATATCTTGGGTTTGAAAAACTTATTTATTGTAAGGATCGAGAATATTTACTTGAAAGAGCATTGTTTCTGGAAATGAAGATAATAACCACCTTGAAGGATTCAAAGGAATATGGAAAAGAAAAAACGAGATCTGTAGTACTAGTTTTTGAGGTCTTTATAATTGAGTCCAAAACATAACATATGCTCTGATAAAAGAAAAAAAATAGGATCTGTTCATTCCCTCAAAGCAGTGAACTTGAGAGGTTATATTCTTATTTTGGTCATGCTACCTTTGTTCAGATTGATTTTACATTTTGTGAGCATTGAAGAGCCTGTGTAATATTAATTTTTATCTAATGTCATTTTTTTTTATGTGTCTAAGGATGAATTTGGATTTTGAAACCACTCAAATGTCATTGGCATCTGGGCTTGATTACTGTAGTAGGCGGGATGAAGCAGCAGTGAGGCTGTGTCTTCTGGGAGCCAGAAGCTGACAGTGAAAGCTCAGAGAGTTTGCTGAGGTTCTGAGCACTAGCAGCCCTGGAATAAGAATGCAGCCACCTCAGGCGACTGCTTTGAAGGGATTACCACACTTACTCGGTGGTAAAGTTCCGCCTCTGTCCTTTGAATGGCATCTCTCGTTTAGTAGTAAAAGAGATTCTCTCCTGACAGCTTTGAAAATCTGCAGGCTAGTTCAAACCAAACAACACTCAGGAGCCCTGATTTGGAAATGGTAGAGTTGGAAGAGGTTCTAAAGTTCTGCTGGCCTGACTTCCTATTAGAATGCCTTCCTGAGAGAGTGCTGTTTACCTGCCGATGGCTTTCCTCATTGGAGAGGGTTTTTGCTTTTGCTTTTTGTTTGTTTATTTTTTTTTTTTAACTAAAATTATTTCCCTATAACTTTCTTTCCTTTAGTTTTAGTTGTGCCCTTTAGAACAACACACGACTATTCTACTCCCTCTTCAACATAGCAATCCTTCAGACATTTGAAGACGGCCATCATGTCTCCCCTAATTTTCTCTTCTCCAGGTAGAACATCCCCATTTCTTTCAGCCTTTTCTTAAACTAGACCGTGTAGTGACTTCATCATGCTTGGTTATCCCATCTCAGAGCCCCTTAAGCCCAGCGTACCTCTTAAAAGGTGCCACAGCTGATGGAGATCAGCGCTCCAGGAGTGATCTGACTCATGCTCCCCAGTTAGGACAGCACCTGGCTGCTGCATGCCACAGCTTCTTAGCCATCCCACTGTGGATGCACATGCATCTTGGGGTTAATTGAAACCAGATTTTTTTCCACGTGAAGTACTATCAAGGCAGTGTCCCCTCCCTCTCTAAGTATATATTTGCCATATTTAGTTGACTCTTTGAATCTAATTGCAGATACATATGTATCTCTATTAAATGTCCTATTCTTTTTGATCCATTTGTTGTAGCTCAGTCATTTCAAACATTATTTTTGTCATTTGTCCCATTATATATCTCTCAGCATTGTGTTATTTGCAAATTTGATAGATATGTCTTCTTTATGTTTCCAGTGATTAAAAAATATTGTTGAATTCCTGGAGATGAGAGAGAGCATGTGCGCGCTAAAGCAAGCCAGCCCCATAGCACTACGCGAGAGAGTTCTGCCCAGTGACACGGGCACAATTCTTGGGGAAAGGTTATTCTGTCAGTAAAAAGTATTTTATGACCCAGTCCACAGTTTATCCTATGAGAGATTTCATGGTGGGCTTTATAAAAAATCATTATACAATTTCTACCACATTCCTTTTATCTACCGGCATAGTAATTTTATCTAAATAGAAAGTGACTATTTGGAGTCTTGTTCCTTGTGATCCCTAGTAGTTGCTGATCACAAACCATCTACTTTATTTATTCTAGAGACTCTTGATTGTCCAGAATTGCAGCTTGATTTGTTATCTGCATGTTAACAACAATTTTATTCTTAGATTGGTTTAGTTCAGCTTCCAAATGAATTAGATGGTGTGTACATTATTGGATGAGTTTGCTCATAGTATATTACTCTGTACAGTGATCCTTGAAGAGAAATCAGTACATTTTGTCATATCTATTTATAAACTAGAAGTGATTTAATGGTAATGTCGAGATACATCACTGACATCTGGTATCAAGGATGGAAGGAATGGAAAAGATGATGGAAACCAGTATACCTTTTTGAAGAACTCCTTCCTGATCCCTGTAGTATTCAGTAATTTATTATAGAAGTCCAGTGGAAATTTTAAGTTGTTCCTGAAGTTTCTTCTAGTTTACAGAAGGGTGTGGATAAGGTTGGTGGGGGTGGAGACCTAGTTAAGTGCCTGTAGGCTCCAGATGAACAATGTGAATGAATGAAGGTGGCTGAGTGTAAGGAACCAGAGGGCAGGGCCTCTGGTGGCCTGTCTGACACGGACCCTTGGAAAGCTCTGGCCCTTGGTGGTTGTGCAGTACCGGCCTGGTGTCAGCGGGTCTTCTGACTCTGAGACTAGAAATCAGGATTTTTATGTGAAATTTCCTGATTTACATAATAGCCATTAAATTTTAAAAATGCTAACCAAAACAAATAAAACCTGTTTACAGGCTACCAGTTTGCAACCTCAGTCTTAAGATACAGCTTAGAGTTGTAAAAATGCAGACATACACACACAAAAGTAACCTAAGTAATGAAAATAGCCCCCCACCTCCACCCGCTTCTTGTGAAGATTTTGAGGAAGTTACATACAGCATGATGAGGTGAGAGCAGAATCACCTTATCCTAATGTTTCTCAGGTTTTGGCCACCTTTGGTGGTTGGTCACCATTGATTTACCATGCTAACTATATCTTAATGTTACATAAACAGAAAGGATTGATTGAGTTCAAGTCATGTAAGAATTTTTCACTATAATTCACTGTAATTCAGTAGGGAGGATTTTCACACAATACTAAGTTCTACTCCTAAATCTTTAGAATTTAGGTGGTTTTAGAAATCCACCATGCCTAGTATTTTTTTTTTAATTAAAGATTTTATTTATTATTTTTCAGAGAGAAGGGGAGGGAGAGAGGCAGAGAGAGAGAGAAACATCAATGTACAGTTGCCTTTCACCTGTCTCCAGCCACAGACCTGGCTTGGAGACTTGGCTTGCAACCTGGTTATGTGCCCTGGCTGGGAATCGAACCAGCAACCTTTGGGTTCTCAGGCCAGCACCTTAACCACTGTGCCACTAGCCAGGGCCACCTAGTATTTTATCTAGAACTGTGAAAGAGGAGCTTTAAATTTTTTATTTAAGCTGAAAGTTTCATCAAATGTCTGCGAAGGGATCTATAGACAAATAGTGATACGTACATGTTGGTCTCAGATTAGCCCATTGTTTTAGTGCACATGTAAAAATTTCAATAGCTGACCTGGAAATTGCATCCACAGATAATCCGTGTTTGAGGCCACATGTTTTCTGAATCACACACCCCACCTGGATTTATTTATGTAAATACTTAGTTTAAGTATCTCCTTTGGATAGGATCTGCTTTGTGCTAGGACAAAATATGAAGAAGATAATGGGCTTATCTTTAAGTACCTTTCTAAATATTATGTTGTTAATTTTTTTTCTTTATGCTTTGGTTACATTTTCAGTGACCCTAGACCCATGCTAAAAATGGAAGTGCTATATAATCTTGACTATGAGAGGATTTAACTCTTACTAATTTATACTTAAGCAGCTTTAATAGATTCATTTCTAAAATTGTCCACTTGTTCCCTAGCTATGTGTCTTTGACCGGAAGAGATTGTCTTTTTTAAGTTTATTTACTGATATAGTACAGATTTTGAGTAGAACGTAGTAATAATTTTTGTCTAATTTAATTGAATGTATATTGATTTTGAAATATGAAAGAAGTATTACACTATGTATCTGACATGTAACTTTGGTAATTGTGGCCTCCCCTTTCAGATCTGGATAGCTTCATGTCTTTTTTTAGAATAATTTATGAATAACTAGAATTATTTTAATTTAAATACATTTGGAGGATGATTAACATTCAGATGATTTTAATAGTTAGCAATGCTTTCATTTCAATTACTGGAGAAATAGTTTTTTATTAGATTTTTATTCTTAAATATCTTTTTGATGTGAAAGTGTTAAAATAATTATGTAGGAGTGAGCTTGAGTGTTGGTTTGAACTATCCAGAATTTCAGTTTATTAAGTATTTTTTATTCTGACTTTAGGAATGTTGCATGAAGATGTTACTATACTGTAGTGTACTGTGAACTTTAATTTGTCCCTTCCTTTAGGTGTTTGTTTTCAGTTGTGTGTGCCACTAAGTCATTTTTTTTAACTCCTCTCAATCCCTTTACCAGCTACTTTCCTGTGTATAATCTACTCCTGCTAACCTATAAATTATTAGAATAGTTTATTTTAGTTTATTATTTTGGTGTGATTTTCTTTGGTATTTATTTTGGTTTTAGGATTTCTTTTACTCCATTTTATTATTTGTATTAGCATATAAATTATTCACATTGCTACTTGTTTGGTAGCTGAGTTTTACTTTAGCAACAACCAAGGGCACAGTTCACGCCATGTGCAGAGATCCAAAGGGATGATGGACAGTCATCATAGCATTGCATTGTGTCACCCAGTTTTCAATGTAATTTTAAGTTGAATGTATGTGATATTTAAATCATTCGTTAATGACATAATTTGCCCATCTTTAATAATCAGCTAAGTTCTTTTACATGATTTAAAATCATGTTGCTTAATATAAGAGACCCACTCCCCTCTTTGTTTTTTAAAGAAAGGATTTTACTATTGTCATACCATTTCATAGTTTTTCTTTATGAAGAGAATAGGTTCCTATGAATCCTAATGTTACAGAGATTCTGTTGGAAATGTAAGAATTCTTAGGATATTATGTTATAGTAAAAGACTGTATGCAAGGAAGCCTGTCCTGTGTTTAGTTTCATATGAAACTTCTGTATTCCTTTTTTGAATTTGGATACATCGTGATAACTTTAACCTTATACCAGAAATTGTGTTATAGATTCTCATTAACTAAGCTGCTGCTGCTTAAAATTTTAAATATTTTTGCCATTTGGTTAGTATACTAAAGGATACACAAGGTGGAGTTTGCTTATTCTGATCTTTATGTAGTGGTAGTTATCATATAGAGATTGTGTTTCCCATGGCATATTTTCCATGTATCTGGGCTCATTAAATTTTTCTAATGCTTGCTTCGTAAAGCATTTTTGACATTTATGCACACCTATGTCCTTTTCCAAACTATGTTACTATTTAGGCATGCTCAGTTAACAGGTTCCTTACGATACTTGGATATTATATTTGATTTCTTAACCTTTTGAAAAATATCTTAACAGAATATTCATGCCTACTAGTTCAATTAGGGAACTTGTCATTGAAATTATTATTAGCAGTAAAGACATTCTTATTAGAAATTTTTTTTAATTACTTCACCAGGCAGAAACATTGAAAGGAATAAAAGCAGGGAGTTTTAAAATTCTTTTTTGAAAAGCTAAGTACTGCCTTGGTCAGGTGGTTCAGTTGGTTGGAATGTGGTCCTGGACACTTAAAGGCTGCGGGTTCAATACCCAGTCAGGGTACATACCTAGGTTGCAGGTTCGATCCCTGATTAGGACTTGTATAGGAGGCAACCAATCAATGTTTCTCTTTCATATTGATGTGCCTGTCTCTCTCCCTCTCCCTCTCCCACTCCCTTTTCCCTCTCCCACTCCTGCTCCCTTTACTTTTCCCTCTCCCTCTCCCTCTCCCTCTCTTCCTTCCTCTCTAAAATCAATAAAATCATATCCTCAGGTGAGGATTTTTTAAAGTCAGTTATTAAAAACAGAAAAGCATAGTTTTGGTGTCCTCAGTACAGTTTTCAACTTGAGATGTGTAATTGAAATAGCAAAAAGCTATATATCTATGAGTCCTAGTAATTTTAGGGTATATCAGTTACCATTATATAGGCTCTTTCAGAGTATTAACTTAATTAAAACTCCATGCCTGAGATACATATATGAATAGAATTATAAAATTAGAAGATGATTTATATTAGTGCGTTTGTACATCTCTGAGTTCTGTTTGGAAAGGATAAAATGATGAGTGAGAAAAATAGGAAATTCAAATTTATTTATGACAAGTTGTATGGGATGACTGAAAAAAATGTCTAGTAGAACTACCCTTTCTACTGTTTAGCTTTGTTGCTTCTGAGTATGTTCTGTGCTTTTCTTCTGCATCATTGCCTGCAACCTAAGACAAGGTTTATTGCTATCTGGATCTCACTGAATTCTCCCCCTTCCTCACATTCTAATTTTTTGCAGACCTTTAGATCTCTTTAATATAGTTTCCATATCCCAGATATATAATGTCCTGTGACACATTATAAAGAACAAGATTAAAAATACCCTTATTATGGATTTAATGCTATTGAACCCTTAGGATTTGTGTTTCTAAGTATTGCTGTTGATAACATTCCCTTTACTTATTATTGGTTAAATACATTGAACCAATAAAGATTTTGGGTCATGTTCTTTTTTTTTTTTTTTTTTAAAGATTTTATTTCATTATTTTTAGAAAGAGAGGAAGGAAGAGAGGCAGAGAGGGAGAGAGACATCAATGTACGGTTGGTTTTCACCTGCCTCCAGCCACAGACCTGACTGGAGACCTGGTTTGCAACCTTGTTATGTGCCCTGGCTGGGGAATCGAACCTGGGACCTTTGGGTTCGCAGGCCGGCGGGCGTCTTATCTACTGTGCTACCAGCCAGGGCCTTGGGTCATGTTCTTATATTCACCATAAGTTGCAGAGTTAATCAGAAGCATCTTGTATACCTTCTTTAAGGTATTCTGTGCAAAAATACACAGGAATTTTGATCACCCTGTTATATGCTAGTGTGACTGTTCACAAGCACATTCTTTTTTGATTTGAGAGAGAGGGAGGGACAGAGGGAGAGACACGTGCACGCACACACGCACACGCACACATTGATCATTTGCCTACTGTATTCACCAACTGGGGATCAAACCTGCAACCTAGGTATGTACACTGACTGGGAATTGAACCTTTGGTGCGTAGGATGATTCTATAACCAACTGAGCTATCTGACTAGCACAAAAACGCAATTCTTACTTTAACTCTTTATTGCTTGAGTTTGGAAACATATCCTTCTCTGCCCTATTAAGTAAGTAGCAGCCTTAATAATACCCAAGTCCAAACATGTTGATTGGCTCCCTCACCTGTGCAAGGGAAAGTCTTAACATGAGAGCCTTTTGTTTGTTTTTAAAAGATTTTTTATTATATTTTTTAGAGAAAGGGAAAGGAGAAAGGCAGAGAGGGAGAGAGACATCAATGTATGGTTTCCTTTCACCTGCCTTCAACTACAGACCTGGCTGGAGACCTGGCTTGCAACCTGGTTATGTGCCCTGGCTAGAAATCGAACCGGTGACCTTTGGGTTTGCAGGCCAGCTTCTTATCCACTGTGTCACCAGCCAGGGTCCTTACATGATAGTTTTTATTTTATGTTTTAATATTTTTTAGAGGAAGGAGAAGTAGGGGGAGAAAGAAAGGAAAAGAAACACCAATGTGTAAGACAAACACCTATCTGCTGCCACACACACAAACACACACACACCCACTCCTAACCAGGGATCTGGCCTGCAACCCATCCATGTGCCCTGAGTGGGAATGCAGCTGGTGGCCTCTCAGTTCATGGGACAATGCCCAACCCATTGATCCGCACCAGTCAGAGCTACATAATAATTTTTTTTTTAATATTTTATTTCATTATTTTTAGGAAGAGGGGGAGGGAGAGAGGCAGAGAGGGAGAGAGACATCAATGTATGGTTGCATTTCACCTGCCTCCAGCCAAGGACCTGGCTGAAGGACCGGCTTGCAACCTGGTTATGTGCCCTGGCTGGGGAATCGAACCTGCGACCTTTGGGTTCGCAGGCTGGCGCCTTATCCACTGTGCTACCAACCAGGGGGTATAATTTTTAAAAGAATATAAAATAATATAATTTTATATATAGCTATGCATTATTTCAAAGCTACATAAGAAATACATTAAAAAGTCTAAAAAGAAATACCTCAAACTTTAATTAGTTGCTTTAAGTGAGTTAGGACTGTAGGTGATTTTTTTCTTCCTACTTTTATTTTGCACGTAACTTACAATCATATGTATTAGCTTTTATTTTAATTTATTTATTTTTAGAGAGAGGGGAAGGGAGGGAATAAAAGAGGGAGTGAAACATAAATGTGTAGTCGCCTCTTGCATACCCGCAACTAGGAACTTGGCCTGTGACCCAGGCACAGGTCCTGACTGGGAATCAAACCAGCAACCCTTTGGTTCCCAGGCCAGTGCTCAATCCACTGAGGCACACCAGCAATGAAAAAAAACCTTTTAAGAAGAAAAAGTATACAATAAGATAATATATTCTAAGATGATATTTTATATGAGCCATTTTGAAAGAATTATACTTTTGAATTGGGGGAGAATTATATTTGCTTGAATTTAGACATAAATTGGGAAGCATATTTATGAAACTGTCACTCTGCTTCTACTTGAGACCTAAAATGACAAAAATGACTCAGTTCTTAACAGGTATGGAATACAACTAAGATGGCACTATTTTTATTCAGGTGTTGTCAGTTAGCTAAGCAATGACAAATGTGCCGTCCATTGTAAATGCTTCCACTTCTATAAATAGATCCTGGTTAATTCTCCTTTTACACACACATGGTAAAGGCATAAAGTAGTTCTCTAAGTAGCTTTCTGTGTTTAGAAGTGTGGTTTTCCATGTCTAAAAGTGCCTGAAATAACTACCATAACATCGATGGAATCATTAATATATCTTTTAAGATGTTAATAGTTGCCTTAAGTGTCTAGCTGTATCTTGAGCATGTATCTATACTGTTTGTCATATATAAATATGAATTACTGTTTTGCCTATTGAAGGCTATACTGCAGCTGAGGGGAAATAATTGCTATCTTGAAACGCAAAAGAAAACTAAGCAATAAAGTCAGAATACATTATTTTTTTGAATGCTAATACTTTCTTAAAATACAACAAAGGGAGCTGGGTGCAACAGATTCCATACTTGAATATTTATGAGAAATTATTTTGACTGATTTTAATGTGGTTACAGCTAGCTTTAATCCTAATCATTTTCTTTCCCTAAGTTAAAAAATAAATTTAAAAAGTTTTAGAAAACTCCTCTATCAGTGAAAATGCACAAAAGTCACAGAGAAACCAAAGCTTGAAGTAAAAGCTCCAATACGCTTTTAATCTGTGTTCTCGCTATAAATTCTATGCATCTGTATTGACTTGGAGTTGTAAACTTTGAATCTCTCATTATAGGTTCATAATAGTCCATGAGTCTGGGACGTTGGACTCAGTTTTCCGCAGATGTGTTTTGTAGTTTTTGATAGTCTGGAATTAGAAGCATCTAGAAACTTCATGACTGATCGTTGGCAGCCTCACTTTGAACAAATACTTACAGTCAGCACATAATGGCAGATACAACTTAGCATATTAGTGTCAATGGCTTCCCTTACTTAGTGTTTTGGATGTGCTAAGACCAGCCTTAAGGGATATTTGGGGAATATATATTACAGCCTTAGGCTGCCTGCCTAGTCTGCCAGTGCTTAGAGTCCATATAGAGAGGTTTCTCTTTAAGTGTTGCAGGTTGCTATGGGACACGTTTATTTTAAATTTAGAAAGTGTGAGATGCATCCTATAGGGTGGCAACTCAGTTTGTGTGGGCTGTTTAATTGAGAGACATTCTTTTCAGTCCCCTTCTTTTGTGAGCTGTGCTGTGAACTGCAAACTATGTGCATGTATGTGAAAGGTTAAGAGCCCGGGTAGCTGACTGGGGTGCCATGCTGTTAGCAGACAACGAAGGCAGTATTGCTCACCAGGTGCACGCCGTCAGCTCTGTTGAAGATTCCATCTTCATGGAGTCATCTCATGGCCCACTTTTTGTTGAAGCCAGGTAACCTTTCCCACAAGCCACGGGCTGGCCTTGTTGGAGTTTTTCCAACTGGAAAAACTAAAACCGAAGTATAAATACATAAATAACTAGAGTGTTGCCTGTTGGAAGAACTAATTCATAAGGTGGAATGAATTATTTGTGTTACCAGTTTGCTTTGTAAAATACTAATTATGTAAGAAGTGGTATTTTTTTAGTAGAAACTGGGGGGATAAGGAATTGGAGTGCTGTGTGTTGTGTTGCCAGGGCGATAAGCATGGAGCACCTTGGACTTTTCCTCGTCTTGTTTCCAGGGATGCATGGATTGCATTTGTGATAACTAATCTTTTCGCTCACCCTTTCACTACTACTGAGGCAAAGTAGTTTTGTACAATCTATATTCTTGGCTCTTAACTCTTTTGCATATGTCAGTGTCTTGGTCTGTTAATGATCTCTGACTTTTGCTTCAAATCTGTTTAACTTGTCAAATAACCTGAACTAGACAGCCTCTATGCTCTTAATTCTGTAAGTTTTCTACATCACCTCAGTTACGTTCACTGAAACCTCCAGTGATACTTGAATAAACTGTTCCAGCTTTTGCTTTAAAGCTTTGTCCTCTTCATGGTAAGCTGTCATACTTGAGACTCAAGGGTGCTTAGCAGTGGTATTAACTGAGCATGCTCACAAACTCAGTTTGTGATACAGGCTGTCCTGTTCCTGTCATGCACAATAAGGCTTTTTTTTTTTTACGTCATTTACTCTTCAGTCCATCATGTCACATTACATCTTTTAGTTGTTACTGTTGTCACTGCCTGTCTAATACCAGGATTTGTTTGTTTCCTTTCTTTAATCAGCATTAACCAAATTAATGCAAACTGATAAATCCTCCCCAACCCCTTTGGTATTATTTTGATAAATTTTTATGGGGCTTATTATTTCCAAAGTTGATTTTAAGCGTTGCTCTTAGAAAAGTATTGTCACTTGTCACTTAACTGCTTACAAGATAGCTTTCCGTTCCTCGAGAATGCACATTAAGATCCATGAAATTGACTCAAAATTGTGAGATCTCCGTCTTATCTTTCACTTTGGACAACCATGGCAGTATTAAAAGTGGTGCAATAATTTGTCCAAGTTGTCCTTTCCCATGTGGAGAAAATGTATAAAAATTTGAATGTTGTTTATTCTCAAGTAGTAGCTAATTATAAAGACATTTTTTTATTAATGTCTACATTATAAGATAATGATTATCTAAGCAGTGTATATATGTGGCCATATTGATAACTGCTTTTGGTAAGCATTACTGTATGCAATTAGCCTGACAAGTGTGCTAATACTTCCCCACAACTAGACTGTTAACACTGGTATTTTTGTACTAACCGTGTTTTAAACATTAATTGTATTTTCTGACTGCAGGCACGTGACACAAGCTGACCTCAAGAGCTCCACGTTTTGGCTTCGAGCGAGTTTTGGTGCTACTGTTTTTGCCGTTTTGGGCTTTGCTGTGTACAAAGCACTATTGAAACAGCGGTGATGAAAAAAGTTCTGGCCCCTACCAAAAACAAATACTTTTATGTACATTCTGAATGCTTTGAATTCTGCTAGAAATACTGACATATTTATACATGCAAAGTTACTTTATTAATTATTTGTAATTCATGTTATAGTGGCAGTATTGGCTAACATAAGGAAAGAAACAGCTTAACAGCCAAACTAAGATGGCTAACTTCCAGAGGCCAAAAGGGAATATTTTGTAAATAATGTACATATTCAAGCAAGGTGTGGTCTCCTAAACTGAGTTCTAGAAGTGATGTTTCTAGACGTTTTTACATGGTATTATTAGCACGAGGTTGGCTCACTCTCCTAGGTTGGAGTCAGTGTGGAGACTCTGTCTACTCGTGGGTCACTTATTTATTTCACATTTACTCAGAATGACCTTTGCCACTTTCTCTCCGTTTTTGAAAACAAACACATCAGTGTCAGCTTACAGGCACAGCGTTTCTTGGTCACTTGGAGGCCAGCCTCGAAGCCATCCTGCAGTCTAGGCGACTGTTAGCCGAGGGGGCACTCTGCCTTGGAGGGGGTGAGCTAAGGCCGTTAGCAGGGTTACTGCGTGATCATGTTGCTTCCTTTGTCGATAGGCTGAATTTTATAGCCCTTTCAATCAAATGGGAAAAAAAGATTTGTATATTATCAATGTTTGTAGTTTAATAAACAGTCACCTTGACTACTATTGAATTCCCTCCCAAAGTGTAAGTCATTCTAGAATGGCTGTGTCTGCTATAGTACATTACAGTAGCTGCATGTGTCATGAAGTGTTCTGTATCTGGCTAGGATAACCTAGAAGCAGCACTTTTTTAAATGGTAAAATAAATCTAATAAATATAAACTCTCATGATAAACCTATTTTTTCCATCATTGACCTTTTCAAGTATTTAAATAAATAATCACTGTGTACTGTGATCTTGACTTTTTTGTCTTACAAAGTAAAATATTTCTGTACAGATGTGAGTGAAATCCTGTGCTTTCTATCTTACCTTGAAAAGTATTTTTTATACAGAAAGATGATATTCATTAGGAAAGAAGACAAGTATGATTTGTATGCACAAGAGGAAATCTATTTGAAAGTTGTGGAGACATCTATTCTTAGGAAAGACCAATTATTTTCCTCTGCACATACCCAACTAATGTGCCTTCTGCTATGATTTACATGTTTATTTTCTTCTTGAGCATGTACTTTTCCCGCTTTATTATACCAAGGAATGTTGTCTCATAAGATCACACTTTTTTAAAAAGACTATTCATTTATTTTTTAGAGGGAGAGGAAGGGAGAGAAATATTAACGTGTGAGAAAAGCATTGATCTGTTGCTTCTCGGATGTCCCCAGCTGGGGACCTGGCATGCAACCCAGTCACGGGCCCTGACTGGGAATCAAACCAGCGATCTTTTGGTTTGCAGGTCAGCACTCAACCCTCTGAGCTACACCAGCCAGGGCTAAGGCCACACTTCTTGAACAGCTACCAACAGCATAACTTACTAGCAGCCATTAGGCTTGTAAGTAGCATGGGCCATGTGTACTTGCTTATTCCCTGTCTCCCTTCTCCCCATGTTTATTCTAAATTTGAGGACTCCTCATTTTCATTATTTTCTGAGAGAATCCCACTTACCAAATGAATTTGTCAGTTACACAGCATCCAATGACAGTTCATTCTTCCCTTACAGGTTGTTGCATTTGAGAAGAACAGAGACAAGAAGGTAGTTTGTCTAGATGTGAAAAGTGGTGGCCTTATATATTTAGATTTTTCTCCCTTAATCTTTTTATTTGAGGTTTAAGTGTCTGAGTCACAGCAGGCAGGCCTCAGTGCCCTCCTAGCTCTCACCTGCTCCTGCATATCTCCCTGGCTAGCAGCCTCCTCAACTGTCAGTCTGGGCGGGGCATGTTTGCAGAGGGATTACTGGCTGGGGTCTCCTCTTCCACCTACAGGCTCCTGCAGATGTTTTTCATCCCAGGTCCACTTTAGAGATGAGGTAATGTAGGGAGAGAGGTGAATAATTACATGAATAGGCTTCTGGCTGTGACCTTTACTCAGCGTATGCAGGCTGTAAGAGTACTAAAGAGAAATGAGGAAAATGGAAGCCTGACGACTGAAAGGAGATCTTTCACTTTGCACCAACTGCATTATCTTTTAAACAAACAGTTCTGAGGCCATCTGCTATAATGCTGTAATAAAGAGTGAGGCTGTTATGTGAAGAAACATCACCTTGAAGGCTGTAGTCCTATGGCATAATGTTATAACTTAGCTTTACTTTGCACATCAAAGGTCTATTGCTTCTTGCCATTCAGATTAGCTTTCTCTTTCGCATTTGATAAAACAAAATGAGCAATATCCCACATTGCCAGAGCTTGTAAATGCTACAGTAGGAGTAGGCTCTGATGTTAGTTGGGGAGCACATAGCCATTCTGAAATGGCTTGTGAAGGAAGATGTAAGGGGACTATGGATTTCTGTGTATATGTGTGCATCACCTGTCAGGGGAAGGCACTACAGAAGCAAGTATCCTGATGATCCAAGTCCTGAAGGAAATGAGAACTTTTCTTTCCTCAGGATGGCAACTGAGTAATGAATAGCAGAGCGGGGTGGGAGGGTGGGACAGAGGTAAGTGCTCAAAGTCTAGGTGGAGCATGAATCTTTCCTAAACAGGCCCACAGAATGGAACTGGTATTAGCTTTGACGCTCCTTTCATTTGAATTGTACTAGTAATAGTCAATGTAAAAGTGCCTTTTAAATATATGTGAGCCCTGGCTGGTGGCACAGTGGATATGGTGTCAGCCTGCGAACCCAGAGGTTGCTGGTTCGGTTCCCAGCCAGGGCACATAACCAGGTTGCAAGCCAGGTCTCCAGCCAGGTCTGTGGCTGGAGGCAGGTGAAAGGCAACCATACATTGATGTTTCTCTCCCTCTCTGCCTCTCTCCCTTCCCCTCTCTCTAAAAATAAATAAAATCTTAAACAAACAAACAAGCGTGAAAAGCCCTGGCTGGTGGCACAGTGGATAGATGCCAGCCTGCAAACCCAAAGGTCTCTGGTTCGATTCCCCAGTCAAGGCACATAACCAGGTTGCAAGCCAGGTCTCCAGCCAGGTCTGTAGATGGAGGCAGGTGAAAGGCAACCCATACATTGATGTTTCTCTCCCTTTCTTCCTTCCTCCCTTCCCCTCTCTGGAAATAACAAAATCTTTAAAAATAAATAAATTTACATGCAAATCTTAAAAATAAGTATGTAACCTAGTTTTCATTAAACTGATTTTGGCATCATCCTTTAATTTTTAATATCCATGTGTTTTTAGGAAGCTGATTAGGGGCTAGATACTTTCTGAGAATGCCACATGTCAAGATGCTCAATTCATTTACGTTTATAATATGAGAATGCTCCACACTGGTAGCCCGAGGACTCCAAAAACCTTGATCTCCAAATTGACAGCCCCAGTAGCCCACTTGTTAAAGCCTCTTGCAAGTGATTCTTTTTCTAACTCTTTATCAGAAGTCTCCATCAGGGAGAGCAAATGTCTTTTAACCTGTTTGGCCCTCAGCTCTGTGGAAGTCTCTCACCTGTGAGTATCACAGTAGAGTAGCTCAGATGTCTCTGGTATGTCTCAAGTTCAAAAGCTGTCCCCTTGCTTCCCATGGTACACTCACATTTGTCAGACCATTTGTCCCAGTCATTTTTGGTTCAGAAAGTACGGACACCTTACTAGGTGAGATTTGGACATCTTTGGGAAATACTTCCTGACTTTTAAGTGCCATTCTGCTTCCTAACTGTATTCTCCAATGATGACGTTTGGCCTATAGATTTTACCTACTCCTTTTGCAGAGACAGTTGCAGAATTCAGACAGTGACATGGGGAGAATGTTGTTCCCTCTGGATTTGAAACCTGCATGTTGATGCATCCACATGATGAATTTCCAGTATCATCTCCATACACTGAAAAATCCAAATGCTGCAAGAGCACTTTTTCCTCTTTCATGGAGTACACATAAGTCTTTTATAATCAAATAACCCTTGTTAATGTTTATTACTGGAACGATATGACTATATATGCTGTAATGTAACACAGGTTGCAGGCTTTTTCTGTATAGGGTCAGATGGTAAATATTTGAGACCTTGTGGCTACTCTGTCAGAATAAGGAAGGAACCAAAGATGATCAGTAAACAGGTGAGCATGACTGCATTCCAATAAAATACTCATAGGCACTGAAATTAGAATTTCATATAACCTTTACTTGTCACACATATTTTGGTATTTTTTAACCACTTAAAAATGTAGAAACTAGGCCCTGGCTGGTGGCACAGTGGATAAGGTGCCAGCCTGAGAACCCAAAGGTCACTGGGGTTCAGTTCCCAGCCAGGGCACATAACCAGGTTGCAAGCCAGGTCTGTAGCTGGAGGCAGGTGAAAGGCAACCATACATGGATGTTTCTCTCCCTCTGCCTCTCTCCCACTCTCTAAAAATAATAAAGAAAATCTTAATAGAAAACAAACAAACAGTAGAAACTATTCTAAGTTCACAGGCGTGGGCCAGATTTGACCAACCCGTGATGCAACTGATGAAAGCATAGTTGTAGATGCATAGCAGCATTTACCATTGGTTAAAACACTTTACCTGATTGTATTGGGATTTGAAAAGGTATAATACTAGGAAGAACTTACTACTATTGTAGTCATGTTTTAGTTGTAGGGAAACTAAGGTCGGACCTGTAAGAGATGTTCGCTTTGTTTCACTTTTACTTTTAACTGATGGTTCTGTTCACCAGAACTCGGTGCTGCGACCCAGCCGGGGCTCCCCAAGTGGGCTGCGTGGCACTCAGAGCATCGATTCCACTTTCTGTGGGCACGCAGCTGGAGCCGTCCTTCTGGAACTTATCCCACGTTGGTTTTCCCTGGGTCTAGTTGTGTCATTGACGTACTGGAAGGCGAAAAAAATTCCCACAAGAAGGTTTAGTTTGAACTCTACTTATCTGAGGAATATACTGCCCTCCCCACCACTCGTGCATGTGACAGTGTGACAATGCTTCCTGTTTCTTTGGATTTGAAAATCAAAACGTCAGAGCTTAAATAGGTCCCAAAGGTCATCTGTCCAACTCCATACTTGTTGTAAGGAAGCTTAACAAGTGGAAGTGACGTCTCAAAGCCGCACGATTGTGCCCGAGCCAGGGCGGCACCTGAGCTCCATCGGCACCATTTCCACCACAAGAGCCAGCCTTCAACAACCTACACTTACTCCCTTATGAATTTACAGTATGCCCGTTTTAAAAAGCCAGGACTAAGAGAAAGAATAAGATGACAAGAAAAAACCAATAGAGTTTTGCCATTTCTATCCCTAAGGAGGGTTCAAGTATGGCGAAGCAAATTTCCTGGAAGCCTCTCAGTTCCCTAGAGGTTTTTGCCTCCATGTGTGGCAGCTGTCACCCCAGTAACTGATGATGACTCCTGAGGTCTGGGGTTAGGTTTACTTCAGGGACAGCTAATTTGAGGGAGGTAGGGATGCGTCTTGGTGTTCAGGGTGCATCTGGCCACTTCCTGCCATGGCTCTCAGCATGGCACCCCTGTTCTCAGCATGGCTCCCTTGCCCTCACCTGTGCTTTGTCCAGAAACCATCTTCTTTACTCTCTCCAGAGGCTCCATTGGAGGTTTATAAGTAGGTCTCAGCAAATTGCCCTTTCCCCTGTTCCTGAAAAACTGTACCAAGGATAAGCTGATCAGCCTCCATCCTGCCTGGCTGTGCCTTATAGGCAGTGACCCGAGTCTCAGATCTTGACCCGCCTGTCACACATGCCTGCCTAAAGTACCCAGGGGGGTACACACCATTCCTGCTTGTGTTTAGCTTAATTTTCTTGATTTATGCAACCCTTTCTTGAGAAGCTGCTTTACCGGGGTCACTGCAGGCTTTGTGGAAACACTGGCTAGCAGCCCTGAAAACAAATGATCTCTTAACTATAGTGAGAATTCACTAGGTGGTGCATGGAGCAGAGCATGGACGTAAGAGCTAAAAACTAAGTTTGAATCCCAACTGCCACATTCGTTGTGCAAATTACTTGACTTTTTCTGGTTCTGTTTTTCTCTCTATAAAAAGAAAGTTAGGATCGTTGTGCATATTCCCCAAACTCTATCCCAGAGGGTGTTATTTCACCATCCTTCTTTCCCAGAATACATAATCATCCCAGCAAGCACTGCCAGGGGGCAAGCTTCTTCCTGCCCCTCCACCACCCAGGAGAACTGGACCCTGCACTCGGGGCCTGCAGGGGCAGAGGTGACAGCAGGCTTTGTTTTCTTCTCCATGTGTTTGAGAAATGTCTTGCTTAAGCTGTCTTGAGTATTGGGGCCAATAAAATGTCCCTCACCCCTATTGTCTTCCCAGGCAGCACAAGTAACTGAATTTCCTACCCGCTCTTCAGCCTCTGAAAGGTTCTGCCCTGGGTTTCCTTATCCTCTACACAATTCGCTTCTGAATAATCTCATTGGGGACCTTGATGTATGGTTGTGTTTCACCTGCCTCCAGCCACAGACCTGACTGGAGACCTGGTTTGCAACCTGGTTATGTGCCCTGGCTGGGGAATCGAACGTGGGACCTTTGGGTTCGCAGGCCAGCGCCTTAACCACTGTGCTACCAGCCAGGGCTGATTTTATATGTTTAAGTTTTAGTTTGAAATAAATTGAAACAAGCCTTGGCTGTGTGGCTCAGTGGATAGGCGCCAGCCTGCAAACCCAAAGGCCGCTGGTTCGATTCCCAGTCAGGGCACATAACCAGGTTGCAAGCCGGGTCTCCAGCCAGGTCTGTGGATGGAGGCAGGTGAAAGGCAACCAACCATACATTGATGTTTCTCTCCCTCTCTGCCTCTCTTCCTGTTCCTCTCTGAAAATAATAAAATAATTTTTTTTAAAGAACTTAAAGCATTTTAAAAGTTAGACAATAATAAGGGAATTTGCATAATCTGGGCATTCCTTATAAATGGAGTCATACAATAATGTGGTCTTTTGTGATTGACTTCTTTCACAGAGCATAGTGTTTTCAAGGTTCACACACTTTGCAGCGTGTGTCATTCCTTTCTTTCTTTCTTTCTTTTTTGGCTGAATAATTTTTCATGGTGTGGTTATACCACTTTGGCTTATTCATCAGTTGATGGACAGTTAGGTCGCTTCTACTTTTTGACTAGTATGAATAATGCTTCTATGAAGTGATACCTCGTTGTGAATTTGACTATTACTGATTTTGTCTGGAATAGTGATATTTGCTGAATTTTCTGCCTATATCATTTCTTATACATTCATTGGAATTATGCTGTTGGAGAGAACAATGCTTTTCCCTCATTTATTTTTTCCCATTATTTATGTATATCAATATGGTCTCATGGATACTTTATTATTTTTTTATTTTAAGTATATTTTATTGATTATGCTATTATAGTTTTCCCAGTTTTTCCCCTTTGCCTCCCCACCTAGTATCCCCCTTCCTTCCTCCAGTCCCTTCCTTAGCTCATGTCTGTGGGTTGTGCATATAAGTTCTTTGGCTTCTCCATTTCCTTTACTATTCTTAACATCCGCCTGTCTATTTTGAACCTACCAATTATGCTTCTTGATCCTGCACCTTTCCCCCCATTTTCTTCCTTCCCCCTCCCTGCTCGTAGCCCCCAATATGAACTGCCTGTCTATGATTCTGTTTCTGTTCTAGTTGTTTGCTTTGTAGGGACTAGGAAGAAGTACGCAAAGTGATGAAAAGCAAGGACCTACCACTCAATCCAGCAAACCTATCATTTAGAACAGAAGGGCGGATAAAGTACTTCCCAGACAAGGTAAAGCTAAAGGAGCTCGTTATCACTGGACCATTGTTACTTGAAATGTTAAAGGGACTTACTTAAGAAAAAGAAGATCAAAACTGTGAATGTTAAAATTACAACAAACAACTATCAGCAACTGAATCTAAAGAAGACACTTATTCTATAGGTCTGAATTCATTACTGTCATTTATTTTTGTTGCTCATCTGTTGTTATCCCAGATTTAGCCATTGGGAGCTCCTTTAACTTGGCTCCTATGCCTTTCAGCAGTTCCCATGTTTTCTGAGCACCTTTCTTTCCTGCCCCACATTCTAGGCAACTGTACTTCCCAGGCATCACTTTCCCTGCCCTCGCGTCCTGTCATCAACCATTTATTTCTCCAAGGAACCTGCTTTTTACTGGAGAACGGTATTTAGAAACCAAGATCATGGCTAGGGATAGCCCATTGCTTCTAGCAGCCCCTTGACTTCGGAAGTCAACGTGCTAATGACCACCAAGTCAGTCTTTAGCCACGACCTCATTCCAGAAAGCCACACTCCCATTCCCAGCTTCCTGCCTGTTATTTCCTCTTGGATTTCCAAGACACCTTGAACGGAGCGCTTGACACCCAGCACTAACTGCCCCGTCCCCAGCTTTCCCATTTTAGCAGCATATACCACCATCTACGTGGTGGCTCCAGGCAAAAATCTGGAAGTGACCTTCTGCTCATCACCACACTCACAGTCTGTGCACTAGCCCCGTCGACTCTGCTTCCAAAACACCTATCTGCTCGCTTCTCTCTCTCTACCCTGCGGCCACCTACGGCCAGGCCACCACAACTTCCCACCTGGACCAAATGCAAGTTAATTTTCCCTCTTCCACTCTTTCTTTTCTAAAATCCATTCTCTTTGCAGCAGCCCTCTCGCCAGGACTGCACTTAAATTCTTCCAGTGTCTTCTAGTCGCAAGTAAAACCTAGACCCTGCCTCGGGAAGCCTTCCTGGGCTGCTCCTTGCTGCTTCTCTGCACTAACCACGTCTAGATGTAGCGCGCCGGCCTGCAAGCCCTGGCACTGGCTATTCTTGGAAGGAGCTCCCTCTCAGTTTTTGCAAAGCTGCCTCATTTTTGTCATTCACATCTCAGTTTAATGTCACCTCTGCAGAGAAGAACATTTTCAGACTATCTAATAGAAAGAAGCTCGCAAATACATCACCCTGAATTCTTAGCATCTCACCACCTGTGTGATTTTTTTCCTCTCATGGGTAGTTCTTTATTTGTTGAGTGTGTCCCCCACTACTTACTTGCCTGTAAGCTCTTTCTGAAAATGGGAGCTTACCTGTCTCATTTTAAAATGAGAGTATTTTAACATGTAACATTATATTAATTTCAGATGTATGACATAGTGATTCAATATTTGCATATATTATGAAAAGATCACCACAATTAGTCTAGTTAACATCTGTCACCATACACAGTTACAAATTTTCTTTCTTGTGATGAGGACTTTTAAGATTACTCTTTAGCAACTTTCTTTTTTTTAAGATTTTAATTTATTATTTTTAGAGAGAGAGGAAGAGAGAGAGGGGGAGAAGTGGAGAGGAAGAGAGACATCAATGTATGGTTGCCTTTTATCTGCCTCCAGCTACAGACCTGGCTGGAAACCTGACTTGCAACCTGGTTATGTGGCCTTGCTGGGAATTGAACCAGCGACCTTTGGGTTTGCAGGCCAGCGCCTTACCCACTGTGCCACCAGCCAGGGCTTTAGCAACTTGCAAAAATGCATTATAATACACATATTAACTCTAGCCATCATGTTGTACATTACATCTCCATGATACATTTATTTTTATTTTTTAAAAGATATTATTTATTTATTTTTAGAGAAAGAGGGAGAGAAACATCAATGTGTGGTTGCCTCTCACACATCCCCAACTGGGGACCTACCTGGCCCACAACCCAGTCATGTACTCTGACTGGGAATCAAACTGGCAACCCCTTAGTTCATAGGCCAGTGCTCAATCCACTGAGCCACACCAACTAGGGCTCCATGATACATTTATCTTTTGACCTCCTTTAATAGTTTCACTCATCTCCCACCCCTTGCCTCTGGTAACCATCAATCGTTTTATTTTTTTTAAAGATTCCACATATAAGTGAGATCATATAGTATTTTTCTTTCTCCATCTGACTTATTTAACTTAGTGTAATGCACTCAAGGTCTGTCCATGATGTTGCAAAGTCAAGATTTCTTTTTTTTTTTTTTTTTGCTAAATAATATTCATTATATATATATATATATATATATAATCTCACATTTCTTTTTTTTATCCATTCATCCACCGGTGGACATGTAGGTTGTTTCCAGAGCTTGGCCATTATAAATAGTGTGGCAGTGAATATGGGGGTGCAGAGCTCTTTCCAAGTTAGTGGTTTCATTTTCTTTGGATAAATACCCAGAACTAGGATTGCTGGATCATGTAGTAATTCTGGTTTTGAGTTTTTAAAAAGAACCTCCTTACTGTTTCTCAGAGTGGCTGAATCATTTACATTCCCACCATCAATGTACAAAGGTTCCCTTTTTTCCACAACCTTACCAACACTTGTTATTTCTTGTCTTAATATTAGCCATTCTAATAGGTATGAAGTGATATCTCATCATGGTTTCAATTTTTATTTCCCTGATGACTAGTGATGTTGAGCATGTTTTCATGTACCTGTTGGCCATCTCTATGTCTTTGGAAAAGTGTCTATTCAGATCTTCTGCCCATTTTTAAATTTATTTTTAAATATATTTTTTTAAAGATTTTGGAGAGAGACATCAATGTATGGTTGCCTTTTAGCTGCCTCCAGCTACAGACCTGGCTGGAAACCTGATTATGTGCCCTGGCTGGGGATTGAACCAGCAACCTTTGGGTTTGTAGGCTGGTGCCTTACCCACTGTGCCACCAACCAGGGCAGGTATCTTAATTATCACTCTATACTCAGTGCCTAGAACAATGCTTGGCATATAGTGGGTACTCAATAAATATTTTTTGAATGAATGAACAGGCAAATAAATGAACTTCAGGCTATTAGTCTTAAAGCAATGGAAGTCAGAGCAGCTTATTGGACTAAGTGAGGATATAACACTAAAGAAAAACCCAAATATTTCTTACTGAGGTACTTCTTGACAGTTGACCTATAGCCTCAGCAAAATCAACTACAGAGTGGCAGCAACAGATAATTCAGATCCAGTTATCACAGGCCTTTGAGCTTTTCTTCAAGTCATCTGGTCACCTAGGCCCTTTGATCTGAGGTCAATGATCTCTCTCCTCCTGCTATACCTAGGAGGGATTCCATACTGCTTGGTCATTTGTTCATTCAGAAACACATATGTGGAAGCTCCTGTGTATAAAATGCTGGGCTGGATGCTGTGAGAAATAAAAATGAAATAGTTATGGAGGGGGAGTGTGCTATATTGGAAGATTTTTATCTCCTAAGAGGTAATATACAAATGTCTACTACCAATAGAAAATGATAAGAACTGTAAGATGAAATTAAATACAATGGGAATTCAAACAAAGGGGAATTTTCTCAAATTGAAGAGCCCCCAAAACTTTTTTTCTCCTAAAAATACTCTTCATGGAAATAGTTGTATTCAACTTAGACCTGGGATAGTTCATAGATAAATATTTCATTAATTTCATCTAAAGGGGTTCCAGTGCCCATGCACCTCATACTTCTGTGGCTGGAAATCAGCAGTCACCTCTTCAAAGGAATTTCCTTCTGTGCAGGATGTAAAAATTTGACACACACTTGTATTAAAAATATCCAAGTAGCAGCTGAACCAGCATGAAACCTGTGTTCATCTTGTAGGCTGCTGAAATGAGTACCAGATTTTAAGCCAGGTCCAGACACAGCATCTTACATGGCAACCTAGAATCCTGCAATGTTTTAGGATTCCTGTGTTGGGAATGAGAGTTACTCTCTACCAGGAATGACTTTCAAAACCCAAGAGAAGATGCTCTGACTGCCCAGTAGTCAGTGAGAAAGAAGTAAGAGACTCATGTCATTTGCCAGAGAGAGCCTTTCTTATGTGGCCAGGATGAGGGAGATCCCAGGCACAAGGGACCCTGGATGTCAGCCAAGGAAGCTTCTTGCCCCTGGGTGTTTCTTGGTGGGTTTCTCTCAGCCAGGGGAGCCACCTATTTTATCTTTACTGCTCCTTGCTGAGCTTATATCTGTGCTAGATCTAATTTTAAATGCATTTTCTCATTGGGAATTGTGCATGTTGGGACAGAAGACATTTGGTTCAGCAAGGTGTGAGAGACAGGGACAGCTGTATTTGTTGATTCACTGGGTGCTTATGTGGAGAAGGAAGTCGCTGTCCTCTGGTCACCCCACCCAGTGTGGTTTCTGGTCTTGAAGCTGCATTCTTGTAACAATTAGTCTTCACTTGCTATGTTCAGGGAACATTTCAAGTGCTGCTTACATTGTATTTTAACTGAAGATTTCAAAGACATAAAGGAGCCCTGGCCCAGAAGTTCAGTTGGTTAGAGCATCATCCCAATATGCCAAGGTTGTGGGTTTGATCCCTGAACAGGGCACATACAAGCATCAACCAATGAATGCATAAATAGGTGGAACAACAAATGGATGTTTCTCTCTGTCTCTCTCTGACTCCTCTCTGTGTCTCTCCTCCCACCCTTCCCCTCTCTCTCCCTCTCTAAAATCAGTAAATAAAAGTTTTGTTTTGTTTTATTTTAAAGAACATAGGCCCTGGCTGGTGGCGCAGTAGATAAGGCACGGGCCTGTGAACCCAAAGGTCGCTGGTTCAATTCCCAGCCAGGGCACATAACCAGGTTGCAAGCCAGGTCTCCAGCCAGGTCCGTAGCTGGAGGCAGGTGAAAGGCAACCATACATTGATGTCTCTCTGCCTCTCTCCTTTCCCCTCTCACTGAAAATAATAAATAAAATCTTTAAAAAAAAAAAAAAAGACACACTGGAAAGATTAAAAAAGAAAACATGAAGGAAACCCCTGGATTCTGACACTCCAAACAAACGTAGGTCTGGGGCATTGACAAATCAAGATTGAGGTGAGCAGTTCACATGTACAGGGGTCCTTGGGGTGGTATCCACTTCTTTCCTCTGTATGATATTTAAGAGCTTTACCCACTCACCAATTCTTCAATTCCCAGTGAGCAGGTTGCATTCCCATTCATTTTGTAAGTAGAATGGCTCTATTAGGGTGCCCCTTCTCAGAAAAACAGAAACAACAGAAACAGCAGTGAATATGAGAGAGTATGGGGTTGTAGCAGACAAAAGTAAAATGCCTGTCACAAGGGATAGCCTGTTTTGCTTATTAATGAGTCCTTTGACTTCTCAAGGTCCTGGAGTAATAGGAGCCCAGCCGGCAGTGATCTGGAGGGGACCCCTACCTGTGCTCCCAGCAGTGAGTAGTTGGGGTGGAGGGTGAGTAGTGTGGTCCCTTGGTTAGAGAATGATTCCCAAGGCCTTGCACAGGGCAGTTGCATAGCACAGGACGTTCCTATCGGTGACATGAAAAGGTAGGTTTGCCCATGTGCTCCTGCCTTCCTTCAGGGTACAGTCTAAAAGCCAGGGGCAATGAGGGGTCCTCAAGCATTTTGACCTCTTGCCAGGATAGCTATGGAGAAATGTTTAGAAGCATCAGGATTTATTCTGTGTCACGTGTTCTTTCCCCACTCCCTGCCCCAGGTGCAAAGCCCCAGAGGAAAAGAGCAACTCCGCTCCCTCCCAGGAAAACTGAAGGATCACCCCCATCCCCCACTCACCCACCTCAGCATCAACACCTCCAGTTTATAGGGGATCCTTGGAGAAAAACTGCTGACTGACACACTACCCCCGTTCTCCTAGAGCACAGTTTTGATTGAACTAATCAGTCCTTTCTTTGGGACCTATTCTTCCAGCTCTATTTCCCTTCCCTTGCTTCCTTTGTTTCTAGAATTCTGAGAGCTGCACTGTTCATTGTTTCTACCCATCATTATTAAGGGAGTGATATGGAAACATTCCCATGGTAACAGTTTCATCTCAAAATATCTGAATGCTGTTAGCTGCTTTCCCACTGCAGGGAAAAGACTAGATGCTTGTGTTCCCATCTTCCTCCCCAGAGTCCAGTGACAGGTCCTGTCCTCACTGCAGGGAGGCCTGCCCAGCTCAGGAGCAGCCAGACAGGAAGCCTGAAAAAACCAGATGTGTTTCTTAGCTGACTTCACTTTCCAAACAAAATGGAAATATTTCAAAAACTTAAAATTATCAGACTCTCACACTGACCCAGCAGGAAGCCCTGATGACTTCTCTGGAGGAAATCAGCTAATACATGAGATGGGCCCACACAGACGGGATGCAAGGACCCACATGCCACACTCCCCTCCTGCAGAACAACGGGGTCTGAACCAATTCAGGTAAAACAGAATTATCTTCTGGAGGGAGAGCCCTTGTAATACAGGCTCTCCCAAACCCCAGGTGAGTGTTTGAGGAACCCATCTGCCTCAGTGTACCAGCTGGCATTGTTGTGAGAGGCTGTGTTCAGCTTCAGTGAAGACTCTTTAAACTTGTCTGCCCATTTCATGGTGGGTGATTCATGAGTGCACCTGCCCACACTGTGCGAGTGTTCAACAGGGGTTTGTTTGTTTGAGATTGTATTTATTTATTTTTAGAGAAGGAGAAGGGAGGGAGAGAAACATCAATGCGTGGTTGCCTTTCATGTGTTCCCAACTGAGGGCCTGGCCTGAGACCCAGGCATGTGCCATGACTGGGACTTGAACCACACCAATCTTTTGGTTCACAGGCCAGCATTTAATCCACTAAGCCACACCAGCCAGGGCTGTTCACCAATTTTTAACCCAAAACCTCATGATCCCATTGCCCTACCCTCCCTATTCACCCCATCTTGTCCCAAAGACATTTTTTGTTTCCCAAGGTGAAAGCGCCATCAAAGGGAAACAGTTTGCAGATGTGAAACAAAAAATGGCAGAAGCACCAAAAAGCATCAAAATTGACAAGCTCAAAGCTGTTTTGTGCAATAGAAAACATGTCTCAATTTTTGTATGCTGAACCAACCATTCATTTAGGGGGGAAATTTCACTTGTCATGGTGGGATTTTTATATAAAAAGTACCCAACATCCTTTTTATATCCAGAGTGGAGCAAAAGTAGATTTACAGTTGTTTGTATAGAACATAATACAATAATTAATAAATAGTAATGCAGGAAGAAACTTTGTGTTTCGCATACTCATAACTGTAAACCTACTTTTGCCCCGCCCTGTGCTGTTGGGTTCATTTTGCTCGTATTTTGTCGAGGGTGTTAGCACCTACAGCATAAGGGATATTGCTCTGTAGTTGTCTCGTGATGACTTTGTCTGGTTTTGATACCAGGGGAATACTGGCCTTGTAGGGTACTTTGGGAACTGTTCTCTCCTCCACTGTTTTTGGAAGAGATTGTGAAGGATCGGTATTCCTATTTCATCTTGAACCCACTCTAACCAGGCTTTTTGCCTCCCCTGCTGTGCGGAGACTGCTCCTGTCAAGACCTCCAACAACCTCCATGTGGCCAAGTTCAGTGACCAGCTCTCAGCCATCATCTCACACTCATCGTCTGACACATTTGCTTCCTTCTTGAAACACACTCTTTTCTTGGCTTCCACACCCTTGGGGTGTTCTTTCTGCCTCACTGCCTCCTTTACTGGGTTCTCTCTCCTGCTCTATCAGATTTAAAAACCAAGGGCTCCAGGGTTGAGTCTGTGATATTTTTTTTTCCCTATCTTTTCTCAGACTTTTGGTGACTCCATATCCTCTTCTCAATTTAAATACCAACTGTAGCCCTGGCCAGTATGGTTCAGTTGGTTGGTGTCTTGTCCTCTCCACCAAAAGGATGAGGGTTTGAATCCCAGGGCACAAAGCTAGGTTTTAGGTTCGATCCCCGGTTAGGGTGCACAGAGGAGGCAACCAATTGATGTCTCTCTCTCACATCTCTCTCTCTCTCTTTCTCTAAAAATCAATAAGCATATTTTTAAAATATTTTACATGGATGTTTCTCCCTCTCTCTAAAAATTAATAAGCGTATTTAAAAAATTTGAAATAAACACCAACTGTATGCTTAAGACTCCCAAATTTGGGGCCCAAATGTGATCTCTTAGCTTTGGATTTCCTTGTACATGTCTACTATCTGCTGGGCAACTTCACATTGATATTGAATGTACATCTTAAACATACCATGTCCTAAGTCAGACTTTGGGTCTGTCTCAACAAAACCTACTGCTCCCACAATCTTCCTCATCACTAGTAACTGTAACTTTAGCCTTCCAATTGCTCAGACCAAAAATCTGGGAGTCATCCTGGACTATTTTAATAGGTTTCTAACCACGCTCCCTGTTTCCCCCTTTGCCTACCTTAAGAGAAGAATGCAGCAACCATGTGAGTTTTTAGATGTTGAATTTTGTCAGATAGTTTTCTGCATCTATTTGAGATTATTGATCTTTCTTTCTTTCTTTTTTCTGTTACTGTGGTAAATTACATTGGTTTTTCAAATGTTAAATCAATTTTGCATTCCTGGGATTAACCCCTTTTGGTCGCGATTTACGATAATTTTAAGAATGTGTGAAGCTAATGTTCATGAGGGATATCGGTGTGTGATTTCTTTTCCTGATTTTTGTCAGGGTAACTCTGGCCTCTTAGAATTAATTGAGAAGTGTTACCTCTTCTTAAATTAGCTGAAAAGAAAAATGTGTTGAATTGACATTTACTTTAAGCCTGTCTTTGTATTTAAAGTAAGTTTCTATACTCTGGTTTCTCTTCAGATCATATAAATCTTTTGCCTTTTACTAAAGTAAGTTCCTTCCTTCCTTTCTTCCTTCCTTCCTTCCTTCCTCCCCCCGCCACCACTTCCTTCCTTCCTTTCTGCCTTTCCTTCCTTCCTCCCTCACCTGAGGACATGCCCATTGATTTTGGGGGGAGAAGGAAAGGGAGGGAGAGGGAGAGCAAAAGTAAAAATCCATGTAAAGGAGAAACTTCAGCTCTCTGCCTTCCACTCGTGCCACAGCTGGGGATCAAACCTGCAACCTAGGAATGTGCCCCGGTACAGCTAGGCTCTAACCGGCAACCTTTTGGTGTATGCAACAACACTCAACCAACGGAACCATCAGGCCAGGGTTAAAGTAAGTTTCTTGTAGACAGCATATAGTTAAGTGGTGGGTTTTCACCAAATCTAACAGTAACTATTTTACTAATTGCTTTAGGAAATTTGGTATATGTCTTTAGCTTATCTGACTCTGCCTTCAAGTAATATTATATGCCACTTTAAATGTATTTTAAGCCATCCCATTTGAATGAGCTATATTTACTTATATGTTTAATTTTTAGAGAGAGGGGAAGGGAGAGAGAAAGAGAGGAAGAGAAACAGCAATGTGTGGTTGCTTCTCATGTGCCCCTAACTGGGGACCTGGCCCACAACCCAGGCATGTGCTCTGACTGGGAAGCAAACTGAGGATCCCTTGGTTCACAGGCCAGTGTTCCATCCACTGAGCCACACCAGCCAGGGCTATCTACCACTTTATATATTATATTATGCAAGAGCCTTACAACTGTTTACTTCCATTTCTCTCCTCTCAGCCTTTGAGCTATTACTGTCATATATTTTACTTTCACATGTTATAAACCTCATAATTCTTTGTTATTAGTTTTGCTTAAGAAACTAATTATCTTTTAAAGATTAAAAAAGAAGAAAAAGACACATACTTAAGTACTCATCTCTTATTTCTGACATTCTTTGTTCCTTGTAAACAGCCAGATTTCTATTTGATATCATTTTCCTTCTGTCTGAAGGTCTTCTTTTTAACATTTCCTACAGTGCAGGTCTGCTGGGGATGAGTTCTTTCAGCTTTTATACGTCTGAAATGTCTTTCTGTCACCTTCAATTCTGGTGTCACAGTTGTTTTTTTTTTGTTTGTTTGTTTTCCTCTCAGCATTATAAAGATCTTGCTCTACTCCCTTCTGGCTTGCATTATTTCTGTCTATAAATCTGCCCTCCTCTTGTTTTTCGTTTTTGTGTATGGAATGTGTCTTTTCCCTCAGACCGCTTTTATGATTTTTCTCTTTACTCACTTGATAAGGAAGTGCATTGTGTATTTCACTTCATTACTTGTATTTGGGGTTCATTGAGGTTCTTGTATCTGTGCATTTACAATTTTCATCAACTATAGAATTTTGAGCATTATTCCTTCAAATATTTCCTTTGCTCCACACTTTTGCTGAGACTACGTATATGCTTGGTGTTTTTCCATGGCTCACTGATACTCTATTAATGGATTCTTTTTTTCCTTCTCTGTACTTTATTTTAGATAGTTCCTATTACTATCTTTGAGTTCACTAGTTTTTTTTGTTTTCTTTTCTTTTCTTTTTTCTTCTGTTAATCTGTCCAGTGTATTGTTCATCTAGGCATTATATTTTTCATCTCTAGAAATTAAATTTGGGTCTTTTTATAGCTTCAAACCCTTCCTTCTTCCTTTGTCCATCTTAAGACTTTTCTCAATGGTAAAAAGCAGAATAATTTATTAAGATGTAAATGCTGCCCTGGCTGGTGGCTCAGTGGATAAGGTGCCGGCCTGCGAACCCAAAAGTTGCAGGTTCGATTCCCCAGCCAGGGCACATAATGAGGTTGCAAGCCAGGTCTCCAGCCAGGTCCATAGCTGGAGGCAGGTGAAAAAGGCAACCATACATTGATTTCTGTCTCTGTCTCTCCCTGCCTCTCTCTCTTCCCCACTCTCTAAAAATAATAAAATATTAAAAAAAAAAAAAAAAAGATGTAAATGCCATGCCCTACCTCAGAATTTACCTTTGGCTTCTCATAAAAAAATAATAATAATAATAAATAAATAAAATAAGTAAAAAACCCAAAACCCACAAAAAACAAAAACACAGTTTTAATTTTTTTAAAGATTTTATTTATTATTTTTAGAGGGAGGGGAAGGAAGAGAGGCAGAGAGGGAGAGAGACATCAATGCATGGTTGCCTTTCACCTGCCTCCAGCTAAGAACCTGGCTGGAGACCTGGCTTGCAGCCTGGTTATGTGCCCTGGCTGGGAATCGAACCTGCGACCTTTGGGTTCGCAGGCTGGCACCAACTCACTGAGCCACCAGCCAGGGCTAAAAAAAAAACAAAGTTTTAAAAATGACTGGCAAGACAGAGGGGAGCAAAAAGGGGATGGATGTAATACAACAACAATAAAATTTAAAAAGAAAAAAAAAAAAAAGACTGGCAAGACCCTACAATGACTTCATCTGACTTTATCCATTACCTCTCAGATTTTATCTCCTACCCTCATTTCTCTCTTATCTATTCTGATATCCTTCCATTCCTGGGATGGATGAGGTATGCTCCAACCCCAAGGCCTCTGCACTTGCTTTTAACTTTGTCTGAAAGGCTTATCTGCCACACAGCCACGAGCGTTGTTCCTCATCTCCTTCAGGAGCTTAAACGTCACCTTCCCAATGAGGTCTTCCCTTGCACCCTATTGAAAGCTTGGGACTCTGCTCACACAGGTACTTCCTATCCTGAGTCCTCGCTTTATCTTTCTCTATGGCTCTCATCACCATCCTACAAGCTATATTCTTTTATATTGATTTAGGTCTTGTCCTCCCCAACACTGTAAGCTCTGTGAGGGTAGAATTTTTGTCTGTTTCCCCCCACACACAATGCTTTACTCTTAGTTCCTAGCATAGTACCTGGCACACGGTAAGCACTCAGACATTTGTTGAAGGAATGGCAGAAGGGGTTGGGTGGGAGAGGGTAGTTAAAAGGGGAGAAATTAGCACATTTTATAGAGCTGTTTCCAAAGTCCTTTTCACATATTATTTAATGCTCATAACCAAGACATGTGGTATTACCATCATTCCCATGTTAAATATAACAACTGTGGGTAAAGGACTTTGAATAAGCACTCCCAGACCCAGCTAAGTAGCAGAAGTAGGACTTGAACCCATGGCCTCTGCAGGGTGTCATAATTGAGGTTAGCTTAGTACCCAGTTAGCATAGGCCTTAAGGGACAGACCTTAAGCTCCTTTCAGCTCTGATTTTGCTTATGACCATTTCCCAAGGGAAGGAACAGAGTTTCTGCCACAGACTTGGTACAAGCAATTCAACATTTACGAGTTAGATCATCCTAAAGAAACTCCAGCTTGACAGAGTGAGCATACCACCTGCAGTTACCCAGGAGAGCTGGGGACTTATTTTTAGCCAGAATAGGAAAAGTGCCGAATATCTTCCAGGAGAGTTGGCAGCTGGCGGGCTGCTGATACAGCTGTGTTTATGTAAGCTGGTGGCAGAGAGGAGCATGAGGGTTAGAAAGAATGCAGGAGGTGCTGAATCCACTATGCACTTGCTGATGCTCCGATGTCCAGAGCCTTCTGCTGGGAAGTTGCGAATCAGGGGTTGTTGCTAAGGAGAGAGATTGTGCAGGTAATTTGGAGATTGCAGTGAGAGCGAGCATGGGAGCCACTGCAATCTCCAAATTAGCATTTGTCACAATGGTCCCTGAAAAGATCTGTCCCTTGGTTCTTGGCCTCTTCTCACCCTCTTATTCAGAAATAGGTGAAAAAACTAAAGCTCACTCAAATGGGACAGCTGTAAAGCATAGAGGTTCATCTGATTCTAGCCACATTTCTCAGCCATGCCAAGAGAAGGCAATCTCACTCCTTACTGCAGAAGTTGTCAAATAATGGGATTATTTTCTCATAGAGGTGGCCAAATACAGCCTTCAAAGGAGTCAGCTGTGGGCTCTCTTAAGAATCAAGTTAAAACTTTTTCTAGTGGAGATATTTTTTTAACATTTAATTATTAAATTTAAAATATAAACAAAAATAGCCCTGGCTGGTGGCACAGTGGATAAGGTGCCAGCTTGCAAACCCAAAGGTTGCTGGTTTGATTCCCCAGCCAGGGCACATAACCAGGTTGCAAGCCAGGTCTCCAGCCAGATTCATAGTTAGAGGTAGGTGAAAGGCAACCATACAGTGATGTCTCTCTCCCTCTCTCCCTACTCCTCTCTCTGTAAAAATAATAAGTAAAATAAAATATAAACAAAAATAAAGTGAATAGTAAAATGAGCCCTCATATGCCCATCACCCAGCTTCAACAGTGATCAACAGTACCAGTCTTTTTTCATCTGTTCCGCTACCCAAATTATTTCAAAGTCTTAGCACATATTTTATCTGAAACCATTTCAGTGTGCACCTCTAAAATATAGGGAGTCTTTAAAAAATAATCAACCAGCTCTGTCTGGGTAGCTCAGTTGGTTAGAACATCCCCATATGCCAAGGTTGCAGGTTCAATCCCCACTCAGGGCAAGAATCAACCAATCAGTGTATAGGTGAGTGGAACTCTCTCTCCCTTTCTCCCTCTCTCAAATCAATAAATTAAAATAAAAAAAATTAGCCCTGGCTAATGTGGACCTGTGAACCAGGGGGTCACTGGCTGGATTCCCAGTCAAAGTACATGCCTGTGTTGCAAGCCAGATCCCCCATTGAGGGCATGCGATAGGCAACCACACATTGATGTTTCTCTCCCTTTCTATAAATATTAAATTAATAACTGTTACATCTTTACAGTTAAAAAAAAATAAAGATTTTCTTAAGATCAAATACACAGTGTTCAGATTTTCCCAATTGTCTAAATAAATGTTTAGGGTTAGGGTTATATATTTTTTTCCACCTCATTTAAATCAGAATCCAAAAGAAAGTTTATCTCTTCCCCTCTCACCTTTGCAATTTATTGCTGAGGTAACCAGGTCATTTGTCTTGTAGAATTTTCCAGTCTGGATTTTTCTACTCGCATCCCTGTGGTGGTGGTCAACACATTCCTCTATAAGTGTATTTATTTGTTAACTAGTACCAATTTGTGTCCTGTTAATTGGTGGTGAGATCAGAGACTTAATCAGGCTTAGTTTCAAGTCCTGGGCAAGACAACTTCATGGACGGTGATGTGTACTTCCCTCAGAAGCCTTGTGATGTTAGAAGCAGCCTTGGATCACTGCCTGGACCCCATGACTGATGCTGCATGAATGTTAAGAAACAAATGTGGCTACAATGGCCATCTCTGTGCAATTCATCCAGAAAAGCGTACAGTTTGTTCGTTATTCTCCAGTCATGAAGACAGCTCTGGAAGTCTGCCCTGGTGGTGGCACACAGGGCTGACCCCCTGCACCTCAGGAAACCTGCCCCTTTGGGCTTCACAGTCTGGGTCACCACTCCTTGGTGTGTTATGGCTGAAGTTGACCACTAGAGGACACTGAGGCTCCAGGACTTCATGTGGTTTCCCGCCAGTCTGGCAACTGCAAGGCCTCTGAGAAGGCCAAGCCTTTGGTGTGCAGCATGGCACCAACTTGTGTGCCTCTTGTATCAAGGGGAGAGGTGAAGCAGGTCAAACAAAAAGTCCTGCGTCACTGTTGCACAAGGTAGTTTCTCTATGTTTTCCTTTAAAAATAAGCAGAGGCACTCCTCCAGCTGTGGGAAGGAAACCACTTTAGCCTCCTGCAATTTGGTTACTTGGAGTTGGATCAAAAACCTGCAGCCCTGGCTGGTGGCACAGTGGATAAGGCTCTGGTCTGCAAACCCACCAAAGGTCGCTGGTTCGATTCCTAGCCAGGGTACATAATGAGGTTGCAAGCCAGGTCTCCAGCTAGGTCCGTAGCTGGAGGCAGGTGAAAGGCAACCACATATGGATGTCTCTCTCTCTCTCTCTCTCTCTCTCTCTCTCTCTCTCTCTGCCTCTCTCCCTCCCTCTTGCTCTCTAAAAATAATAACTAAACTCTTTAAAAAATAAACAACCCTGCAATAAAAGGGCCTTTTTGGAATGTGAATGTATCCAAGAAAGGTGCCACAGTGTATTCATCTCTGAAATAAATTCATTTATTCAACACTTTGTTTTGAGCATCCAGGGGGAAAGGAGGAGAACTGACGCTTACTGAAAGCTACACTGCACCAGGCACTGTCCCATCTTTTTACCTACATCCTAGCAAGATGTGTCATATCAGCTTCATTTAAACCCGAGTGAACTGAGTCTCATGGAGTCTGAGCGAACTAACTTACCCGAAGGTTATCTTGCCAGACGCAAATGGAGGGCTGCCTGAATAAACACGCGCGCTTCCCATTAAACCCCTAGGTACCCTGCTGATGGCACGGTAATTAATGGCAGATAGAGAAAGTGAGGTGACAACAAAGGCATCCTGTCCTTATGGAGGTCAGGGTATAACATGGGAATTTCAGCCAATGGACAAATGATTACAGGTCCCCTGGTAATTGGGCACCCTCACGACCCACAGCCTGCTGCTGCCACTGTGATGCTGTCCCTCTGCAGGGCCAGAGGCCACTGCCATTAGTAAGGATATCACTGGGGCTCTGCAGAAATGATGCCTTTCCGAGGATGGCTGCCCCCCATGCCACCTGCCACGTGACCCAGGCTTCTAGGGGCATCTGTGTGATTCCACCTATGATCACCAATGCACTTGGGTTACGAAGCATGGCTGTGAGAGACAGAGCCCCTGCTACTCACAATCCGTAGTTTCCTGGAGGAAGACAAAGGCAGACATGTGCATTGGGCAAAAGCAATGAGTTCTGGAAAATTCTGTAGCCAATAATTTCAAACGCCCTTCCCATTAGTTACGTGTTCAAGCCCACTTACATGGGGTTCCCAGCCCCGTTCCTGTGCCTCGTAGTTCAGCCCTGACAGTGCCGCAAAAAACCCACCCTAAGAGCCCAAGCCGTGGAACTGACTAAATGTGGTCGGTTACATTAAGGAGAGGGCGTGACAGCTGGCTGTTGGGGGAATGGAATGGCCTCAGCCGGAAAAGAAGATACAGGTGGCAGGGGTCTAAAGAAGGAAAGCTAAGCCCTGGCTGGTAGCACAGTGGATAAGGTGCTGGCCTGCGAACCCAAAGGTCGCAGGTTCGATTCTCCAGCCAGGGCACATGACCAGGTTGCAAACCAGGTCTCCAGTCAGGTCTGTGGCTGGAGGCAGGTGAAAGGCAACCATACATTGTTGTCTCTCTCCCTCTCTGCCTCTCTCCCTTCCCCTCTTTCTAAAAAATAATGAAATAAAATATTAAAAAAAAAAAAAAAAGAAGAAGAAGGAAAGCTAGAAGTGTTTGTAGGGATCCAACCCTGATCGCCACTCCAACCTCAGGCAATCCCAGCCTCCAGGTTCTGGGACGAGACAGGAGTGGGCGGATGTGCTTCAAGCCACCACCTTCCTCCAAAAGAGCCTTAGGTTATGAATTAGCCGTCAGCTGACATCTTTACTCTCCCACGAGAGGCCCTCCCCTGGCAGACCGTCCCTCTGCAGATACAGTCAGGCCCAGAAACCATTTGGCAAATGTGCCCATTCTTTCAGCATTTCGGGTGTTTTCCTGACTTGTAGCCCCTTTTTCCTGGCTGTAAATGAGTGCAGCGAGCCGGCCCAGCAAACTGCTTACTGGCCCTTCCCAGGCTTTCCGGAGCCTGGTTAACCCCGCCGTTGGCAGCTAATGGGTGTCGGATGTATGCGTTTCTCCTCTCTGCTGCTGCCGTGTATTTTAGAGTATGCAGAGCAGGCGTGTGAGCTGCAGACCAGAGCTGCAGCAACCAGATCGAGAGACTGGGGGGAGGCGGGAGCGGGAAAGCTCATTTCCCTTGCAGGACGTCCTTTGTCCTTCACGGAGAAGGGGCAGGTTCACGCTGTCTCTCTGCGGAGGACTTGGACAGGCTCCCCGAGGAGCCACAATGGGCCACCACCGCTGGAGGAGCGATCATGTGCTCCGGCTGCACTCAGGAGAATGCCCAGCAAACGCAGGCCAGCGCTGAACCCCATTCGGCACAAAGCCATGGTCTTCCCCTGAGTCAGCCTGGTGGTATGCAAGGCTGGGGGTAGCACCTGGGGCTACCTGAGACAGCCTCCTCTTTCTAGGCTGCTTCACTGCTTCTAACTCAGGGAACAGAAAGGCAGGAGATGGAAGGGGGACACCTGTTAGTCTCTTATCTCCTTGGCAATGTGCTTCATGGACAGGGAGGCCAAGCTGAGCTATCCATCATAAGCCCCCTCACCCCGATCCGGCGAGGACTGGATTCTTCCAAAAGGGTGAGAGAGGAAGCAGTCAAGGCAAAGACTCCTAGGATGTTGCCATCACCCTAACAACGCTCGGGCAGTTTCTATGCAGATTCACATAAGATTCACACTTTCCTGCCTTGGTACATGCAGTTCCCTCTGCCTTGAACACAAGAAGCTTCATCCACCTGGTGAGCTCCTACTCCGTCTTTTAAAATTCAGCTCCAGCATCCACCGTGCAGACCCCCTCACAGCCATATGCTTTGTATACCTCTCTACTCAGCACCTATCCTATCTTAGCTGCAGGTTTTTTCAGCAAGTCTCTGCCTGACTGAGCTCATGGAGGGCAGAGCTGTGTCTTGTTCGTCACTGTGTCTACAATCTTAGTCTGTAAAGATGTTTATCGGCAGTGTTTTGAAAGAAGAAATTGATGATTGTGGAATTTAGAAGTGGATCTCCTGCTGAAATCTCCTAGTCCCACCTAGTTTCACAAAAGGCAAAACTGGTTAGGAAACGGCCTTCTCCAGGATCACACGGCCAAATAGTGACAGAGCTGGGACAAGGAGCCAGGTCTGACATTTGGGACCGGTTTCCCCAACCCCAAGTGGAAGCGCTAATGGGAAATGAAAGGGCTTCCTGGCCAGTGGCAGGAGGGGGAGGGTTGGAGTGATGCCCATTGGGTTTTAGAGCTGTGGGCCCTCTAGCCCTACCTCTGCATTTACAGATGAGAACATGGAGGCCCACCCAGAGGGTTGAGGTGCGTTGCCCGAGGCAGCACGGCAAGCAGGTGGCAGATTAGGCCTCCTAATTCCCAGGAGAGTTGAGAGTTCACCTCCCACCCCAGCAAGGTGATGCCAAGTTCTCCAGACCAGCTATCAGAAGGGCAGGTCCCTAGAGTCCTTGACTCTTCCTGGCTTTTCTTTCCTTTCCCTGGTAGCACAGCACTTAAGTAGGGTGTGTTCTGCATAGTAATAAAGAATGCTTTCCTTCCCAGGAGTGGGGAAGGCCACGTCTGGGCAGGCAGTGTGACAGATGGTATTTACAATGTGCACTGAGAAGTTCCCACACAGCCCCGCTTGGCCCTGTGGCTGAGACGGAGGCGCCAGATCCGAGTGCCCACTGTCTTACTCCTCTGCCGGCCAGCGCTCCTGGGCAGCTGCTGCAGTTCTGTTCCGGGCTGGCTCCCCAGGGCTGGTTGCCTCTTGAGATGCTGGCTATGACGCCTCAGGATGTTTTGCTGCTGCTGCTACATCCCCATCATCAGGAAGCCTGCGCCACTAGCCTCCCACCTGAGAAGTAAGTGCCCCATTCACTGACCTTCTTCCCCAAAGGAGGCCTAGGAAGTCCTGAAAGGCAAGACACTGGGGAGACCTGTAGGAGGCCTTCCCTGGGCCTGAAGAAGGATAAATAGAAGAGGTTTGTTCACTGAGCAATTACTTGTTGCAAACCTATAAGGTGCCAGGACTTGTCCTAGGAGTCGAAGATACTGCTATAAGCAAACACATCTAAGCCCTGGCCCTCATGGGGTGTCCAGTCTAGTGGACTGATTTATCACAAGCCCTGTGGCCCACGGCCTTCCCACACCCTCGCTGGTTCATTCATTGCACACAGATTGTGAACGCCTTGGCATCTGGCGCAGAAGTGGTGGGACACTGGTTGCAAGTGTAGCTCAAGAGAAACAACACGGATAAACAGACCAATGGCTTTTGCTGTGAAGCCAGAGACATCCTGCAGTTTCTGACTCACGCAAGTCTGCAGCTACGCAAGCCCCTCTTGGGGGCTCTGATTTAGCCCTGCTGTGCCCCCCTGGGGAGCACAGGCACTGACCACATCCAGGCCTTTTGTCTTTGCCCCTGAAAATAAGAAATTTGGTGACAACAATGGAGAGTCAAACCTTTGTGGACCCAGGGATTCTAGTGTCCCCGTTCGTGATGTGAAGGCCATTGTGCCTCCTCTGCTTACCTCAGGAAGTCTGGCTTTTTGAAGATGAAATGGAATGACACACGAGGAAGTGCTTTGAAATAACGGCAGCAGGCCGGCAACTATATTTTTATTACGCAGAAGAATCCTTTCTCTGTTAACATAAAATGTGCTGTCTGCAAGGGACTGAGAGTAATAACTACGTAGTCAGACCTCATGTCAGATCAAGAGACATGCTCTGTTTTTCATTAAACAGACACTTGTTCAGCTCCCACAGTGTGATGGATGCAAAACTGAATTGGCCGTATCCTCTTTTTTTCAAATTATATTTTGTTCAGCCCTGGCTGGTGTGGCTCAGCAGGTTAAGCACCAGCCTGCGAACCCAAAGGCTGCTGGTTTGATACCCACGTCAGAACACATGCCTGGGTTGCAGGTCAGGTCCCCAGTTGGGGGTGTGCAGGAAACAACCACATGTTGCGGTTTCTCTCCCTCCCTTCCCCTCTCTCTAAAAGTAAATAAAATATTTTTAAATTATATTTTGTTGAGTATGCTACTACAGTTGTCCCAATTTCCACCCCTCCCCTTGCCTGTTTCTACCCAGCAACCCCCCACTCCCTAAGGCAATCCCACACCTTTGTTCATGTGCATGGGTCATGTGTGTAAGTGGCTATATCCTCTTTTTCAAGCCATACCCATTCTCATCTAAGGAAGATAAGACTTACATACTGCAAGGTCAAATGAGAAAAGTGATTCAGAGAAAAGGGGAGTGTCTTTGGGCTGGAGAACTGAGGAAAGGCTTTGTGCAGAAGTAGCGTTCATTAGAGCAATGTGCAGGATTGAACAGGCTGGTGACTGAGGAGACAGGTCCTACCTGTAGCATAAGAGAAGATCTTACAGAGTGTTGGAGGCCCAAAGAGAATCCAAAAATGAGACCCAGGGGGCCAGTCAAGCCCCAAGGAAATGGCTGAGAAGGAAGATGAGACCCAGCAAAACATCTGATAGTTTCCCAGAATACAGGATTAGCTAAATGTGGGACCTGGGAAAGTTCCCTCTGTACTCTTCAGTGCCTTTTTTTTTTTTGATGCCTGCATTTCTCTTTGAAAGGGTTTGGTTCTGTGAACTTAGACATCTTTCAGTAGTGATTTAAGTTACTCAGAACATGAGGAGCCCTGGAGTGACAAAGGAAGAGACCAAAGAAACCAACGTGGGGTGGGATCCGTTTAGCGGTGTGGTGGTGTGTTTGATCTGGGAGTCAGGGGGCAATGCGGGAAGAATGCTAGGGCTGGGGACGGAGGCTGGTTGGATTCCAAATGGCGGTCTCCTCTGCTGTTTGGACTTGCAGACTTCAAACACGACTGGGGGATTCCTGGAAGACAAAAGAATTCAGGGCCGGGGCTTGGATCTCAGTCAAAAATAACTCACGTCTTCATCCCAGGCAGGCAAGGCAACAGCTGGGAGTGGTTTGCAGGTTCCCCGGAAGGCCGGCGCTCCACTAGAGGACGGGAACTCTACCTGTCTATTTAGGGTTGTTTAGGGTTTGCTTCAGGGAGAGAAAGGACCTCAAAGGGTGTGGGCTGGCTGAGGGAGACATCAGAACGGGACACTTGTCGGAAAAAGGCCCAGGAGGGAGAGGTTCTGGTGGAAAAGTCCCACCCCCACCGTCTACCCTCTCACTCAGCACTGCCACTTGCTTTGAGCCGTAATTACAGCCCTGAATGTTTCCTCCCTGGCTTCTCACTAGCTCACCTTGCTCACAAACAAACTCCTTGGCTCTCTGCACCCCCTTCCCTCTCTCCCGGGGTCCCTCTGGCTATCCTGGTTCACCAGTGGCAGTCCCCCCAACCCCAGGTTCAGAATATCAGATGCCTACAAAAAGCAGAAAAACAAAAACAAAACAAAAACAACAAAGACTCCCTTAGCCCACTGGGCTATAATTAGGGCATTATCTAATTTTCTCCCAGGAGGCCAGGGCCTGGGTCTTACTCCCTTTGTATTCTCGGCACCTCAGCCAGGGGCTGGCAAATAACAGACACCGGCACTCACAATGTGTTAGTTAAATTGCACTCTTGAGCCGCTGCCAACTTAATCTTCCTAAAATGCTGCTCCAGTTAGAGGCCGTCACCGCTCCTCCAGGGCCCACCGAGAGAGGTCCAATCTCCTCCGACTGACACTCAAGGACTTCTGCGACTCAGTTGTCCACCTGGCCATCTCCACCTCTGCTCACCCACTTCGTGGCTCCCTGCCTGGTCCAGGGCTTTCCTATCTCGGTGCCTTTGCTGCAGTGTTTCCTCCACAGAAACTCTTCCACACTCTCTGCCCCGCAGCTGCCTGTCTGTTAAGGCTCACCTCCGGAGCAAGCACCTGCACCTTCCTGCTAATCGTGTTGGACCGTGTGGAGTTTCAACTGCTCTCTCCCCGGCTTTTAGCTTGCTCTTCACTGAGTCAGGGTGTCTTGCTAGGGACTTTAAAAGAGGTGATGGGTGACAGCACCTACCTAATGAGGAGCAGGGTATAAGTGCCACTCAGCTCTGGTTGGCTGTCACCTCCCACTGGACTCGGGGTTCTCTGAAGGCAGAGCCCACGCCCCGTCGCCCAAAGGCACTGCAAGTGCTGGGCTCATGGCAGCCGTTCAGGGGAAGTGAGTGTGGGCTCCCTGCCCATTCCCTCCTCTGTCCCCGATATGGCACAGAATGAATGACTTGGTCCTCGAGTTGTCTTAGGTTGGAGTGGGACCAAAGCTATCAGGTAGCCTGGCCACTTGCATCCCTCAGAGGGTTGGGGTCTTGGGTTCCAGGCCCCGGTCCCCTTGCCTGCTGGGGACAAAGTTGTGTTGCAAACTCCCTTGGGGCTGAAGGGTGGCATGGGCAGCGGGCTGTTGAGGGAGAGCAAATGGTGAGAGGGGATCTTAGGTTCTTGGAGGATGTTGGCCATCACCACTCACCTCCAAGTCCGGGTGGCTTCTCCTTCCAGCAGGAGCCAGAGAAAGGGAAGCAGTTTCGTGAACAGAGGCTTCCAGTCAGAGGCTGGGAAGTCTTTCCTCAGAGCCTTTTGGAAACACTGTCTGCCATGGTGGGGTGAGATGTTCCTAGGGCAGACAGAGGCACAAGATGCCCTTCGAGGTTCTTCTCAGATCCTGACTCCTTTATTCCCACGGCTGCTGCCCTCATGACCTCTTACTTGGACAGCATCTGCCATCTCCCTGGGCTCAGGCCAACCTCCTTCCTGTCTGCCTTCTGCACTACAACCCAAAGGATCTTTTAAACTATTACAGTCTTGCTCACAATCCTTTCATGGCTCCCCATTGCCCTTGGGGTAAAGCCCAACCTGTTTTCTCATGAAACTCTTTCAGACCTCCCTCCAGACTGGGCTCTGTACATGGAGCACCTTGTTCTAATTTCTACCCATGCCAAATGGCCTGGCCCGTAGCTCCCTTTTGCATACCATATTGCTGCACAAGCCCAGCCCACACCTAGGCTGTTCTTACCCCCTGGAATGCCCCCTGCCGGCTGTCCCACTTTGCCTGGTTCTGGGGGCCTAACCCTTTGGGAAGCCGTCTCAGACCTACAGAGATCTCCTCCTTTGGGTTTCTCTTCAACCTGGGCTTTCCTGGCTGTCACCCACCATGAAACAATTTCAAGGCAGCATGGTCTAGACCTTACTCACCTCTGTATTCCTAAAGCTCTGACCCTGGCACTTAGTAGGAGCCCCATAAATATTCAGAGAACTGAACTGAGTCTGCTGAGATCCTCTCCAGCAAAGGGGATAGCAGAATAGGATATGTTGGTAAGAGCTGCCCCTGGGCTGGAAGAGAGACAGAATCTAAATGGGAGCTGGCTGGGGTCAGAATACTGCCAGGGCTGCTGAACATCTCAGCAGAGTGGCCAACTGACCTCTGAGCCCTTTTTCCCCCTCCCCTGGAACCACCCACTCCCTGGCCCACTTCTCCAGTCCCAAAGATCTAATCCTAACACAGCCAGCACCCAGGGGTCATGCAAGTGACATCAGGAAGGGGGCGGGGAGGCAGGGACACTGACCTGGGGCCCTTCACTGCCTGTCTATTTAGGCATCTTTCCACAGAGAAGTCGGCCTCTCTTCTGTCCCCTGAAGGCTGTTTGCAAAATCACACCCTAAGCAGACAGTTTTATTTACAAGGAAATCTTGGCAGGATCCTGACTTGTTAGTAGAGTAGAGCTGGGGGGAGGGTGGTGAGAAACAAAAATAGTTGAAATGATCACACTTTCTGAAACCGAGATGAAAATTGGTGTCTGTAGCAAACTCACCTAATTAGAATGAAGTTAATTTCCTTTTCTGTGTGTAGGAGAGCAGTCGGTCATTGTTAGCGAGATGGTCACAGGTTGGATCTGGGGCTGTGGTTCTACGTTTGCCTTATGGCCACCAGAGCATTAATTGCAATTTTCATTATTGGAGAAGAGCCTCAGTTTCTGAGGGAGCAAGGGCCATGACTGAGTGAGGAGTGAGTGGTCGGTAAAGAGGAGGAAGAGGGGTGGAAGGGGACCGCCTGGGTACCTGCTGGGACTGACTGAGAGGCAACACCAGGAAGGAGTCATTCTAAGAGAACTGGGCACCTGACCCATACGGCCACTGGCACAGACTACAGGCAGAGCCTCTGCTTCAGGACAACAGTCTCTCCTGGAAGATCTTTCTTGCAGGAAAGCAGCGCCAGCTTCTTTTCTTCTTTTCTCCTCCTCCTTCTTCTTTTTGCGTTACAATATCCCCTATTCCTTTGCTCTAACTTCATTCCTACTTGCTTTAGTTGGAGCATTTTCCTGGGCTTACCTTTGTCAGCCTGGTCAAATAAAGCTGGTGCACTGTCATATAGCGCTGGGTGTAGGGAGGACAAGACTTAGGGTTTGGGGTCCAAGACCCCGCTATCTGACTTCTTTCATCCTTCCATCACTGGGCCTACCCGGACCTGCCAGAATCTGAGACCTTAGTGAAGAGAGAAGGGTGATCTCCATCCCTTCTTCTCAGCATCGGTCCCCAATTCACTTCCAGTTAACCCCGAGGTTGCCAACTTAGTGAAGCCTTCTGCCTCTATCCCGCATCTGCTGCCTCCGAGTCACCGTCAACCCCGTGGGTCTCAGGAAGTGGGCACTGCACCCATCGCCCCCGCCCCGCCTCCATCCCTCAGCCTGGTGCAGGGAGACGAACCCGGACCCGGGGTGGAGGCCGGTAGTGAGGGGCTGGGGACAGCACGTCCCCAGCCCCGCCCCGGGAGGTGCAGCCACTTGCCTGCCAACCCCGCCGCAGCCCTCCGCCCTCCCCGGCCGCGGTGCTCCGACCGACTGGGCCCGGGGGGTGGCGTCCGGGGGAACGGGGGCGGGGGACGGCAGTCCCCGGAGCAGCCCCGCCCCCGCCCGCGCGCCGCCCGCGAGGAGTCCGTGGGGAGGAGGAGACTCCGGCGCAGAGCGGGGGCCGCGGGCAGCGGGAAGGGAGCGCGGGCAGCGGTGGGGCTGAGGCCGGCCCAAGGGCGCCCTCGCCTCGGAGCCGGGCACAGGGGCCAAGGCGCAGGCCGGCGGCCCGCACGCGCGGAGAAGTTTGGCGGCGGAGGGGCTGGCGTCCCGGGGTCGCGAAGCGGCGGCGCGGGGGCTGGGGACATGGGGGCGGGCGCGGAGGCGGCGCCGCGCGCACTGAGTCCCCAGAGCCGCACGGTTGCCGCGGCGCAAAGTTAGCCTGGCGCCCCGGGACGATCGCCGCAGCCAGTGGCTGCCCCTGCACCCCGCTCCGGCATGGGCGAGCACCCCAGCCCGGGCCCCGCAGTGGCCGCCTGCGCCGAGGCGGAGCGCATCGAGGAGCTGGAACCGGAGGCCGACGAGCGGCTGCCCGCAGCGCCGGAGGACGTGAGTGCTCCCACCCCTCCCGGGCAAACTTTCTGGGGGGCACTAGGAGGGGAGCCGCCCCAGACTCGCCTCCGTGGGGCAACTTGGAGGTTTCAAGGTGACGCGGGAGCGCCCCGGATTGGCCGGGTCCCCGCGGGCGGGAGGGGGCGGGGGGACCGGCCTTCCCGAAAGAGCGAGCGCCGGCCCCTCTCGGGCTCCCGCGGCTTCCCCGCGGGACGCGGCCCCCGCCGCGGCGCTGGGGACCCGTCGGCGCCTGGAGCCCCTTCCCGGCGGCTGGTGCAGTGCCCGGGACACGGCGTTTTCCCGCAGAGGCGGCCGCGTCACAGCAGTGACTCTCCTCCCCTCCCACTCGAGACCTGCGGGTTCTCTGAGCCCCGGGAAGGGGCGGGCGCCGCAGAGTCCCCGGAACCCCGCACCGCGGACCCGTCTGACCACCCCCTCCGTTCTCGGCTTAGCTCCTACCCCGCATCTGCCCTGTCGCGACACTGATTGAAATTCAGGCAAGCGCCTCTCCCTGAACCCAGCAGGAGGAGGGAGAGGCTTGCTGGGAGCGATTTTGCTCCCAGAAGGGGGCTCCGGAGTCCCAGACCGCGTGGGTACCGGCGACGGCCCCCTGGCGAGGAAGGGGAAGCGCTGCCCCAGAGGGCTTCCCTGCCATCTGCTGCTCGAGTGCCCCTCCTCCCCCCTTGGGTCCTGGAAGTCATCTGCGTACCCGGCACTGGGGAGTCCTGGGAACTGGAGTTTCTTAAGCCTGTCCTTCCCGGGTTTAATCTGCACTTGGAGGTGGAAAATTGGGCAGACGCTCAGCCCTGCCCTGTCGCGCTCTCCGGGTGGGGACATGGAAGTGAAGCCAGCCCTCCCTCCTCCGCCTCCCCATTCCCCTGATCCCCCAACCTGCCAAACTTAAGCAGAAAGTCTAAATGTGCTTGGGGCGAGCTTAACATCTCCCCTCCCTTGGGCTGCCATAGTTAAACCTCTCGCTTGCTTCTGGCCCCAAAGCCCTGGTATACCCTCCTGCCTCCACCACGTAGACTCAGAACAGTCGGGGAGCCCCTTCCTCCCAAACTTCAGGGAACCTGTTAGTGTTTGTGCAGGGGTGAGTTTTCCTAAATAAGGGGTCTCTGGGCCCCAGCAGGCTGAGACCACTGCAGCAGGTCTGATGGATTGGCCCCTTGGTATGCATTTCCTGGCCTGGAAGTAGAAGCAGATATAAGCCACTATAGAATCAGATATAGTTATTACAGGTTATTAGGAGCCATTGGACAGAGTTTGATGCCTTTATTTAATCTTTGAGAATCACCCCTGTTCTGTTCATCCCTCTGCCTGCCTGTCTAAGAAAGAGGGATATTCCACCTGAGTTCCCTCCCTTTGCTCAGTGCAGACTCCTGGGGGGAGCTCTTCCCAGGTTTCCCCTGGTGTCTTGCGGTGGGTCCCTGAACATGGGGAGCAGCTGGGAGGCTGTGTCAGGAATGGGGGCTACTGAAGCCTCGGTGATAAGTGTGTGTTTCTTTCTTTCTCTCCTCTTCCTCCTCTCCTGCATGGCCTCCCTCTCTACCAGCACTGGAAAGTCCTGTTTGATCAGGTATGTGAGCAGTTAAATCGCCTCTCTTCCTCCCAGCCCTCCCCGAAATCAGTCTCCCGGCTCTGCGCTCCGGAGACGGTGACGTGAGGTGGGGGTGTGGCTTAGCGCATCTCTGAGACTGAACTACACTGTGCCATCCTGGTTGCAGGAGGAGGTGGTGGGTTCCCCTGAGACACCCTTCCCTCCCTCCTCTAAACTCCGCTTCTTCGGGGCTGGGTTTGTACTGAAAGGGGATGGTCTCTAGATGCCAGGGGGTTGTAGTCAGGCCTGGGGAGGCAAGGGGAAAGAAAGGCTTAAGTGAACAGCCCCTCTTCTTCTCTACCCCCACTCTCAAAGATTGGTGGCCACCACTGAAGGCAAATCTCTGCCATCCTTGGAGGATGACTCCCAGTACGGGATCTTCTGGAAGCTGACTGTACTCTAATTTTTCTGGCAGGAATGAAGGGAAGGGTATAGGGTAACGAGTACGTGATTACTTGTAATACCTAGAGGCTAGGCGTGGGGAACAGAATGGAGCTGAGGATGCTAACTTTGGAATCCAGAGGTGGACATTTGACCTTTAGCCAGGAGTCAGCTAAATGCAGATGCCCAAGTGTGACCAAAGGCATGGAATTGCAGCTTGAAAGATATGGTGGGCCTGGGGTGGGGACATACGGTGTCATCCATGTTAATACGAGGCCTGGCTGCGGTGTTCCTGTCCCGATGGGTGGCACATCTCTCCTTCTGCTCCTACGTATCACCCACTCTCCCTCCAGCTCCTAAGAGTACAGCGGCTGCTGGTTTTGGTGCCCTGAAGCAGGTGGAGCCACTTGCTGCCGCTGATTCGGACCAGCAAGCTGCCAGCCCTTCACACTTGTTGTCAGATTTAGAATCAGAACCTAGAACACAGTGTATCATTTTGTTTTTCCCTGTCTGCAGCTGTCTTCCTCATTTGATTCACTTCCCTTGCTAGTCCCTGGGTGTGTGTTTACATTTTAAAGCAAATTGTTTGGATGAGTGGAGGAAAACTTTTAGTAGGAAGTATCTGGAACTGGAAGAAGCAGAGAGAATGTGTAAGTACCTAATATTACTAGTGGGTGGTCTATGCAATTCTATTTCTGCCACTGGAGGGAGGTCCTGAGCATCACAAAGACCATCCCCTTGCTGCTGGGAAGGCCCACCTAGATGCCTTTCTGGACAGGCAAAATCAACTCTCAAAAAAAAAAAAAACTCTAAGAGAGGAACTCTGAACAATCCCCCCGCCCCCCGCCCCATCCCTCATGTGGCCTTAGGAACCCATTTTTGTCATCCTCCTTCCTATCAGTGCTTTGCGATGAGGAGCACGGCTTGACCTCCGGCAGTCCCGCTGTGTTCATCCCCTTGCTTTGTGAAGCCAGCCCTGGACCATTCCCCCTGAGAGGGCTAAATAAAGAGTAGGTATGCAGCGTCACAAATGGACACATACCTCTCTGGGCCTGCCTAAGGGTAGGATTTGGTGGCGTTGAACTTGGTGCTCTTAGGAAAGAAGATTTAACTGGGGGTTGTCGGCAGTCCCTGGAGTTCATTTCCTAGAGGTCAATGGAATGGGATGGAAAGCTGGCCCAGTGAGCCTTTCCCTCCTGGATCAGGGGAATACCAGTGGCCAGCTGGTTTCAAACTGGGATCTGCTGGAACCTTTTGCCAGGTGTTAGGGATGGAACTGGACCAGCTTCTCCATGCTGTCTAGTTCTTCAGCACCAGCACATAGAATAGCTTTGACCCAGCACGAAGCTAATTGGACTCCAAAGGCTGGAAGCCGTGATCTTGGCCTTTTGGTCTTATGTGGCCACCCCTCAACTAAATGGCCAGGACGCCTTTTGTGGGAGCTGGGAAGTGAAGGAAACAGGTGATCCCAGTCCGTTGGAAGTTTATCCAGCCCCCACATCTGGACGTTTGCCTGGCCGGCTCAGCAGGTGTGCAGCATGTCGCCCATTCTCACCCTTTCCTGACTCTTCCTCGTAGATCCCAGGAGTTACTGTGGTCAAGAAACCTGAAGGTCGCCACTCTTCTCCCCCAGCTTCCCACCTCATCCAGTGTTTTTTATTGTTACTGTTTTTAGTTGATTTTAGGTAGAGAGGGAAGAAGGGGGAGAGAGGAAAAGAAACATCCATTTTATTGTTCCACTTATTTATGCATTCATTGGTTCTTTTTTTTTTTTTTAAGATTTCATTTATGTATTTTTTTAGAGAGATGGGAGAAGAGGGAAGGAAACATCAATGTATAAGAGGTACATTGACCATTGCCTTTTGGATGCTCCCAACCAGGGATCTGGCCTGCAACCTGGGCATGTGCCCTGACTAGGAATTGAACCGGTGATCCTTCGGTTCACAGGCCAGCACTTAATCCACCGAGCCACGCCAGCCAAGGCTCATTGGTCAATTCTTTTTTCTTTTTAAAAATATTTTATTTAATTATTTTTAGAAAGAGGGGAGGGGAGGGAGGGAAACATCGTGTGAGATCAGTTGTCTTTCCCACACCCCCAACTGGGGACATGGCCTGAAACCCAGGCATTTGCCCTGATTGGGAATTGAACCCATGACCTCACCCATGACCATTATTTGAAAGCCAGTGCTCAATCCACTGAGCCACACCAGCTAGAATTCGTTAGTTGAGTCCTGTACCTGCCCTGACCGGGGATTGAACCCACAGTCTTGGTGTATTGGGACAGTACTCTAACCAGCTGAGCTACCCAGCTAGAATGCATATCCCATGTTTGTGTTTCCTACTTTAGCTTCTGCTTGAAGAAATTATCTTTTCATATCCTTGGGCTTTTTTTTTTTTTTTTTTAAGATTTTATTTCATTATTTTTAGGAAGAAGGGAAGGGAGAGAGGCAGGGAGAGAGACATCAATGTATGGTTGCTTTTCACCTGCCTCCAGCCACAGATCTGACTGGAGACCTGGCTTGCAACCTGGTTATGTGCCCTGGCTCCTTGGGCTTTTAATGGTTTTCCTAAACACTACATTTTAAACTCAGTGTAACTATTAATCTGTTGTTATAGTATATGTAGCATGTATATATAACATGGTAAAATAATGTCTAATTTTTTTCTGTAGTTGAATCTGTTGGGCTTTCCCTTCACGACCCCTTCTACTGCTCTGGGTCTGAGACAGTTCTCATCCCTTTTCAAATTTCATGAATATATGCTTCTGTTATCTACTACTTTTTCTATGATTCAGGGAACAAAAATAATCCAAGCCTTTACCCCATGCAGATCTAACTCCCAGGTACGCCAGTGTCACATATTAGGAAATTCTCCCTTTATACATTGTTGGAGAAATGTTATCGTTTGGTACATTTTTATAGGTGGTTGAGCCTATGTTAGGTTTCTGATGTAGTCCACTGATACTTACAGTTTTGCTCAGGGAATGTACCTTTTAGCCATTGCTTTCTTTTTGTTTTGTAGCTTGCCTACAAGCTCTCTTTTTTATTTTTATTTATTTATTTTAAATTTTAAAAACATTTTAAAAGATTTTATCCATTACTTTTCAGAGAGGGGAAGGGAGAGAGGGAGAGAAGCATCAATGTACCATTGCCTTTCACCTGCCTCCAGCTATAGACCTGGCCGGAGACCTGGCTTGCAACCTCATTATGTGCCCTGGCTGGGAATTGAACCAGCGACCTTTGGGTTCACAGGCCGGTGCCTTATCCACTCTGCCACCAGCCAGGGCTACAAGCTCCCTTTTTTAAAGTTCCACTTTGACAGGCTCACTTGCGGTCTCTTTCTGAACTCCAGGAAGGTGCCCTCAAGGATCCAAGGTGAAATAGCAGGTCAGGGGCACACGTGTGACTGGAGCCTAGATACCCTATAAAGGGCTTCTGGGGTTGGAAAATCCTTTCCAGCAGGTTCATCCTTAAAAATGCCTTCAAGATCTGTGAATGTTTAGTGAATGATAGGGTTTGGAGCAGCATTCTGTTAATTTACACAGTACAATTGCTTTCAAGCTCAAACAAGCAAAAGGGGAAAGGAACTTGTGTCTCCCTTTTTCCCTTCCCATGGGAAGTATGCATTTCCTAGACCCCCTAAAAAGATCCCCAACTTTGCCAATTTCCCAGAAGGAAAGCAGAGAAGTTTTAATTATAATGAATTAAATTATAAATATAAACATAAGTGTGTAACGACCAGAGATGGTGCTGATTAGATGGGTTGGCAGGGAGAGAAACCTGATTGGAGTCAGAGAGACCTGGGCTCAGCCTCACTGATTTTGTGATGGGGGAAGTGACATTAGCTCTCTGAGCCCCAATTTCTTCCTCTTTAAAATGGAGATCACCCTGGCTGGTGTGGCTCAGTGGATTGGGTGCCAGCCTGCGACCCAAAGGGTCACCAGTTCAATTCCCAGGGCACATGCCTGGGTTGTGGCCAGTTTGGGATATATGAGAGGCAACCACATACTGATGTTTCTCTCTCTCTCTTTCTCCTTCCCTTCCTCTCTCTCTAAAAATAAATAAAACTTAAAAATAAAAAAATGGAGGTGATCACCTTTAACTCCAAGGTGACTGTGGGAATTAGAAGGAGGCAGAAGCTCTCTTCACGATGCCTGGTAAGCAGTGGTCGTTAGCTAACTGTCTCCTGACTGGGGATCAGAATTTGCTGGGAAGAGTCACGAGGCTATTTGTGCCTATGCCTTTGCTCGGTGTGCCAGGTCCTCTGAGCAAAGGCGGCCTCTGTACACCAGCTCCTCCCAGTCCAGGCTCCTGGATAGAAAGCCGCTCCTGAGCCCGGGGGATCTTCCCGCTTGCTGTCCCCATGTCTCCCTGCCCAGCCTCCTTCCCTCCAGCCTGGGCGTCTTCCCCTGGCCTGACCCTGAAGCCCACCTCGTTTGCATCCCTTCTGCAGCTTAAGGGGGTTCTCATTGCTGAAAAGAGGTTTAGATGAGACGGCTGAATAGATTAGTGGGGAGCCACAGAGAAAACACCTGTCTCAGAGATAGGGGCATTGGCAGCACCCCCCAGAACACAGTTAACAGCAGAGATGGGCTCCCAGAAACGGACAAGACCACAGCTTTGACTGGAGCCCTTGAGGCCCTGGACTTTTCTCCACCACAAAGCCAGCTTCTCCGCCCCAGTGGCCTTGTCACTAATTCCAAATTAACGCTTCTATTCCTGACCACTTACAGACGTGCATTTGATAGCGGTGGAGCTGTGAGGTCAAGGGACCTGAGTTCATACGCTGTTGACTTTGCCTGTCTGCCTGACGCTCACAGGCACACACACATTCACACGAGCAAGTCAGAGTACAGCCCCTCACTAGTTGTCTTGGGTTCAAATCTCTTGCTCAGGAGCAGACCCCGACCACAGGGCTGCCTCAGTCACGTCAGCCCCTCTGGGTCCGAGACCACCTCAAGCACCACAGATTATGAGAAGGTCGGTGGAAGCATCTCATCTAACCCACACACTGGACTAGAGCCCAGCTCTGCCCTTTCTCCACTTGTGTTCCCCGCACCAACGCTTGCAGACTTCTCTTACTTTACTTGACACCCTGAGTGACTCACGCAGTAGACAGGATACACATGTGACTCACGTCCTAGTTCACTTCCTAGCTGCGTGTGACAGTGGGCAAGCTGGGTAACCTCTGCGAGCCTCAGTTTCCACTTTCTCGCCTGTGAGCTGCCTAGAAGAACACAGATGGGGAGAGGGTATAGAGTCTCACTCGGCAGAGTGTGCAGTAAGCACCTGATAAGGGTGGCTGTTACGTTGTTCTAAATTATAAAGAAACTAACCGATTTCAAAATAATCCCTGACATGTAATAGTTCTAGGTTTTGAATCAAGGTGTCCAGATCCTCAGCCTGGAGTTCTTTCCACCCTATTGAGCCGACTTCTTTAGGTCAGGAGCTGGAAAACCACATTCCCCCGAACATTTTAGAGAGAAAGGGGAAAAGTTTTTGGACAAGGGCTGCTTGGGGGAGTGTCGCTGTCCCAGCGTTCCTGCTGCTGGCTTGTTCATCTGCAAGCAGAGGGTGCAGGGCAGGGCTGGGAGCAGGCTGGGCCAGGGCATGCTCCTGTGCGATGGAAATCAGTCAGCGGCTACCCTGAGTTGTCAGCCTCTGATGGTAACAACCCCTCTTACACCCCCCTCCCACCAGCTTTTCTGAAGCAAGGTACAGGGTTGCATCAGAAAAATTTCTTTGAAAAAGCAAACACTGAATGTTTTCATAAATCCTTGTATGGTTTTAATCTCAAGAGCCCTGTGAGGTGAATGGTTCACAAAGGAGGAACTGAGGCCCAAGGGGTGGGGCTAGCCCAAAGACGCAAAGCAAATAAGGACCCTCTGAAAAGAGGCGGTGTGTGGGGGCCATGTCTGTGCACAAGGCTCAAGGGTGACTTCTGACACGACACAGGGCCAGAGGAAAGGAAGGAGTCTGCTAACCCTTGTCCTGCCCACCCTGCTCCTGGTCAGGGATCTGCATCCCACACCCTCCTCCCTGGATTCTCTCAGCTTCCTGTTTTCTGGGGCACCAGAGAGACCCTTTGATGGCTCCCAGGAGAAGCAGAAGGAGGGAGTGGGCTGAAGGGGAAGGGGTAGGCAGATATAAGATCCCCTCCCTGCTCACACCCATTCTTACCTCCCTGCCTGATGCTCTCTTGGGACTCCTGCATTATGGCTGTGACTCCCCTTTGGTCCTCAGGCATCTGTGACATGTGATGTGGATGAGTCAGCATGGGCATTATTATGCCTGCACTTAGGGACCCAAGGGGCCTGGCTTTGAGTCACAGCCCCCAGCTGCCAACTCAGAGTCTGTAAACCCCAAGGCCTTCTTGGTGGGGGTGGGTAGGGGCGGCTCTGAAAGAGGACAAGCAGGGTCTTGCAGGGTTTCCCCTCTCAGGGTGGAAGGGCACTGCCTGGTGGAAAGAGGTGGCCCCCGCCCTTGCTCCCTGTGTTCCAGAGGACGGCTGAGAGCTCGCCTTTCGCTCTCAGCCAGCTGTTGAGAGAGGGGGTCAGTTTTCTGGAAACATGCTGATTGTCCAGCTGCTCAGCCTGAATTCAGGTCAGGATGCTTGCTTCTCTGCATAAGGAAGGGTGTCTGGTCTCTCCCTATCTGGGGGAAGCCCCTGGAGAGGCTGGGCAGTCTCCCTGCAGAAAGAACAGAAATAATAGAACTGGGAATCCTGGAATCACCTAAGCTTCACCAGCTGTTAGAGGCCTGGCCTGGCCAAGTCCCAGGGGTGCACAAGGGCCCCACATGCTCTGTGTGGGGAGACCCAAAGACAGGAGGGGCCAGAACCTGGCCTTTGGGAAGTGGCCTTTCTTCTTCCCTAGGGAGGCTTGAGATCTTTGAAAATTCACTTCCAGCTCCAACTTGCAGCAGGCCAAATGGTGTCCCATTCTACTCACTGGAAGCACCTTTTGACAAATCATTTATCTCTGTGTGCCTCAGTTTGTGTATCTGTTAAATGGGACCGATCACACTCTAGAATTGGTGTGAGAAGTAATAAAATAGTTGTGAAAATCAGTATTTCAGAATCAGGGGGAACGTAGGGAATGGTGGACAGTGGCCCCTAAGGAGTGAATTATCATCCTCATTGGGGAGGAAGGAGAACTGGAAGAGAAAGCTGCTACTCCCCTCCCCTCGCCTCCTGACCTCGGCAGCTGCAGGCCTGGACCTAATTGATGGGGCTGTAAATATCCATGGCGAGGTCAGGTGGGACAGCTCTGCTGAGCCATAACCCCCTGGGAAGCCTCGTTAATTCTAGTAATGATGCACGGAGCCAGCCCTTGAGCCGTGGTGGATCTCCCCGAACCAAGTGGGGAGGGGCAGGTGCCTGCACCTTCCCCTGTCCCAACACATGTGCCCTGTGGTCATTCCCTGGGGCTCATACTGTCCTGGTGGACAGAGAAGGGACAGTGACTGCAGATGGCAGCCTTCTATAGGTTCCAGGTCCCAGCCTTCCAGACCTGAGAATCATTCACCATGACGACACCACAGGCACTGCCTTTGGGGTCCCTAAGAGGGCCCATATCCCTCACTGAGATCCAGGGCCTCTGTGGAGCAGAGAGAGGTCGATGGTCCTCCTAGGAGAGGGAAGGGAAGTCAAGTGCTGGGAGCTGGGATCAGATGTGTGTAGCTGTCCTGGAAATGCAGTTGGTGCAGATCACACACATAGGGTGGATATAAAACAGATGTGTTCCTTTCTCTCCTGCTGCTCTGCTGCTGGGTAAATTCGGAAGCCTGGGCCTGGCTCGCTGCCCTGTGGGCGGGAGGGAGAAGTGGCGCCGCTGTCCCGGGTGCTGAGCCGGCACTACCCTGCTGGTCCAGGGCTGTTCCCTGAGAGCCCAGCTCAGGGCCTCTCCTGCGGCCTGGCATTCCCCCAACCCTCTGGCTGGGGCTGCGACCTGGCAGGCTTCTAGCTTTCTGGAGGACTCCAGACAAAGTGTCCGCTGTCTTAGGGGCCTGTGCCACTCATGAGGTGGAGGCAAAAGGCTGGTATGGAACCAGCAAAGGGGCCAGGTATCACAAAAAGGGGGGAAATGCCTCTCTTGTGGGCGCATGCATTTTTTTCTATAGAGTGTTCCATGGAGTGTGGCTGTGGAAAAAATACACGATCCATTAAGTCTGGGAAATGCGACACTGAGCAAATTCAGACAGGTTTCTCCAGTGTGAAACCTTACCAAGCTCTAAATTTGGCTTTCTGCACCATGCCCTTCCGAGAGGGTTTCCCAAACTTAGGGGGGTCACAGAATCATTACTTCATGCATCATCTTGGGCCTGGTGTTCCACAGAACATACTCCGGGTAGCCTGGAGCCAGTTGTATTTCATGTAACTAGACAGGACTGAGAAAAACAAGGAAGAGCAAGGTCAGACCAGTTAACCTCCAGGGGTGGGGGTCCCTGAGCTGTCACCATTTTGGCTACTAACTTGCCTTGATCTTGAGCCAAATTTCTTTTGCTCTCTACAGTTGCTTTCTCATCCATAGAACGGGTGCAATGACTGACATATACCAGGTCTTAGTCAATATCTGTTAAATGGACAGATGAGAGGATTGAACTGGGGCCTCCCAGGTTCCTTAGCAATGGGAGAGTGCAGCCTCTGGGCCTCTGCACCTGGATGTTAGTCCATCTGCACCGATTACCAGCTGTTCAGACTTGGCCAACTCTGCTCTCTGTGCGCCACTTTTCTCCCCCTGAAAAATGGAGCCCATAATGGTATCTACCTCATAGGGCTATTGAGAGGTTTAAATGCGGGGATGATATCATTTATCATCTAACTTGGGGCCATGGTGAGGGTGAGAGGAGCACGTTAATGACCATGCTCACATAGTAGGTACACACCAGGAATGGCCCAGGCCAGCCAGCACCTAGGGTGAGGGGGGTTGGGTGAGGGAACGTGTGTTACCTAGCAGGTGTCCCACAGATCCACTCCTGCTGTGTCGTCCAGCCAGGTAGGTGCAGAAGGCCAGTGCGTGAAACAGCTCCCAGTGCGTGTGGCTACTCTGGCCCCCGGCAGGGGCGCAGAATCCCCTCTCCACTCCTCTGTGCCTCCGGGTCCCACAGCCCCCAGAACTCTGCAGAGTGGCTTGGAAACCTCTCCAGATCAGGCGTTGGGAGAGGGTCCTCCTAGGTGGGGACTAGGACCAGACAGACGTTAGTTGTCCTGGAGAAGCTGTTTGTGTGGATCACACATACGGAGTGGCTCCTTTCAGCTCTCCTGGGCCATGGATTATGGTTCCCTGACCAGGGTCACCAGCTGACAGCACAGACCCTGACCCCCCATGTAGAGCTGCCTCCTCCTGATTCTGAATTTCCCATCACCCTTTGACTGATGCAAAGTAGACCAGCTGCCCCGTGGGCAGGATGGATTGGGATTTCTCTTTCCCCACTCCTGTTTGTATGTGCTTTGCTTGTGTGTTCTGGGGCGGGATGGGACCCCTGACACGTCCTGGAGAAGGAGGGCTCCTGCCCCGTGATTGATGGAGAAATGGAGGCAGTGTGCTGAATAGGGAGCCCAAGGTGGCACAGCAGGAGGAGGGGTTCCTTTGGGGGACTCTCCCTGCTCCTTGCCCAGAGAGGGGGAAGGGGCCTCAAGTGGCAACAATGCAGAAAGAATTTGGTCCTTTTCCCAGCCTAGGTCATATATGCACTTAGATGGGGTCCAGGGTAGGATGCATGGCTAAAAGGGGGGTGGGGCCCCAGGCCCTGGGGAAACTGGTGACAGTAGAGGATTAAGGGGCCAGAGGGCTGGGTGCTGGTGGGATTAAAGTCCCCTGGGAGTCTCGCCCTACAACGCCTTGCAGCTCTTTTTCAAGGCTGAGGGAGGTGGGCAGGAGCCGTGGGAAGGGCAGCCCCCTCCCTTTGTGTCTCTCCCACAACCTCCCGCCCGCATCCCTCCCTCCCTCATGCTGACTGTAGACTTGGCCTCCCCCTCCCTCCGCAGCACTGGGCCCCATTCAGGAGGCAGCTGCTGGGAGGCTCCTGGCTCCCTGCGGGCCCCTGCCTGCGGCCGTTCGCAACCCCTTTCCACGGGCTGCCCTGCCACCTCCACGCCAGCCCTGGTCTGGCTGCCTTCAACCCACCCAGCCGGACCTTGTCGCAGTGCCCCACTGCCCACAGCGGGGGTGAATCCAGGCCACGGGGCTTCCAGGACAGAGAGCTTTGTGTCCTTGAGTGCATTATTAACAAGGAAATGTCATCGATAGGGTTTGTAGCCCCAAAAGCTGCAAGCCACGGTGCTAGCGTAATCTCATCCCCCATAGCTGGCCTTGAAGGAAGAGTGTCCCCAAGGGCCAGCCCAGCCCCCACCCCAGGGACGCTGTGTGCTGCAGCGAATGAGACCTTTGGAGCTGGACATCAGGTGACCCTGGGCCCAGGAGAGCGCTGCCCTGCCTTTCCTTCACCCCACCATGACCCTGGGGAACACAGCCCTGCTTGCTAGATGAGGTGATTATGGCTCCAGATGGTCACCCCAAGTGACGTAAACTGGTGGGTGTCAGAGGCAAGATGGGATTGCCTTGCTCCTTGCAGCCTCTTAGGAAGCTCTCAACTTCCTTCTCCCACCGTGGGTCCTACCTCCCCACTGCACACATCCTCTGGGGCTCTCGCTCTGTTTCTTCTCCCTTTGTCTCTCACCTTTGCCCCCTCTGCCTCCCACCTGCCCTGTGCCCCTCACCCACCGTCAGCCTCTGCTCCTGTCCTCAGCGTCCCAGGTATTGGTGGTGGTGGTGGCTGGGGGGGGGGGGGTTGGAGCCCAGGCAGCTGGCCCCATCCCTGCCTCTCCCTTCCCAGTAGTCACCCTCCTTCATCCCTGAGGTCTTATTATCAGGGTAGTGATGACCCCCATTGTCTGGCCTGTCTGGCCCTGGCACAGAAAGGTAGGGATTTGGCAGAGAAGAGAGGCTCGGCCTGGTTCCAGCTCATTCTCTACAGTCTGGAGCCTGTAATGTGCTTGGGGCAGGACTGGCAGGCCTGGTGGGGGGTGGGGGCTTGGGGAGCCATAGGGCAGCCCTTGTGACTAGGACAACAGCAGGGAGTGTGGTGGGGGGTGGAGCAAGGGAGCAGGTGGCCCTTTGTCTGAGGCTGGAATGAAGGAGAGAGGCCCTTGCCGGATCGCAGCCCCTCCGCCCCACTGCCCCCAACCCCAAGCCTCCAGGCAGCGCCTGAGAAGGGGTTGGCGTCCACCCCCCCCTCCCCCCATCAAACGCAAGGCCATTGGGCTTCCTCCCCCTGGGCTGAGGCCCAAGAGACTCCATGCTGTGCAGCAGGTCCACTGCCCTCCAGGGGTGGGGGCGGAGGATCGATTTTCCCAGGACTCAGGGCTGCTTCTTAACCCCCACTCTCAACCCCCATCAGCCCACCCAGCTCGAAGGCCATGTGCAACTGGGCTGGGCCAGCGAGTCCCCTGTCGGGGGGATGGGAGGGGCCCGAGGCACCAGAGAAGGAGTCCCTCCCCGGTTGACGTGGATGCTTTGCCTCTCCAGCTTTGCTCTCCCACTTGAACAGTAAGAGGCTCAGAACTGTTACTCTTAGAGGCTGCTTCTCGATATTAAAGTCTGTTCAGAGTGTGCCTAGGAGACCCCTAGGGCCCCTCCTCTCCTGGCTTAGCACACACCTCTCTGATCCTTACATGCTGCTTCTGAGATGCAGGGAAGCCCTGGGGCTGAGGGTCCCTGGCTGGGGAAGAGGCCGCCAAGGCTGCCTGGGTGTGAGCCCCTGGCTCTGCTGCTTGCTGGCACCGTGCTCACTTCCCATGCCTCTGTTTCCTCATCTGTAATACAGGGATAGAATGAGACCTACTTCATGTGGGGGTTGCAGGAAGTCAAAGAAATGATGCACATGAAGTGCTTAATATTTGGCCCCACGAAAACCTGACAAGTATTACATATTATCATTCCGAAGGTCTTTATGGAGCAGGGGTAGCTGAGTTTTCTGAAATGCTTCATCATGTGAACCACATGGGTATCACTCCCAAAACCGGGTGCTGGGGGTTGAGGGTGGGCACCCATGCAGGTTTTCAATAGGCCTCCTGAGTGATGTCCTCTCTTGTTGAGTTCTGGGGAGAATTGGATTAGCCCACAACTTGTGACTCTTGGCTTTCTCCTGGGTTGCCCCAGAAACACTGCACACAGAATCAGCCTTCCTAAAATAGTCCTCATTGACCTTATCTAGAAAAGGGCAAAACATGGGTCTGGTCTTCTGGGCTCCCTTGTCACACGCATGGATGTTGTGGTGTCTGATTGCCTTGTAAAATCTCAGCTGCCCACGCAGCGTCTCCAGGATGCAGTGATCTCGTGTAGGGAAGCGCCAGTGAGCAGGGAAGTTCTCAGCAGCTGCAGAAGGCGGTGGGCATCATCGCCTAGCTGGGAAGGAGGGTGGGGCTGGGGGCAGACATTTAGTGGGTCCTTCAAGGGTGGCTATGGAAGTGGGACAGGAGGGTAATGGGTTTCTCCAGGAGAAAGGAATAAAATCCTTTTCTAACTGAACTGACGTGACTGTCCTGAAAAAATGAGCACCCAGCCCTGGCTGGTGCAGATTAGTGCATTGAGCACCAGCCTGGAAACCAAAAGACCACAGGTTCAATTCCCAGTCAGGGCATATGCCTGGGTTGGTGGCTGAGAGGTAACCCATTGATGTTGCTCTCAAATGTCGACACTTCTCTCCCACTCTTTCTTTCCCCCTTCCGCAGTTTCTAAAAAAAAAAAAAAAAAAAAAAATTTTAATGAGCCTCCGATCTATTCTTCCCAACATGCATCTTTATTCACCCAACAATCTTGATTGAGTGCTGCTTATGCTGGGCTCTGCTAAGCACCGGGGGATGGGTTGTGACACTTCCTTCCAAGACATTCCAGGCAGGAGTGGAAAGTAGACAATCGGAGAGCAGTGCAGGGTTGGGGCTGGAGGTCTGTACAAGGTGCGGATCGTGACTGAGGGGAGCCCTCCCAGAGACAGGGACGTCAAGGGTAAATCAGGGTCTCCCAGGGAGATGAGGAAGAAAGGAATCCTAGGCAGAGGGACGTGTGCCCAGGGTAAAAGGGCAATGCCAACAAACAAAGCCCAGTGCCTTTGGAGAGCCCCACCCTGCCCTGCATGCGGGGGTGTGGGACTGGCAAGGCTGTGCCCCTCCCTGCTCCCCAGGTGGCGAGCATTCCCCCTGGAGCCTCTGGCCCAGGCTCTAGAAGTCCCTCATCCTCTCTGCTCATTGTCTGTTCCTTTTTGCTTTCTGTGTCTGGAGTCAGGAGCAAGGGCGGAGAGGAGGGAGTTTAACCTCTCTGAGGCTCGGCTTCCTTACCCATACACCAGACTGTTGGATTAGGTGATCTTGAAGGTCTCTAGGGCCTTCTAGGATTTTCAGTGGTTGTCCAACCCTATTTGGGTGTTTCCCATAGGGCCTTGGAAACATCCCAGATGCCGGCTGGCCCTCTGTTGGCAGAGGGCTGGGGACAGGAGCCGGTGAGTGGTGATGGAAGTAGGGCACCTGCAGCAGCGCTGAGAGGGGGACAGAGCCCCGTTGACCCCCCTGCTTGTCTGTCCTTTAGTGTGACCCTGGGAACACGGGCTACATCAGTACAGGCAAGTTTCGCAGCCTCCTGGAGAGCCACAGTTCCAAGCTGGACCCGCACAAAAGGGAGGTGCTCCTGGCTCTGGCCGACAGCCAGGCAGATGGGCAGATCTGCTACCAGGATTTTGTGAACCTGGTGAGTGTTCTGGGATCCCTGATGCTGGGAGGGGCCTGTCTGGGGTGGAGGTCATGGCTTAAAGAACTCTTTTGGACAATCAAAGGGACCTGTTGGCCCACAGGATCGAAAAAGCCCAGGCTTCATTCAGCATGATATCACCAAGAACCCAGTTTCTCTTTATCTCTCAGTTCTGCCTTCTGCAGTGTCAACTAGTACTCTAAGGAGCCCCTGGCAATTCCAGACCCTCCCACTGTGGCAGCAAAGTGGCTGCAGCTGCTCCAGCCCTCACACTCTCAGGCCTCACCATTAGGAGGAGAGAGGAACTCTTCTTGTGGTAACTCCTGCGCAAAGGGTTTCCTCAGTTCCATTGGCCCAGATGGGGTCAGTTGGGACGTGTTGATTAACTAAAACCAATCAGTGCCTACCTCTGGAGCTGGAAGTGAGGTCGGTTCCACCAAAACAAAGGGTGGCGAGTGGGAGGTGGGAGGTTATTGTTGTCAGGAGACGATCGGGGAGGATTAGGCCAGACCCCTCTAGGTGCAGTGAGGCACATAGGTTAAGGCCAGAGCTCATCAGACCTGCTGGCAGATGTTCTAGGTTGTTGGAGGCACTGGAGGCAGGAAGCCTGTGGGTCCTGCCCACTGGTCTGGTGTCTTAGAGTATCCCACTGGGGGTTATTGTTGTGCTATTACTGAGGTGAGATTGGAATGGGGTTCAGTGGGTGAAGCAGGAAGCATTTTACCTGCCATGGGGTGGTGGGGATATCCGTACAAGCTACATGAACCAACAGGATGAATATAAGGCTGGAGTCTGCACTTGGTTTCCCTGTTGCACAGACACCTCTCGTCTGTCACCGTGGAGGGGGCAAGGGTGAAGTGACTGGGGTGAAGCGACTGGGGTGAAGTTCACTGGGGTCAGGACCACTCACACCTGAGCTCTTTGATGTAGCTGCCCAGGTTTTGGATTTGTTTTAGTTGCCTCTTGGCTGAGGGCCTGCCTTTGCCCAGAGATTAACATGAGTGCAGTGTGCAGCGGTGGATTCTCCTGCTGTTCGGAGTGGACCCTGGGAGCAGACCTTCCAGAGGGCAGGGACAGAGCGGAGCTATGAGGGGAGGGGGGGCAGTCGGGATCCACGGGGCAGGCAGTGGAGGTGAGCCACGTGCCTTCCAGCCCAGCGGTGCCACCAAAGACCAGGCCACAGTCTTCGTGACCACACTCACAACCCAGCACAAGCACATTTGCTGCAAACCCTGCTCGGTCCCAGAGTGAGAACAGGGCTGGGTCTGTGAGATGCTTCTCTCCAGCAAGCAGTTCATGGGGTCCTTTGCGTGAACTCACAACAGCAGTTTACTTGTCACTATTGGGATTTCTATAAGGTCAGAGCTGGAGCTGCCAGCTGTCACCTGGGTTTGTGTGAGCTGGGCTGTCTGGAGATCAGGACTAAGAAGGGTAACCAGGAGGGAAGCTCTGTGTAGGTCAGTGCTGTGGGCTCTGGGGCGGGGAGGACCAGGACAGTCTCCCATAATCAAGGTCTAGTATGTGGTCATAGGGGGCAGGTGGGAGGCAACAGGGTCCTCAGGAGGCTAGAGTCAGTAAGGCTGCTTCCATCCTCTGGGGGCCAGGCCGACTGCTGAATGAGGCAGCCAGTGCTCTACTGGGCCAGGCAGCTTCATGTTGCCAAGGGTAGGGTTAGTCCTTAGGCCAGGCTTCCTTGGAGGCACTCAGGAGTGGGGACCTTCCGCAGGCACAGTTTCGGGTTCTGGTTCTGGGGAACTCAGTAAGGGCTGCCCACCTTTCCCCAGGATAGTGTTTCTGAGGATGCTAAGTTCTACTCACCCTTCAATTCTCACTCAGATTTCACCTCCTCCAGGAACCCCTCCCTGACCACCTTGAGACGAGGCTGGCTCCCTCCTGTGTGCTCCTGCAGCAGCCTTGACTCAGAACTGTGATTGCTGGTTACTCACCTGTCTAGAGCCCACTGTATCCCCTATGTCTGGCAGTGTACCTGACACTTAATAGTTGCTCAGGAAATTGTGATGGATGGATGAGAGATGGGTAGATGAAAGGAGGGTGTAGTGAATATGAATACAGGCTTAGGAGCCTCACTAGGTTTGAACCCGATGGTTTCTTGAAACTCTCCACACCTTGGTTTCCACATCTAGTAGAAGAAGGATATTCGTTGTCCTTATGTAGACTAGTTGTATCAAACCAACCAACACATGAAGCGTTTGAATAACCCCTGGCTTGCAAGAACTCAGTGACTGTTGCTTCTTGTGAACTATGACAGGAGAATGAGAAAGGTGAGACAGGGCCTGGTCGGTCTGTGGATTGTGCTGGCTGGGAAAGGGCTGGGACTCCCGTGAGACCCCGGGCCTGACCCCCCCGCCCTGTTTCCGGTGCAGATGAGCAACAAGCGGTCCAACAGCTTCCGACAGGCCATCCTGCAGGGGAACCGCAGGCTCTGCAGCAAGGCCCTGCTGGAGGAGAAGGGGCTCAACCTCTCCCAGCGACTGATCCGCCACGTGGCCTATGAGACCCTGCCCCGGGAGATTGACCGGAAGTGGTACTACGACAGTTACACCTGCTGCCCCCCGCCCTGGTTCATGATCACGGTCACACTGCTGGAGGCAAGGACAAGGGTGGGTGGGGAAGGGTTGCTCAGCCTTGGCTGAGCTGGGGCCAAGAAGCTCTCCGAGATCATGAGAGGAAGGGCAGCATCTTCACCAAAAGGCGATGGCTGAGGAGCCAACAGCGGTTGGCATTGTAGTGCTTATAAGGTCATTACCTGAAGCCCTGACCACTGCAGCAAAACCCCCACATGACCACCCCACCCAAACAACAGCAACAAAAGCAATGTTATAAGTTCACTGACTTGGGGGATTTAGTCAGGCTAACTCATTAAAACCAATTTATTTTAGTTCCTCCCTGAGTAGCGTGGACCAGTCATTTGCTCCCCTGGACTCCATCCTCCCCCTGTGAAGCAGGAACAAGCAGCAGGCCTGCCACAGCCCTCCTCCCAAGCCAGAGAATGGGACACACAGGCACCACACACACACAAGTGGGAGGGAGTGTTTATGAACAGGTAAATGTGGGCATAACCTATTTTGAAAGAACGTTCTGTCCTCGAGGAATCATCCAGACCCATTGTTATTCTAAAAGTCTCCTGCTTCTGCAACAGAATCCAAAGGTACCCCTTTCTGAATGGTCCCAGGTGAGAGGAACTCTGAATTCTTTTGGCTGTTCAGCCTGAGGACCTGTGAGGCCCCCAATCCCAGCTCCTGAATGGGTGCTCGTTTTATAATCCCCACCATTTCTCCTCCAGAGCCACAAGCCTCATTAGCACCCCTGTACCTGTTCTTGTCAAGTTCCTAGTGGAAGGGCAGCATCATGAAGCCTCATGGCTTTCTTCTTCTTCTTGCCTAAATCAGAAGTGCTGGTCTGCAGGCCAGCGCCTCCGTTGGTTAAGGCTTCATCCAAGTACAGGTTGCAGTTGCAATTTTTCTGAGATATTCTTGGACTCCCTCTGCAAATTCTTTAATGTGTCGGTCTATTTATTAGCTTCTATTTGAGGACCAATAATAGCAAGCTGCCTTGGAAGCTGTATTTGTTGCCAGGCCACCGGCTTCCTGTTAGGTGCACAGGACAGTTCCCCAGAGAGCCCGAGCGAGTCCAGCAGCTGGGAGGGTCCACGCCATGCCAGGCTCAGCACAGGCAGTCTTAGCTCAGTGCTAATTACAGCTGCCTTCATGGGTTGCACGCCTGGCACCCAGCGGTCTTCGTGTATTGCATCTCTCTCAGACTTCATGGCCACCCTGGATGGGTGGGCATTCATATCCCCATTTCCAAATCAGGAAATTGAGAACCAGAAAATTCAAATGATGTGTCTGAGGTTATCCAGAGAAACCAGATTTCGAGTCCAGATTGGTTTAAGATTTCCCTACATCTCAGCTATGTAAATTCAAACCACCAATCTAGAAGAAAAGGTTGAAATAACTGTTTCAAAGTCCCTCTACAAAAAGTCCAAGGCTTTTGTTTTACATACAGTTCTAAAAACCTGGTATTCTGTCTCTGTAACAGAGAAAATAGAAGGAACTAGCCAGCAATAAGAAGAACCTGATTATAATATCTGGCCTGCAACCTGCTGAAGACCTGGTGGTCTGGGAGATGATGAAACAAAATTTAAAGATAGGTCTAGGTCTTAAACACGAGAATTTGGGAACATTTAGTGTAGGAGGGAGACCCCATCAACTGCTGGAGAAGACATCAATCCTATCACCTAGACCAGCATTGGAGGCATCCTTAAAAGATGATGCACATGCCCTGATTAAAAACACAGGGACATGGCCTAGGCTGTTGGCTCAGTGGATAAGGCACTGGCCTGCGAACCCAAAGGTCGCTGGTTCAATTCCCAGCCAGGGCATATAACCAGGTTGCAAGCCAGGTCTCCAGCCAGGTCCATAGCTGAAGGCAGGTGAGAGGTAACCATACATTGATATTTCACCCCGCTTTTTTCCTCCATCCCTGCCCTTCTCTCTAAAAATAATGAATTAAAAAAAAAAAAAAAAGGGAACACAGGGACATGTATGATGCATCTTAGAATTCCAGAAAAAAAGTTAAATTCCCTTTCAGGGCTTAAATAAGTATGCGTCAGTCATTTGGAAAGTCTACTTATGTGGGGTGTTGGAGAGGATGCAATGAAGTTGGGACCCTTGTGGACCGTTGGTGGGAATATTAAAATTTCCCAGACACTATGGGAAATAGTATGGCTGTTACTCAGGAAATTAAACATAAGAGTTACCACATGATCCAGCAATTCCACCTCTGTAATACCCCAAATAATTGAAAGCAGGGACTCAAAGGGATATTTGTACACCCCTGCTCGTAAAGGAATTACTCACAGTCATTAAAATGTGGTAGCATCCTACGTGTTCATGAGCAGATGAATGATAAGCAAAATGTGGTTTATACATACGATGGAATGTCATTCATCCTTAGAAAAGGAAGGAAATTTTGGCCTAATCTACAACATGGATGGGCTTTGATGTCATTACTCTAAGTAATATGAGTCAGTTGAGGTACCTAGAGCAGCTGGATTCCTAGAGACAGAAAGTAGGATGGTGTTTGTAAGAGCCTGGGGAAAAGGAGCATGGGAAGCTAATGTTTCACAGGTACAGAGCTTCAGTTTTGCAAGATGAAAAGGCTTCCGTGGGTGGGTGCTGAACAGTTTAAATGTACTTAATGCCACTGAGCTGTACACTTAAAACTGATTTAGGTGGTAAGTTGTATGCTACATGTATTTCACCATAAATTTTAAAAAATCAAGCTATGAGGAATTGCCTTATCCTCCAATAAGGTACATAAATTATTATGGAAATTAAAGTGTAAAACTCCTCCTGCTTAGCACCAAGGAAGTGTAGGCAGAGATCGTGTGACCATTTTGTGAACATCTAACACAAAATCAGGCAGAAGTGGGGTAGAGGTGGTTGAAGGCTGGACTGGGCATGGCCACAGGGGTGTCCCTCATTCTCTGAGAAGGAAAGATGACAACTTCCAGACAGGATTCCTAATGTTAATAAAAGAGGGGTTCCTGTGTAGTTTTGCACTTAGTAATAGGCCTCCTTCGTCCTGTGCTTTCATCCAGGTTGCCTTCTTCCTCTACAATGGAGTGTCGCTGGATCAGTTTGTGCTGCAGGTAACTCATCCACGGTACCTGCAGAATTCGCTGGTTTACCACCCACAGCTCCGAGCACAGGCTTGGCGCTACTTGACGTACATCTTCATGCATGCAGGGTGAGTACCATCTTCTTTCGCTCTATCAGCTGTTGCTGTGGAGCCCTCACTGGTGTGACTCAGTGGGTTGGGCATCGCCCTACAATGCAAAAGGTCACTGGTTCAGTTCCCAGTCAGGGCACATGCCTGGGTTGTGGGTTCTTCCCCAGCTAGGGTGCATGGAAGAGGCGACTGATCGATGTTTCTCTCCCTGTCTTTTTCCCTTCTTTCCATTCTCTCTAAAAGTAAATAAGTAAAATCCATGTGGAAAAATAAGTGGTCTAGATAGCCTGGTTTGAAATACATATTTTAGTTTATCTCCCTGGGTGCAGGATTTTAGGTTGCTTCTTAAAACTTATCTAATACCAAAATAATATGAATTATTGAGAGTGTATGGGAAAGGGAAAACAGAGGGAGGAAAATGCTCAAATCTCACAGTGAAATCAGCACAAACATCCATAGCATTTGAGCCTGTGTACTTGCTAGAAGTGGGTTATAAATTTCTTCTGAGCTTCATAGTGGCCAAAGCAAAGAGGAAATATGGTCAGCTACCAAGTTCACTGTCCAGAAATTGTGTGTGTGTGTATGTGTGAGTGTGTGAGTGTGTGCATGCACCCCATCAGTGAAATAAAGGACAGATTTACTGAAATTGCCTTCTTCTCCATATATGATCAGAGTCTTCTTGAGGGATTTTGGCAATGCTTGCAGTTCTGTTTACAGAGCCAGGTGGTCTCTTTTAGGGCTGGAATGCAGTCAGTTCTCACTGGGGCCTCTGACCCCATGATAAGGCCAGGTGACTCCCCAGGTCCAGCACCCTTGAAGAGCACTATCTTGGCTGGAGACCAGTTTTAGATGTGCTGAGTTGGAAAAGCAGTGTCCCTGGACACCAGACCTCTATGGTGTCTTCTACAGCCTCTCCAGGGAGAGAGAGAAAGTTGGTCACTTTCAGTCTGGGGAAGCCCTGGGGTGCCTGCCCCTAGGATTAGAAATGGGAAGAGGGCTCCTCTGGCCCTTGAGGCTCTGCCATTCTTGTTCCTGTGCAGCAAGACCTGCAGTGGTAAGAGGGAGCCCCACTGTGAGCCTCCCTTCCTGCTGAGCCTCTGCAGGGGCACAAACACCAACCTCTAAATTGGCTGCACATGCTGATGGGGTCAGGATTGGGTGAGGAGACATCCTGATGGTTGCCGACGGATGTCTCTACCCTGGGCCAGAGGGGGCTGTTGGCACAGCTGTTTGCCTTGCCTGCTGTTCCCCAGGTTTGGTCTCACAGGGCTAAGGAGTAGAGTGAGGGAGGCATGTCCTGTATCATCAGTCTTCTCTTAAGTCAAAATCTAGAGACAGCAGGACCCAGGGACTCCCAGCCCAGGATGCCCAGGCCCGAGGCTGCACATGGGTCAGAACTACCTGCCTTATTCACAGGACCACCCTCTGGCCTTCCCTGATCCCTTTGGGGTAAGGGAGGAGGGTGGACAATGCCTCTCAGGCCTCCTTGTCTATTCTCTGCCTTTGAGAGCTGAAACCCTAAGTGGCCAGAGCACAGATGCTCTCAGCTGAGGCCATAAGGGTGGCCTTTCTCTGGCCATGCTTCTGATAGAGCCCTGCCTCCCAGGACCCTGGGAGGATTCTCCAGGTCTGTGACTTTGAGGGAGGGCCCTTGGCTGGTGCTACAGTAGACAGGAGATGGGGACAGCTGGCCACACTTAGAGAAATTCCAGCAGGGTGACTCTGCTGGACTCAGGGACACACTCTGGGCTGGTGAATTTGGCAGTTGCTACGGTAGAGAAGAAAGAGTCCGGATTAAGAGGCAGGAGCTCTGGGTTCCTCTCACCTGGCCTCTTCTAGGCTCAAGCTCTAGGCTGTAAACCACGGAGACAGACTAGGAAACCCCTGAGGTCTCTTTGTCTATGAGTCTGATGCTACCACCTAGCTCCTTTTCAGTACATTTTTTCTGAGATTTCTAATCTAGAATTCTTTGGCTAGCACAGTCGGGGGTTGGGTCAGGGCTAGAAGATTCCAAGCATGATGCAAATTCAGGACAGAGCCTGATCTGAGACATGAGCTACCTCCCAGGTGCCCTCCTGGGTGAGCAGGTGCCCAGGTGCCCTGCGTGAGGTAGAGCAGTTAGCCCCCAAGCCAAGCCCTGCAGACCAGGCCAGCGTCTGGACCCCTCTTTACATGCTCTGTTACTCTCTAACTTAAGTATCCCCAGGGAGCTGTCCAGCTGCTGTAGGCTCAGTTTATACGAGATAATGGATGTTAAAGTGCTTTGTAAACTCGAAAGCACACATCAATGTAATAATAGTGATGTTCCGATATTCTCTAGTAACATATGCACTCAGCTAGACACCATTTAGCAACAACATCTGGTCACATGATAGCATAAAAAGGAAGGCATTCTCCAGATAAGAAAACCCAACCCTGAGAGTTTAGGGGTAGAATGGGTCCCTCCTCACATCAGGAGGGAGAAGCCTCTCCTATCAGATTTTAAGTGATAACTGAATTGTTAAGCTCTAGGAGATATATCTAATGCTTGCACTTGTTTTGAAAACATCTTTCTCTTTAAATATCAGTTGCTGTTACGAATACAGCAGCAAGGCAGCATGCCCTTGTGACTGGGTGAATGGAGCAGGTCCTGCACGTCAGAGCCTCCACTATGGTACCACCTGCCACTAACCAGCTGTGTGACTCTAAGCTAGTCAGTGCCCCTCTCTGTGCCTTAACTTTTCATGTGTCAACCAGTGGAGTTGCTAGATCTTGACCATGGTGAGTCTCTCTCGCTATGGCAAGTGCCGACACTGCCAGTTACTGCCCAGGCCCTGCATGCGTTCTTGTCTCAGGTGGTGGGAAAGGTATGGAAAGAACACTCTCTCCAAGATGATCTGTCTGTTTTGTAATTCATGCCACCCCCATCCCAGACCATGAGCTCCTCAAAGGCAGATAGATACATGGTCTTGTTCACTGCTGGATCCCCAGTAGTGTGGCATACAGTGTTTGCTGAACAAATGAATGGATGAATAGATGAATGAATGGAGTGCGGCCTCTCTGTACAGGATAGAACACCTGGGACTCAATGTGGTGCTGCAGCTCCTGGTGGGGGTGCCTTTGGAGATGGTGCATGGAGCGACCCGCATTGGGCTTGTCTACGTGGCTGGTGTTGTGGCAGGTAGGTGGGTGGACCCCGTGTGTCTATAGGAGAAACATCCCCAGGGTGGCTGGGAATCCCTAGGGGGTCAGGAAAGCCCCAGGCTTTCAGGGGACCCAGGACCCTCATCACCAATGCTCCTGACAACTAGGGTTATGCTCCAAGCAGATCTCCCTACCTCCCTGGAGAGGGGAGCACAGGATTTGGAACAGACAGACTGACCTGACTTTCAGTCTTCGTACCAGTATGTTGTAGCTGTGTGAACCTGGGGAAGTCCCTTCACCTCTCTTGGCCCCATTAAGCCTTAAGAGAGGACTAATAAGATCTGCCTGTTGGGTGTCAGGCTGGTTGAGTGAGCTGACAAATGGAGTAATAGTGTTATATAAACTGTGCCAGGGTGAGTTCCCTATAGAGACATCCAAGGTATGAGTGAAGCCAGGCCAGTACTTGTACCCAAAGTGAGATCTTGCCACTGCCCCCTGGCCACTGTCCCCTTGATTGAATCACTGCTGACAGGAGAGAATCTGGCCTAAAAGGTAGGATGCATTCGTGCCAACCTGAGGAGTCTGGGGCCATTGGCTGACTCAGCTCTGTGGCAGGCGACTGTGGCTTTGTGCACAGGGGCAGCCAGCCTGACCTCCCCCTTCCACTCCCAGGGGGAGGCAAGGAGGGCAGGTGAGCTGGGGAGAGCAAAGCAGGATTGTGCAGGAGATGTCTGCATCAGCCAGCCTTCTAGACGCAGGCATCTCTCTCGTGATGATCCAACTTTATTGCTAGAGTTTTTTTTTTTTTTTTAAACAAGGTTTGCCACCTCAGCTCTTCACCTTGACAGCTGCACCCAAGGGAGCTTTGTGTGTGTGTTGAAGTAAGATCTTAATCCTTTTTGAGTAGCATTAAAGTTGTCATCAGGAGAGTGGGGCACCATCAGCCTTGTAAACAACCGGCAGGCAGGGACCCTGGGAATAAAGGGTGTGGTTTCAGGAATCAAAAGGGGAAGCTAATTCCTGAACCCTCAGCCTGGGTGTTGGGCCAGTCTCCTTCGCTCCTCCATGTGTTACGGTGAAACACTTGGCCACCTTGGACAGCACCCTCGCCTGCTCGTCCCAGAATCCAGCACCTTCCACATCCTTGAACAAACATCTAACGAGCATCTCTATGTGCCAGACTTCCTCAGCCGCCCACGCACCCCCCGGGTCTTGACATCTGGGGATTTATAGCAATGTTTTCCATACCTAGATACTCAGAGACCCAGATGGTTAATGGTGAGGAAAGACACTCATAACCCTTGCCGTTAATAGTCAATTAGATGCGCGTACCAATAAACCAGAAGACAGAAGTAAGATTCAGAATGACTCAGGACCCACCAAAGCCAGACGATGCACAGCGGGAGGCAGTGCAGGTATCACTCCCCAGCGGCAGCGGTGCAGAGAGGGGCGGTGCAGCCGGAAAGGAGCTCACCAACTCTGCTGTGTGAGTCATTGTGCAGACTCGGGCCCTCATCACAGATTGAGTTAGCTGACCCGCCTGCCCCCTCCCTCCCTCCCTTCTCAGAAAGGGGGCCCCTTCGCAGATAGCTGGGCCCTGACTACATAGCCAGTAATCAGATGTCTGCCCTTTGCAGGCTCTATTTTATTTCACCCTCGCAAAAAATCCACGAGGCAGGTGCGAGCGGATTGTTATGGACACAGAAACGGCGGCTCAGAGAGCCCGAGACGGCAGTTGGAAGTGGCGGAGCTGGGCTCGCACCCAGCTTGTCCAACCCCCAAGGCTGCACTCTACACCACTAACTACCACATTACAAGAGCCAAGAGGCAGGCGTTTGCCTTTGTGCAGAATGGTCAGAAACCCAGGGAGGTCTTAACAGGCATCGGGGCCTGCTCTTTGATTCCTGCCCAGTGAAAATATTCCAAATCCAAGGCCATCACGTTTTGTAACAAGGAGCGCTAACTTCTGCTGAGCACATCCAGCATTCTGGGCAAGTGATAAAGGATTCCTGTGGGCTCTTTGCTGTACTCAGCACGGCCATCCAAAGAGGTGGGTGCTATCACCCCCATTTTGCAGGCACTCCTGAAATAACTTGCTTAGATTGCTCCACTAACAAGTACTAGACCTGGGGTGGAACCTCTTCCTCTCCTCTGTGCTTTTGACCAGTGCTGAAGGCCAATGTGTATTTCATTTTTGGTTAACAATTAGATGACTAACCATTTAACTGTTGTGTGTGTGTATATATATATATATATTTTTAAAGATTTTATTTATTGCTTTTAGAGAGATGGGAAGGGAGTGAGGCAGAGAGGGAGACATCAATGTATGGTTGCCTTTCACTTGCCTCCAGCTTGGGACCTGGCTGGAGACCTAGCTAGCAACCTGGTTATGTGCCCTGACTAGGAATCGAACCAGCGACCTTTGGGTTCGCAGGCCAGCACCTTATCCACTGTGCCACCACCAGGGCCCCATTTAACTGTTTTAAAAACCAGTATCCGGCCCTGGCTGGTGTGGCTCAGTGGATTGAGCAGCCGCCTGTGAACCAGAAGGCCCCGAGTTCCGTTCCCAGTCAGGGCACATGCCTGGGTTGTAGGCCATGTCCCCAGTTGGGGGTGCATGAGAGGCAACCACACATTCCTGTCTCTCTCCCTCTCTTTTTCCCTCCCCACACTCTCTAAAAAAAATTTAAAAATTAAACAAAAAACAGAAAGAAAAAAAAAAAGACGCAGTATCCACCCTGGCTGGTGACTCAGTGGATAGGTGCCAGCCTACAAACCCAAAGGTCACTGGTTCGATCCCAGTCAGGGCACATAACCAGGTTGCAAGCCAGGTCACTAGTGAGGTCTGTGACTGGAGGCGGATGACAGACAGCCACACATGGATGTCTCTCTCCTTCTCTGCCTCTCTCTCTTCCCTTCTTTCTGAAAATAATAAAATCTTTAAAAAACAAAACAAAAAAACCCCAGTAACCTAAATGCTCCACCAAGGTTTTATTTTGTAGATTATATAGATTAAAAGTCATGTTATAAGGCATTCTCAGAGCCTAACACAGGGTTTAGCACACATTAAGCAACAAATATTTGTGCAATAAATGAAAAAGTATACAAACAAATAAAGTTACATCGCTTAGAGGGAGATGTTCTGCCAATTTTTACTTGGATTATTTTTAATGGCCAAGGGAGATGATGGAGAACACTTGCTTTAAAATTTCCAGGCTAAAATGATCACGGCTGTACATTATGGCAAACTTACCCATTTATCAGTGTGCGGGCCTGGACCCAGAATTTGTGGGGGGAAATTCATAGCCTGGACCAGACTTTGGTCTGCTGCTATGCATAGGTGTGTGTGTCACTCCACCGTGCTACTCTCTCCCTGTCCTGTGTCACCGTGGAATTCCATGATCTCCATGGAATTCACATTGACCGTATTGTTAGGTGGGATCCTGCCTGGCCCAGGCTTCCTGCCCCGATATAGCCTTTGTTACCATATGTATATACGTATCTACATATGCCCATGTTTGAATTTTATCTCTGCCAGTCCCTCTAGAACAGAGCTAATCTGCACTCACTTTGTGCCACAAGGTAGGGTAGGTGGGTCCAGGTTGCCACCTTCAAGATGCTAGAACCAGAGTCTGAGCCTTAAACCCAAATCTGAGGTGAGACTCAAATCCTTGGGTTTCTAACCTGAAAGGAACCTTTGAGGTACCCCCCCCCCACCCGACCTCACCCCCTTCCAGCCAGAGCTGCTCTCGGTGCTATGCTCCTTGGGGTAGGATCTGGGTAAGGTTTCCACTGAAAAAAGGGTTTCAGTGCTCAGAAGTTGAAAAGCCTGAGATCTCCTTATCTCACAGATGTGAAAACTGAAGCCCAAAGAATTCAGGAGCCTTACCCATGGTCACACAACTAGCCAGCCACGCCCCCCTTCCATAGGTCTTCCATGTTCCCAGGCTGACCCCTGGCCCTGGGGTCAGGGCTCCGATCCTTGGGTAGGGTGAGGGAGAGGTCAGTGTGTGGAGGCTGGACCCTGGGGGCTCTGCTGATGCCCCTGCCCTCCCACCTTGGGTCGATGGACCACGATGGGGAGGCCGAGGGAGCAGAGTCTGGGCTGATTGCTGGGACTTGCACTGAGGGAGGCCAGGGAGGCTTTTAGTAATTAATGAGGAGCAAGCCGAGGAGTGCCCTGCAATGCAGCCTTCTCAGCCAGCGCCAAGGAGAGCGTGGGAATCCATTGTCATGCAGATCCCACTGCCTGTCTGTTTGCCACCGTGGGTCCACCCCCAACCCTGTTCTATATGGTTGACCCAGTGGCTAGGCAGTTAAAAAAAAAAAAAAACAACAGAGAGAGAAAGTTATCTGACAATAGATCAATACTTAATTAAAGCCTGGGGGAAGACATGAAAGGGGAGAAGAAAGATTTATCGTTGCCCTGGGAGGGCAGAAGGACTTGGGAGTTCTCAGTGGATAGTTTGTTTTTTCCTGGGAAATCACATCCCCCTTGAGACCAAGAATCTGGCGCGGGGATCTCTTGTTTGAAGGATCTCAGTGAATACAGGAGCCTTGGGAGAGGTGGGGCAGGGACGTGGGGGGAAGTCGGATGATGTTACAGGGGCCCTTCGTGCCCAGGGTGTCAGGTGTTCTGGTTCCTGGGCTGGGCACAGCCACCTCCTAAGTAGTAGACCCTCCATTCCTATGGAACCTGCACAATTTGGCCTTGTGCCTGGCCCACCTCTCTCCACCCAGGCAGCAGCTAATTGGCTCCTGAGCCTGCGGGCATTTTCCAGTGGTGACGTCTGCACTCTTACCCAGGCAGGCCAGCTACCTCTCATCCTCTGAGCCCTGGGCTCTACGTCCCAGTTATTTTTAGTCTCCCATGTCCTTCCCTAGAAGCCAAAGCATTGATCACACTTAAATGAGACCAGAACAATACATCTCCCACCTCCTCTCTGCCCAGCTTTCCTGCCAGGACAGAAGTTTGTCATCCCCAGACTAAGAGTCTATACCCTTCTTTCCCCCAGAGGGTGTGACATCATTTCTTTCCCTCTCTTCCTGGGGACTCTTCAAGGACATATTTTTTTCCTCCAAAGAAGTCCCAGAGCCCTGGCTGGTAGCACAGTGGATAAGGAGCCAGCCCGGGAACCCAAAGGTCGCTGGTTCGATTCCCCAGCCAGGGCACATAACCAGGTTGCAAGCCAGGTCTCCAGCCAGGTCCATTCCATGGCTGGAGGCAGGTGAAAGACAACCATACATTGATGTTTCTCTCCCTCTCTGCTTCTCTCCCTTCCTCTCTCTCTCGAAATAATAAATAAAATCTTAAAAAAAAAAAAAAAGAAGAAGAAGAAGAAGAAGAAGAAGAAATCCCAGTTGCTCTGGGAATCCTGTTGGCCTTCTGAGATTTCACTCGGCTGGAGGAAGGTTGGAGGTGCTCTCAGCTGGTTTCTAGATGCTGTGGAGCAGAGAGAGGAGGTAGAGGCCGGCTTCTCTGCCAGTTCGGCTGCTATCAAGGCTGAGCCCACAGGCTTTGTGACAAGCAGATCTGGACTCGAATCCAGGTTCCAATTCTTCCTACCAAGTGACTCTGGGCTCAGTCTCTTCATCTCTGCATGGCTGGTGTCTGACACATGGTGCCCCGTAAGCGGTACCTGTTTTTGCAGTAACTACTTCTGTCCTTTTTGTTGCTGCCCCAGAGCCCTGAGATGGCACATTGGAAGGCAGGGGTTGGGTTGAGAGGCAGATGTTCGCTTTCCTCTGTTGAGCCTTTGTTTCCTGTCTGTCAGAGAAGTTTGAATCAAATGATTCTTTCAGCCATAAATTAATCCTCTAGGGAGTTTGAGGGGACATGGGATCAAGGGAGGAAGAGATGGAGCCTGTTGCCCTGGGGTCTTACCCCCAAGGCTGAAGGCTTGAATTGGGGGTGGGGAGCTGCCCCCAACATTCTTGAATTCTCTCTCTCTCTCTATCCACCTTAGGGTCCTTGGCAGTGTCCGTGGCTGACATGACGGCACCGGTTGTGGGCTCCTCTGGAGGGGTGTATGCGCTTGTCTCTGCCCATCTGGCCAACATCGTGATGGTGAGCACCTCCCACCCCAGCCCCCGCCAGCTGTCTCTAGGCCCAGGTTTAATGGGCTGGAGCTGGGTATGGGATCCTCATCCACATTCCCACCCAGGCCCAGTGAGTGCCGGCAGACCTGGCAAGGTCACAGCCACTTGTCATTGTCTGCAGGCCCACTGCAAATGGGGCCCTTTCTGCGAAATTCATGTTTTCTACAGTCATGCCTTTGCCTAGGAGTTGCCCCGTTTCCCCATTCCACCTCTTTTCCACTCGATGGCTATAAAAAGGGTTAAAATGCTTGACCACCAGCATGCATCATAATTGTAATGGGCTGTTTGTCATAGATTGATAAAAATAAGGGGAACTTAGAAATCATTGCATCAAAATTCTCGGATTAAAAAGAAGGCTCTAAAAAAGGGAAAGAGGACTCATGGACATGGATGACAATGTGGTGATTCCTGAGGGGGGCGTAAGGGGACTAAATGGTAATGGAAAAAATATAATAAAGATTAAATTAAGAGGAAAAAAATTTGAAAGGATACCTGAAATGGGTGAAAAAGATAACAAAGGAGACCCTGGCTGGTAGCACAGTGGATAAGGCGCCAGCCTGCAAACCCAAAGGTCGCTGGTTCAATTCCCCAGCCAGGGCACATAACCAGGTTGCAAGCCAGGTCTCCAGCCAGGTCCATAGCTGGAGCAGGTGAAAGACAACCATACATTAATGTTTCTTTCCCTCTCTGCCTCTCCCACTCTCTCTGGAAATAATAAATAAAATCTTAAAAAAAGAGAAAAAAAAAAGGAGGCTGTGAGATGTAAAATTATTTGTCAAAAGTCACAGCTTGTGGGGAGGGGGACAGAGGGGAGCAGAAAGGGGATGGATGTAATACAACAATTAAAAAAAAAAAAAAAAGTCACAGCTTGTGGCAAAATCAGGATTTGAAACCACAGCTTCTGAAAACCATTCAGGCACCGTTCTCCTGTATCATCCTGTCACTGTGACAAGATACTACCATTCTGTGTCTCACACTCTGTCTTTTCCTGAAAGGCCATGTAGTTTAACTGTTAATAGTGCAGGCTATGGAGCCAGCCAGCCTAGGTCTGAATCCCAGCCACTCACTTCCTAAAAAATGACCTTGGACAAAAGACTTAACTGCTTTGTGCCTCAGTTTCTACATCTGGGAAATGGAATGATAGGTGATAAATGAGAAAAAGTGAAAAAAAACCTAAATTCCTGGTCCTCGAAGAGGGGAGACCATGGTAGACTCCAAATAAAGACAGAGCCTTCCAGGCAAGAAATTGGAATCCATCTGATGGCTTCAGAGGAGGCCAAGGAAGACAGCTTCGTTGTTTTGGAAGCAGTCTAAAGTTTGGAGGCCTAGGAGGGAGTCCCTGGCAGTGCTTGACCAACCCTGGCTACTGCCCCTGCTGTCCTGGGAGCCTCCAGGCAGGTCCCAGATCTTACTCGTTTGTTTTCCCAGTACTTGGGATAGGGCTGGACACACAGTAAATAAAGTCACTACTTTTAGTGAATGAGGAAGGAAGGAATGAAAAATGTCCAGAAAAGGCATAGTTTCTCTCTGGGGACTTGCTGCACATGCCTTCATCCTTCAGCACTGTGTCTACCGCGTGGCGGCAGATGTGTGAATACTCATGGGTTCTGTTTGTTTTTGGAGTTCTCAGATTTCCCCCTTTTGTCTGTGTGGCCACTCTCACCTGCTCCACTCCTCAATACCATCCCTGTCCTTTTCACCCAAGTCACCTTTGCTGGTGGAGGGACATGCGGGGGTGAAAGGAAAGAGGAAAGAGGGACTCACAGGTGGATACTGACTACACTTGCTACTTGCCTGAATTTTGGCAGCTGCAAGTGAGCACTTGGAGAGCGACAGCAGGCCGGGGAAGCCTGTGTGAGTGTGCGTGCAAGTCTGTGTCCCTTCACGCACATGTGTTTACACACACACGTGCACATACATACGCATGTGGCTTGGTCTGCTGAGGACCTGGGAGCACAGTGCCGCCTCACATGGCCCTCATAAATGGGTCATTTGTATCAGTGCCACTGCTTTCCCCAGATGCAGCTTTTCCTCTGGATTCTGCCTCCTCCACTCCCCCTCCCCCTGCCCCAGTTCCTTCTGTTGGGGAAGGAAATGCTAACCACTCCTCTCCGTTTCCGCCCAAGATGTGTCTGTGTGTAAGGGAATGGACAAGCACAACTAAGAGAACGTGGGAAAGAAAAAACAAGTAGGAATTCATAAAGATGCCCAGTGTCTACCCCCCTTCCCCATCACCTGGGGAACCGCCCTGATGCCCCAGAGTTCCCGTGGTGCAGGCAGACCACCCCCAGAACCCAAGGGCAGGGCCGGGGGGAGGAGGGAGGTGTGAAAGCAGTGTTGTTCCAGTTTAGCTTCTTTCTGGCAAGTAGCCCAAGCCTGTGGTGGTGGAGATGAACAGCCCATCCGGAGCCCGTTGCCCTTCCAGAAGGACACGGTTTTCCCTGGCCGACGGGGAGCTTGGTCGTCCCCCAAGCATGACGTCAGGTAGCCTTTCCCTGGAAAGTTGTGTGCTTATTTGACAGTGAAAAGAAGATCTATCTCATTTACTCATTTCAAAAGATTGGTCTCCTTTCATCAAGAGGCCACCTTTGCCCAAATTAGCTCAGTGCCCAGCAATTCAGAGATGCATTGAATAACCATATGAAATTGCCGTTTCTGTGGGTTGCAAGCACGTAGACGTCGCCATTTTCATGTGGTTCAACTGAGTAAATGTACTATTGACTTTGACTCCAAAATGAAGATGGGTCTGTGTATGTGTCCACAGTAAAACACCTTGCCAGAACAGGGAGGAGAAAGAGCTTGGACTTGACAAATAGAAACTCTGGATTTGCGTGTGAGTGGCACCATTTTAATAGCTGTAATTTCCCTAACTTCGTAGGGCCTCAGTTCTCTCACCTGTAATTTCTTCTTCATAACGTGGTTGTGAGAAGGACGTGAAAAAGTAAATGAGAAAATGCTTTCCATATGGCAAATCACCATGTAACTGGGAGATCCTGTATGTGTGTGCATCTATACGTATTTGTGTAGGTACAAAAAATTTTAAGTCCTCACCCTAGGTTGTATTTATTATTGATTTTTAGAGAGAGAGGAAGGGTGGGGGCAGGGAGAGAGAGAGAGAGAGAGAGAGAGAGAGAGAGAGACATCCATCAGTTGCCTCCTGTATGCACCCCAAACTCACAACCCTTTGGTGTACAGGGTAATGCTCCAATCAACTGAGCCACCTGGCCAAGGCTGTCTACATATGATTTTTATCTTTATAAATTATGCCTGGTATCTGTACACAGGAACATCAGAAAGTATGTCCTTTTTGCATTAGATACACAAGTGTTGAACACTTGTATTCTCAAGACTGCCTGTTTCAATGAAAGATCCTGCCTTGAATCGAAGCATGCCTGATTTTTCATAAAAACACTTTGAGTGTCAAAAAGCTTGCAGTTTACACCCAGGGATTAAACTTAGGAATGATGTCAACAAAAGATCTGAATGACATAAAAGACTTATAATCAAAATGTCTTCTTTTAAACATTAGAAGTATAAAAATACACATAATTGAATAATTTATTAATTGATTTTTGCTGGGGCTCCTATACCAGCTTTTCATTTTTAAAGATGCATGATATTTAACTCGTACTTTGTTTCACATGATTGATGCTTTCCTAAATGTTTGAGATCTGAATTTTCACAAATTTACCCATGTTGTCAAAGCACAAGGAAAGATTGTTGTCTAAATGACACCAAAAATCTTTATAAGATTTAATTTATTAAGCAAAAAGACTTTTGTAGAACAAATAATCACTCTCTAATCTATATGCCATGGTTCTCCATTTCCTCTATTTTTTAAAAAGATTTTATTCATTATTTTTAGAGAGAAAGGCAGGGAGGAGGAAGAAAGGGAGAGAAACATAAGTGTATGGTTGCATTTCATCTGCCTCCATCTGGGGACCTGGCTGGAGACCTGGCTTGCAACCTGGTTATGTGCCCTGGCTGGGTATTGAACCAGCGACCTTTAGGGTTGGCAGGCCGGCACCAATCCACTGAGCCACGGGCCAGGGCCCTATTGGAGTTGTTAAAAGTCATTTAAGAAAAGAAACTGTTTCTAGCCTTGGCTGGTGTGGTTCAGTTGGTTGGAGCATCATCTCACAAACCAAAAGGTTTTCAGGTTCAATCCAAGTCAGGGCTTATGTGATAGGCAACAAATTGATGTTTCTCTCTCACATCAATGTTTCTCTCTCTCTACCTCCTTACTCCTCTCTCTAAAATTAATAACAAATCACACACACACACACACACACAGAGTTTCTACTCAGGGTATATAAAGCTATATTGGAATGAAGCTCCCTGCCTGGGATTCAGCCTCTGAGCACTTAACTGGTTGAGTAGCAAGATACCAAGATACCTAAGGGACTGGTTACTGCCTTGTTTGGCCTGGGTGAGTTACCATCTCACCCTACAAGGCTCCGAGAGAGAATGCAATTAAAAGGCCTGCAAAAGGTTTGCATTCCCCCGGGGCCTGCAGGCTTTTCAACATTTATAGTGGAGGCAGCAGCAGTGCTGACTGTGTGAGAGATTTTTTTCTTCTCTCCTGTTGTTTAACTGCACTCATTTTATTAGCTGGAATGATAGGTTGGGAAAATGAGACAGCTGGTGGGAAGGGGTGGCTTTCTAGTTTAACCCCCCAGCTGCTGAGAGACTGAGCATTTAGTGACATTTGCTCATCTTTGGGGGCAGCTGGGCAGCCAGTGGGGACAAACAGCACAGACAGACAGAATATGACTCTATCCCAGAAATGTGGGCAGACAGAGCCCTGGACTGGGAATCCTCCAGTCTTGCCATTAACTCACTGTATGACCTTGACCTAGTCTTCCTGGACCCTCAGTCTCTTCTTCCTTCAAGTGCAGAGGAGAGGGCATGACTGGATCTACTTGGCAAACTCCAGTACCTTCCAGGGCAGGCAGGTAATGTACAGGAGTCTGGCCTGGGGAGCTCCTGGCTCCATCCAACGTCACTGAGGCTCAGAAGTTTTAAAGCCATTGTACAGAGCAAACTCGCCATCTTTGCCTCAGACCTAGATACTAACTAGTCTCAGACCTCTGTAGGGCGTTTGCCATGTGCCAGGCAGTGTTCTTTATACTTTATATGTGTTAATTCATTCCACCTTCACAACAACCCAATGAGGTGGGAATTAAGATAGGCACTATTGTTATTTTGGATTTAAACAATTAGAGCAAAAAGAGTTCTGAGCCACCTCACCAATGGTCTTTCCAGATCAAACATATGGACCATGCTTCCTAAGGCAGATCTTAGACAGAGGAGAGGTGGGGCATGGACCTCAGCTGCTGGAGAGGGTGACCAGTACATTCTAGACTTACTTTGCTTGATATTATCACTCAGAGCTCAGTGGAAGACACACTGTCCACGTAGGATATTCAGAGGGTTTTTATGAGGAAAAGGGGTACTAAAAGTATTCTGTATCACTATTTTTAAAAATATTTTATTTATTTATCTTTTAAGATTTCATTCATCATTTTTAGAGAGAAGGGCAAGGAGGGAGGAAGAAAGGGAGCGAAACATCTGTACAGTTGCCTTTCACCTGCCTCCAGCTACAGACCTGACTGGAGACCTGGCATGCAACCTGGTTATGTGCCCTGGCTGGGAATTGTACCAGCGACCTTTGGGTTCACAGGCCAGCGCCTATCCTCTGAGCCACCAGCCAGGGCCAGATTTTATTTATTTTTAAAGAGAGGGGAAGGGCAGGAGAAAGAGAGGGAGAAAAACATGGATGTGTGAGAGAAACGTCTTAATTGGTAGCATCTCACACACCCCCAACCTGGGACCCAGCCCACAACTCAAGCATGTGCTCTAACCAGGAATGGAACCCGCAACCTTTCTGTTTATAGGTTGGCGCTCAATCCACTAAGCTCCATCAGCCAGGGCTCACTTTTGTTTTTGTTTTTGTTTTTTTGTTTTTTAATTAAGATTTTATTTATTATTTTTAGAGAGAGGGGAAGGCAGAGAGGGAGAGAGACATCAATGTATGGTTGCCTTTCACCTGCCTCCAGCTATGGACGTGGCTGGAGACCTGGCTTGAAACTAGTTATGTGCCTTGGCTGGAAATCGAACCAGTGACCTTTGGGTTTGCAGGCTGACATATTTCCACTGTGCTACCAGCCAGGGCTCACTTTTGTTTTTAATTGTGGTAATATACGTTAAGATATCATATACCATCTTGACCATTTTTAAGCATAAATTCAGTATTGCTAAGTACATTCACATCATTGTACGGTCATCAACACCATCTTCGATGTTCCTTTGTCGAAGTGTATCCGAAAGTATGTATCAGAACTTTCTTCCTTTTTAAGGCTGAATGATATTCCATTGTATGGATGAACGACCTTTCATTTCTCCATTTATGCATTGATGGACACTTGGCTATGGCGGATAATATTGCTACGAGCATGGTGTCACTTTTCAGGGAGAATTAAGGCCCCCTGGGTGGATCTCCACATGGGCAAAGCCTGGCCAGACAGCAGCAGGAGGAACCATTCAGTGACCAGAGCCCCTTCACAGGGCTGCCCCAGGGGTGATGAGCTCCCTATCACATGGTGACTTGGCAGTGATGTACCCTTTAGGAGAACATGGGCCATTAGGTGACTCCTAGGGATTTGTATGTCATCCTAACATCTCAGCCTGGAAAAGAGCTGGGCGCTACCCTCTATCCGCTGACAGCTAGTTCAGAGTGGGTTGCCCAATCAGTGCAGTTTCACCAGGAGGTGACAGCGTTGTCCTGCCATCTGCTTCTTAGCACATAACATGTTAGCAAGCAAAGATTTCACTTCCCCATTTAAAGAGGGGTCATGTGTTGCCCACCTTGCCTTTTGTGAAGAAGGGCTTGCGGTTCAATGAGGAAGAATGGGGGAAAGGGGCAGGATGGGCAAGAAGCCCAATGCCACAGGATTTCTCCTCTTTTTGGCAGCTTCCCTGCCTCCTGCTTACTCCATGGAAGCTTCCATAGACATTGTGGTGTATGCCAGTGTTCAGGGCCTCTTAAGTTTAACACGGGTGCCCCAGCGGCATCAAGGGGGTGTGAGACGTGCTCCCCAGCTGGGCCTGGGCCAGGCAGCAGAGACAGAGTGTGTGGAAGGGAAGAGAAGCCCCTGGTTGTACCCGGCTGCCCCCTTCCCTAGGTCTGATGGGCTGTGTATGCGCACATCACGCACTGGTATAAATGGAGCGGAGCTTTGAATGCATGCAGGAGTGCCCCTCAAAGGAACCCTGTGGCGGAGCCTTTTGTAAAGTGAAAACTCCTTTTGTAAGGTGAATAATTGTACTCTGTTCATCTGCTTTGGAGATTCAGAGTGTTCAGAGAGTCGCAGGGGAAAGGGATTTGTTAGAAGGCCATCTGGCCCACCCCCTTTCCGATGCCTGATTCTAGAGTATCCTCTCCAACTGATGCAAAGCCCCATTTGAACCCCTCAAAGTCAATGATGGGAAACTCATTATCCCCCAAGATGGATCATCCCATTTTTGGGCAGCTCTGCTTATTAAAGATGGAAACTTATCCCAAGCTAAAAAGAAAAAAAATCTTTGACTCTTAACTGCCTGCCTTCACTCCATCTAAAAATGATTTGGGACAGACATCTCGAAAATTTGACTGCCTGCCTTCAGAACTCGGACATTGAGATTGCAGTCTGCCCCCATCATTAGCCTCTGTTTCTCTTTTGTTTCCATAGAGGTACCTCTTATTAAAAACCTGATAACTTTCACCATGACCCTAACTTTGGCGATTTCAACTGCATCCTGAAATGAGACACAACTGTTTAGCTGAACTGAACTTTTCTCAAGACCAAGACAGGTTTAGTGAGATACAGAACAATCTACCAATCCAACTTCTGGAATGCGAAACTTCCAGGGAAGTTTCAGAGGAGGGAACTATGGGAGTCCAGGATGAGTCACCCCAAGATGTTTCTCTGTGGTATGCACATTATTTTGCATTCAAGGCAACTTTAGCTGTGGGCTCAAGAGAAACTCCCGCCCTCTCCCTTAACTGCAGAGAAGAACTTGCCCATAGTAACTAATTATCATTGATAATCTCTTCTGACCTACCTGTAGGACAAAACAAACTTCTGTTTACTAAGCACTGTGCTCTTATTATCCTGTAATGACCTTTTGAGGCTCCCAAACCACCTTACTTCATCCCTCCCTCCCGATGTCTTTTTCTTTTTCTTTTTCTTTTTTTAAAGATTTTATTCATTATTTTTAGAGAAAGGCAGGGAGGGAGGAAGAAAGGGAGAGAAGCATCAATGTATAGTTGCCTTTCACCTGCCTCCAGCTACGGACCTGGCTGGAGACCTGGCTTGCAACCTGGTTAAGTGCCCTGGCTGGGGAATCCAATCAGTGATCCTTGGGTTCGCAGGCTGGTACCAATCCACTGAGCTACCAACCAGGGCTGGATGTCTTATATACCCATGTTCTCTTTCTACCTCTGAACCAGTTATGCATGAGAGGTCCCTGACTCTCTTGTGTATGCTGGCTTCCCATACATACATTAAATTTGATTATTTTCTCTTGGTAAAATAAAATTTTTCTCTGAAGTTTTCATACATTGAGTCTTCTGCTTGCAAGTTACAACGACGTGCCTCTTACTTGTGTTATTGACGCACTTTGTACTTGACAACAGTGAATATGACCCTCTAAGTCTTCCTGTCACTTGTTCCCCATATGCAGAATTTTGAGTTCTTGAATCATCCAGATGATTCTGCTTTAACTTTGCTTGGTGTGCTGTCCTGCCTCCCTTTGCAACCCTGGACTGAGCAATTAATAATGCAACTCTGGGTGTTGTCTGTGCATGTAGAGGATGCAGGGACTCTCATTTCCCTAGACTTAGATTCCCCTCCTCTGCTAGTGCAGCTCAAGAGCTTTCGATAGTAACAGATTTACCGTTGCCTAAAATCTCAAAGTCATGCTGGTATGGCCTGTGGCTAAGCCACAGCCCCCTCACTCCACACTTAATGGAGATTTTTTAAAAATTTAATTTTACAGTTGTTGTATTACATCCATCCCCTTTTTACTCCTCTCTGTCCCCTTCCCCACCCACCCACTAACCCCACAAAGTCATTCCCACTTGTTGTCCATGTCCATGGTTCTTCCATACTAGTTCTGTGACTAAACTGCTCCCCTTCTTTGCCTCCTCCTCCCCCTGCCCCTCCCCCTGCCTATTGGAGATCTATTCATTGTATCCATGTATCTGGTTCTGTTTTGCTTATTTGTTTGTTTATTTTGTTCATTATTGTCCTGTAATGGGTGAGATCATATGGTATTTGCCTTTCACTGACTGGCTTATTTCACTAAGCATAATACTTTCCATTTCCATCCATATTGTTGCAAAGGGTAGGAATTCCTTCTTTCTTTCTGCTGTGTAGCATTCCATTGTGTAAATGTACCAAAGTTTTTTGATCCAATCATCCACTGATGGGCACTTAGGCTGTTTCCAGCACTTAGCTATTGTAAATAGCACTGCTATGAATAAAGGGGTGCATAGGTCTTCTGAATCAATGTTTCAGGGTTCTTCAGGTATAGTCCTAGTAGTGGAATTGCTGGCTCAAAAGGCAGTTCCATGTTTAATTTTTAAAGGAAACTCCATACTGTTTTCCATAGTGACTGTACCAGCCTGCATTCCCACCAACAGTGCACCAGGGTTCCCTTTCCCCCACATCCTCACCAACACTTGTTGTTTGTTGATTTGTTGATGATTGCCATTCTGACAGGTGTGAGGTGGTATCTTATTGTGGTTTTAATTTGCATCTTTCTGATGGCTAGTGATGTTGAACATTCTTTCATATGCCTTTGGGCCCTTTGTCTGTTCAGGTCCTTTGCCCATTTTTTAATTGGGCTGTCTGTCTCCCTGGTGTTGAGTTGCATAAATTCTTTATATATTTTGGAGATCAAACCCTTGTCTGAGGTATCATTGGCAAATATGTTTTCCCATACAGTTGGTTCCCTTTTAATTTTGCTGGTGTTTTCTTTAACTGAACAGGAACTTTTAAGTTTGATATAGTCCCATTTGTTTATTTGTTCTTTGATTTCCTTTGCCCTTGGAGAAGTATCAGTAAACATATTTCTTCATAGGATATCTAAAATTTTACTGCCTATATTTTTCTCCAGGACCTATATGGTGACACTGCTTATGTTTAAGTCCTTTATCCATCTTGAGTTTACTCTGGTGAATGGCGTAAGTTGGTGGTCTAATTTTATTTTTTTGCATGTTGCTGTCCAGTTCTCCCAACACCATTTGTTGAAGAGACTGTTTTTGCTCCATTTTATGTTCCTTCCCCCTTTGTTGAATATTAATTGACCATGGAGTCCTGGGTTAATTTATGGGCTCTCTAGTCTGTTCCATTGATCTATATGTCTATTCTTATGCCAGTACCAGGCTGTTTTGATGACAGTAGGCTTGTAGTATAGTTTGATATCTGGCATTGTGATTCCTCCTACTTTGTTCTTCTTTCTCAAGATTGCCATGGCTATTTGTGGGCATTTTTGGCTCCATATAAATTTTTGAAGTATTTTTTCTATCTCTGTGAAGTATGTCATTGGTATTTTAATTGGGGTTGCATTGAATCTATAGCTTGCTTTGGGTAGTATGGACATTTTTTTATTTTTATTTTTATTTATTATTTTTAGAGAGAGGGGAAGGGAGAGAGGTTAGAGAGGGAGAGAGACGTCATTGTAAGGTTGCCTTTCACCTGCCTCCAGCTACGGATCTGGCTGGAGACCTGGCTTGCAACCTCATTAATGTGTCCTGGCTGGGGAATCAAACCAGCGACCTTTGGGTTCGAAGGCCGGCACTTTATCTACTGTGCCACAAGCCGGGGCAGTATGGACATTTTGATGATGTTAATTCTTCCCATCTATGAACATGGTATATGCTTCCATTTATTTGTATCTTCCTTCATTTCTTTCTTCAGTGTTCTGTAGTTTTCTGAGTACAGGTCTCTTACCTCCTTGGTTAAGTTTATTCCTAAGTACTTTATTTTTCTTGTTGCTATGGTAAATGGGATTTGTTGTCTAGCTTCTGTCTCTGATGTTTCATTATTGGTATATAAAAATGCTTTTGATTTCTGAATATTGACTTTATATCCAGCTATTTTGTAATGTCAGGTTTTCTTAAGCAAGGGATGTCTGCAGAGGCATGGGCTGATCTGAAACTGATGGAACTCTCCTTTTTCCCTAGAATTGGTCAGGCATGAAGTGCCAATTCAAGCTGCTGCGGATGGCTGTGGCCTTGATCTGTAGTAAGTACTAATGGGGCAGGCTGGGAAGCAGGTGAGCCTTGCATTGGGCCTGGGGTCATTAAGATGGCACTGTTGCTGTCCTTCAGGGGCTCGTGATCAAGAAAAAAAAGGAGTGTGCAACAAAGTGGATGTTATGAGAGAAGTCTGGCCCACTCTACTGCTATTTACCCTTTCTGAAACTTTTTATTGACATATAGTGTGACCAAGCAAAGGGGTCCATTCACTTGGCGCCTTGGTGTAGGACCCAGCAATTAGTGTTGAGGAAAACAGGTCTTTATTTACAATATTCCAACTTGGGATGGGAGGGCTAGGAGCACTTCAGCTTGAAACCCTGTTCTTCCCTGAGACCCAGCACTTCCCTTGCTCCCCAAGGCTATAAGCCACAAACATGCCAGAAGTTCCCCATTCCTTACCTATCAGATCTTTAGGATCTGGGGTATGTTGTCTTCAGCCTCTGTATAATAGTCCAGGAAAGGATGTGCCATGTTGCACTGGATCATGGTGAAGTCAGGAAAGGCACAAGTCCTAAGGGAGTGTCCTCTCCACATGTCCCGAGTTCCCAGAGTCCAGAGAGAGAGTCCAGGTCTGCAAGGTGGAGTCCTCGGGGGCTCCTGAGTCAGCTGGAGCAGGCCCCATGAAAGCAGCAGCACGCCTGCCTTCTCACTTGCCCAGGCCGCCTGGCCCTCTCCTTTCCTTCCTTCAGACCACATGGCTGCCTCCTTTCAGACCACGTGGCTCCACTCTATCTCCTTTCCAAACACATGGCTCTGTTGGCACCCAAATGGCCGCGGCCTTATTTTAAACTCTGATCACAGCCTGGGGTGCAGAGGGTAGGGTGACCAACCGTGGCTACCCTCAAAATCTCGCGCGGACCTCATAAGCTCTTTCATCTCCATTTTGTGGTCAAAACCCCTCCCATCTCTTTGGGGCCTTGGAAGAACTATAACCACTGGCATAACTAAGACACACTATCAGCCATAGATATGCAAAGGCGTCTCTCAGGAAAATTGGCTGTGCTCCACTGTTCCATCCCCCACCCTCCAAAACACAGGCTTTGGGCAATTTGGGGGACCTTTGTCACGATAATATGCAAACGGAAGTGCACACAGCATAGGTGTCCAGCTCAAAGACCAGCACCCAGATCAAGAAAAATAACATCTTAGTAACTTTAGAGAGTCCTGTTGGCAGCGAGAGACCCCTCTGCTGGAAAAATATACATATGCATATGTGTGTATGCATGCTAAAACTTGTGGTTTTAGCAGGTTTACAGACTATAACTAATCCATGAACCTTTATAAATGGGCTGTGGTGGGAGACCCAGGCAGGAGAAGTCAATTCCACCTGCAGAGGTCATGTTGAGTATTCAAGACAGGCAGGTGTTCTCCATGTAGCCACATGCAAGAGGGCATTTCAGGCAAAGGTTCATCATGAACAAAGGCACAGGGAAGTGAGGGGTCACCACGTGCCAGTCGGTCGCAAAACTGACCTGTAAGGTTTGGGACTGTGTGTGATTGTAATAAGAGACAACAGGAGTCAGATCATGAAAGGACTTTAAATGCAAAGCGAAAGATTGGACATCAGGCTGGATATACCGGGAGGCCCCTGGAGGGCTTTAAGCCCATGTTGCTGACAGATTTGAGTTTTAGGAGACCAATCAGGCTCAGTGTGGAGAGGGAGTTACATGTTCAGAGATGAGACCAGAGGCCAAGAGGCTCATCCTGACGTAGAGAAAGGTAATAGTCTGCACAGAAGTGAAGGAGGTAGGATAAGAGAAAAGGGAGCAGCCTCTCAGCCAGTCCTGAGAACAGTTAGAGAGAGGGTGTTGCTGCTAGGCTTCATTTCCAGGTAGGTACTTTGGGCTCAGAGGTGACCCTCGCCCTGGGTCACCAGCTAGAGGTGATAGAACCAAATCCAGAGCCAGCCTGTGCCATTTCTGATGACTCACACATTAGCCAGGCTGGGCGGGAGCTCCTTGACCGTCTCTGGCTGGGTCAGCCACCTACCACCTGGGGAAGGGGAAGACCGAGCCGGAAAAGTGGTGGGGCTGAAGAGACTGTGTGGGCTTCACCACACTCACCCTGACATCCCTGATTTGTTCACTCCCGTGGCTTTCAGATGCTCTGGTCTTAGTTTCCTGTTAGAGGATCTCTTCTTCCAGAGAGGAACTCTGGTAAAGCTCACAGGCTATTTGAGCCAGGGCAGTGAGGGGACAGAAGGGGGGCGGGGAGGGGCGAGCGTAGCTTCCCTGTCTGCCCAGACTCAAAGTTTGTCTGGTTGTGAAGAAGGGAAGAGACGCTCTTAAAAAACAAGACAATACATCTCTAGGCCCTGGCCAGGTAGCTCAGTTGGTTAGAGCATCATCCTCATCTGCCACTGGTTGTGAATTTGACACCCCCCGTCAGGGCACTGGTAAGAATCAACTGATGAATGCATAGATAAGTGGAACAACAAGATTGATGTTTCCATCTCTTTCCCTCCCCATCCCACTTCCCTCTTTCCCCCTCTCTAAAATCAATAAACTTAAAAAAAACCAAACCCTCCAAAGCATCAAAAAAATAACTAAAATGATGTTTTGGAGGTCTTTCAAACCCCCCTTGTGGACCCCAGAGCCTGCTGCAAAGGCTGGAAGATACCCCAGGGCTTGCCTGGGGAAGGAAGGGGGGAGGAGACAGCGTCTTTCCTTGGCTGCGCCTTTCCCGCCATCTATCGGCCATCCTTGGAGATGCAGGGCCCGTGTGGGAAAGCCAGGCAATCCCCGGGAGGGGCACCCCTGTAGTGGTTAGGATAGGGAGAGATGCACTGGTTAATTAATGGTAACTGAACAAGGACATCATTTCCCCTTACAGGGCTTTGTTTCAATTTGTCAGATTTGCCTTGGTTTCCTCATCTGTAAAATGGGCATGAGAGGACCAGCCCTGGGTGTCCTTGGCAGGTAGTTAATGAAATGGCAGTTTCCCAGCACCTGTCTTTCAAGGGAATATATCCCCATTGAATTGGCCAATCCAAGAAATTCATGCAGGAAGGATGGATTGGAGAGTGAGTGGGGGCACTTTAGAATCCATTAAGGGAGAAATTCCAGCACTCAGTTGGGACTGTTCCTTTCCATCCCTTCCTTCCAAACCACAAAAGCACTAATTCGAGGTTCTAGGGCTTTGCAATAATACATGAAAATACTTTATACACTGTAAAGTGGTAGCACATATTGAGTTGTTAATGTTCAACCAATTTCGCCTGATACATATGAGCTGAAACTTTATAAAGATGGGGAGCCCTGGCTGGTGTGGCTCAGTGGATTGAGTGCCAGCCTGTGAACCAAAGGGTTGCCAATTCGATTCCCAATCAGGGCACATGCCTGGGCTGAGGGCCAGGGCCCAGTTGGCGGTGTGTGAGAGGCAACCACACATTGATGTCTCTCTCTTCCTCTTTCTCCCTTCCCCTCTCTTTAAAAATAAATAAATAAAACATTTTAAAAATGCTTAAAAAAAAAAAAAGGTGGGAGACTGAGCCTTTAGGACACATGACAGCAAGGATGTGAGAGCCTTGGGGCTTCTGCATGATTTGTCCCCTCTGCCTGAAACGCTCTTCTTAGGGTCCTCTCTTGACGATCACATCTCAGCTCAGATGTCACCTCTTTAGGGAGATCTCTCCTGATTCCCCAAACTTAAGAATCCCCTTCTTGACTCCCGGGATTGGCTTTAAGTCACCTATTTTTGTTTCCTGTAGAATTTCTCTTACTGCCATGATCGTATGTATGTATGTAATTGTATGCAGGTTGATTGCCAGATCCTACAATATAAGCTCTGGGAGAACAGAGGTTTGTCTGTCTTCGTCGTACTATGTCCCCAGTGTATAGAACTGACAGTGCTTGGTCTGTAGTGAATGGATTCATGGGTGGATGGCAGAGTGTCTGGGTGGATGAATGGGTGAATAGAGTGTAAGCCTCTCCCTCAGCCCCTGCCCAGGGGCCCTCCTGAGACTTCTCTGTGTTTCCTCCCCTTGCAGTGAGCATGGAGTTCGGGCGGGCCGTGTGGCTCCGGTTCCACCCGTCGGCCTATCCGCCGTGCCCACATCCAAGCTTCGTGGCACACTTGGGTGGTGTGGCCATTGGCATCACCCTGGGCGTGGTGGTCCTGAGGAACTATGAGCAGAGGCTACAGGACCAGTCACTCTGGTGGATTTTTGTGGCCATGTACAGCATCTTCGTGCTGTTTGCTGTCTTCTGGAATATCTTTGCCTACAGCCTGCTGGACTTAAAGCTGCCGCCACCCCCATGATGAGCTGGAGGACCGAGGGCAGGGCCGGGAGGGAGGAGCAGCATCGGAAAGGAGCATCTGTATTCTTTTCTTGCATCACCAGCTCAGCAAGACTGGGGAGCAGGAGGGGACAAGAAGCGCTGGGCTGCAGTGACATTTGTGTTCAGATTTGGACAGACAGTGGGGGCTCTTTTCTGAAAGACACCTGCTGGAGGAGTTGGATGTGGCTGCCGTTGTTTTTCTAGACTCTTCTGAAGACATCGGGCCAGCAAAGGCCTGGGCTGGGGTGAGAGTGGCCATTCTCGAGCGGGGCTTGTTGCACGTGTTCAGTGGTCCACCCCCTTGTTGCAGGTTGGGCAGCAGCCTTATCCCCCACCCTGAGAGACCATAGGGGTGTTAGGAAGGCTGAGGGGATGGCAGCCAGGCAGGCCTTGTCCAGCGCAGAGATGAGGGCAGGCCAGGAAATGTCCCCTCAACAGTTGTTGGCTCTGGAGAGGAAGAAGGCCTGTTGGCTTTGTCCTGGGGGAGCCCTAGGTGCTGTCAGTGGGCTCTGGGGCATGCCTAGGTGGGCAGAAGAGGGAGATTCCGTAACCCCAGGCCCTACCCTTGCCCTGGGTACCCAGTGAAAGGAACCTAAGCAAAAGGGAATTCACCCTAAGTTCCACCTTGGAGAGGGGCCTACTCTGCACTTCTCTCTCTCTTTCTCCCCAAATGTTGCTATCTCACACCAGTGCCCCAGCTTCCCCTGCCAGGCCTTGTGGTTAAAGTCCTTTCCTTCCCTTCCATTGTGCCTCTCCTTTGGTTCTGATGTGTGTGCACATGGTTTGATGGGTGAAGAGGCCGGTGTGACCGGAAAGACCATGTGAAGCAAGTTGGAGGCCGCAGGGGAAGGCTGGGAGGGGAAGGAAGAGGCCCAGAGGTGGGAGGGCGAGGCTCCTGAGGATCCTTGCTTTTAGCAGAGCTTGCTTCTTCTTTTTCACTCCTTGAGGCTCACTGACCATGGGAGAATTGTCCATGGTGGCAGGCAGGCTCATGCCCTTCCAGGTGCCCCGTGGGATACTGAGGTTTTTCCAACCTTTGCCAAGTTCTGTTCTGGTCCCCTCTGGAGTGGACTTCATATCAAAAAAAGGTCCTGTTCTGTCTTCCTTTGGAGGGAAGGAGCTTTGGGGGTGCAAGAGGAGCTGGAGCAGGAATATTGAGGCTATGTGTCCCTTTGAGTTCAGGGATCAAGGAGGTTGCAGCAAAAGGAGTTCCAGTCATTGGATTCGTGGATGAGTCAGAGGTGAGAGCAGCCCTGAGAGTCTTGAGCCGGGAGGGAATTTGGAAATTGTCACATCCATCTCCATCCCCACTTCACCTGCCGACTTCCTAGCAGGAGCTAGTACAGACCCCCAGGGTGAGCAGAATGGCCTTTGACAAAATGTTATTTCCTTTATTTACACTGCTCTTGGAACCCCCAAGCCCTGAACGCCCAGGAGGAGGAACCACCCAAGGCTGGGTTCAAACAGGAACAAGGCAGGAGTGTAGGAACTGTCTTCCACCAACCACTTGCCCTTTAGAGCCCTGTGTGCCTCAAGGTTCAAGGTCAGCTGGGCCAGGCATTTGGTGGTCTTGGCCACTGTGGCTTCCTGTCCCCAGTGATCATCCATAAATGGGCTGGGTCTTTCTCCCCAGGATACCCATACTCCGCCCTGGGCTATGCCAAGCCCTTCCCCATCTCTGCCTACTGCCACCTAGGCTGTCCTGGTCCCCACACATGGCTCACAAAGTCACGCTGCCCTTGTTCCAACTCTTTGCTGAGGACCACCAGCTGGAGGAGGCATGGGCCCAGGTCTTTGGCTGCGCTGCTGGCCCTGAGGCATCTTGACTGTGCCCCGTGAGCCCTTCTCTGCCCTCCTGAGAATGAGGTGTAGCTGGAAGAGTCAGCTTCTTGGAAGAAGAGATGCTGAGCTGGAACTGGGGGCTGGGAGGATGTGGATGAGGGTGGGACAGGGGACCTGGTCCGTGGGCTGCAGCCCCTGCTGAACCTGAGTGGTGCAGTCCCTTCCTGAACGGGGGCTTTTCTCCAGGTCCTCTCTGGGCCCCTGGTCTTCTGCATTGTAGACGGATGGAGCAGAGAGCCGCTCCTCCCCCTGCCTTGGTCTGGTGTGGCCTGGGGAGGGGCCATCCCCTCTCAGGGCAGAAAAGACTTTGAGCTGGATTCTAGAAAGCCCTCCAATGCATCCAGTTCCCTCAGGGCTTAGGATGGTGGGAATCCCATCTGGCCTCCAGTTAAGTCCACCCCCCAAGTCTGGGGCACCCTGAGAGCATCTGCAGCTGGGCCCCCAGCCCAGTTCAGCGTCAGCTACTCCCTGCCATCTGAGTGTCCGGAAGCAGCTCAGAAGCTCTTTGGTCTGCTTAATGGCCACCTCCACCCTTTGCTTCCAACCTTCACCTCTAAAGCAGGGCCACCCAGTGCTGGTAAGTTACTTCGCAGGACCTGGGTCTCCAGCCCAGAGTCAGAGCCGGCTATCTGGTAAGAAAGGTTTACTTTTGGGTGTAGGGCTTCTCCTCAGCAGGTTGCTTTGCTGCCTGGCTCCCAGTACCCTGCCAGCAGCATGTCCCTGCCACCTCTCCTTCCTCGCCCACTTTAGGCCACCAGCCTGTGTGTCCAAAAGCTGAGGGCAGTGTGACTTCAGGCTGTGGATCAAGGACAAAGTTTCACCCGCACAAACACAGACATCGAAATCTGGGATCTCCCCAAACAGCCGCAGACTCACTCCCTGGTTACACGGAAGAGGAATCAGAGAACCTGCGGAAAGGAAAAACAGACCTTCAAAGGAGAGATTTCACTTTAATGACACCATTAATCATTCGTTTTTTTAATTAGGAAAAGCTCCCTAATGAGGCGCTTTTGCCAGCTAATAGGACTCTCCATTGCCTTGAGAACTATTCTTGCCCAGAGGATTAGGAGAATCATCGCTCACTGAGCCCAGATCTTTCCCCTGTGTCCAATTTCATTTGCAAATAATGCAGGTTTCCCAGGCACAGCGGAAGCCCTTCCCTGGATCCCCGTTGCTCCCAGGGCTGGCTGGAAAGCCCCCATACTGCTCTGCCTTAAAAACCAGTGCCCACCATTGAGCTCTGACCCTGTCCCCGCCAAGGACTTGAGGAAGTGGAAAACAAGCTGCACTCTTTGTTTCTAAATATTTTTGTATTGTGTACATTCTGTATATTTTTGTTGTAACATATTATTTGAGCACAGATTCCATTAAAGATTTTTTTTTTAAGCCATCGGTTATTCAGAAAGTAACCTGAAGGGCTTAGTCTGTTTCATCTTGGTCTGGGTCCAGGTTCTGGGGAGGGCCGTGGGCAGCAGTGGGGGTGGATCTGTGATTTACATAATACGGATCCGGTGGTGTTTCTTGGTGCTGGTGTTTCAGCTTGGTGGTTCGTAACCTTTCCTGAATTAATGAACTCTTTTGAGTGGTTGATGAAAGCTATGATTTCTTTTCCCGTAAAAATACAGATAGATAGGTGTGATTCCTGGTGCTGTTAGCAGATTCCCGAAAGCCTGAAAGACCATCATGGCAGAGAAGCCCAAGCTCCATATCCTAACGGGAGAGGCCGAGTAGAAACCGTAAGATGGGTTTTAGCTGCCACTGAAGTCGAGTTTGATGACAAATTTTTAGAAACAAAATTTCTAAAGTGGATAGGTGCCAGCCTTCAAACCCAAAGGTCGCTGGTTTGATTCCCCAGCCAAGGCACGTAACCAGGTTGCAAGCCAGGTCTCCAGCCAGGTCCTTAGCTGGAGGCAGGTGAAAGGCAACCATCCATTGATGTTTCTCTCCCTTTCTTCCTCCCTCCTTGCCCTTCTCTCTAAAAAATAATGAATAAAATCTTAAAAAAGAAAAAGAAAAAAAACAGTCGCAGAAGTTGCAGGACGGTAACTACCTGCTGTTTCAGCAAGTGCCAGTGGATGGGTGGAGTTGGTGTAGACCCACAGCATTCTTCACTACATAGCAGACAAGCACAATCCTTGGCAAACACCTCAAGGAGAGAACCCTTATTCACAGGCCTGTGGAGGGGGACGCTGGAACCGCTGGAACTGATTATTATGCACCCTTTCCTAAAACCAGACAATCAACAAAAGGAAGTGGTTGGCATGGCCCAGAAGGCCATCCTTGGATACTTTCCTATGTTTGAAAAGGTTCTAAGGGAGCATGGACAGAGGTTCTTGGTGAGTAATTAGATGAGCCTTGCAGATGGGGTCCTCCTCCAGACCATTCCTGGTTCTTGAGGAGGCAATTCCCAATATCCTGGCTTCGTTTCCTCACCTGCAGGAGTACACAGTGAAAATGAGTACTGTCCCTACAATTGGAAAATTCCTTGAACCTGGCAAGAAGTAGCCTCCTCCTGATGACATCTGTGTGAGAACCATCTTCATGCTGTAAAGCAGCACAGATGTCGGTGAGTGAGAGAACGCATCCCTAGAGATTGCTGTGTCCACAATAATACCTTAATTGATGGCAGGCTGCCGTGATCCCAGCTCTGTTGTGTTGCTATGTATAGCTGTTCCTAAGTTGGGTCTTCTGTGTCAAGGACGTCTCTTCTAGAAACATTGACTTTTTTTTGGTCCAGTGAATAATTGTTATGGGACCTTTTTCTGAAAACCTTTTTGGAGAAGCTGGAATTTAAGTTAGATTTGACCTGAACTAATTTCCTGACAAACAGGGGTGGGCAGGACCTTTTGTCCTCCCCTGGGCTTCTTTTCTCCTCTCCTTATCCCATTCTAAGCCCCACCTGGTCTCTTCCTAATTTTTAGTGTCAACTAAACACAGAAAATCTAGTGACTATCTCTACTGAGCTATTATAATCCATGGTAGTAATGAACGCAGTGAATATAAGCCAAAATAAATAATTTACACATAAAAAAATACAGATAATTTTGTGTGTAATGTGGGGTGGAGGGGACTGGCTGTGAATAAGGAAACTGACCCAAAGCTTCAGATCAAGAACCTCTATACCAGTGGCCTGGTGGGTGCCCCACCTTCCCTTTCCACTCTTACTTTATACCCTGATGAGAGATTAACATTTTGACTACTATTATGAGAGGAATCTTCTTTGACATTTCTTAGGCACTTCCTTCTTTCCCTAGTAGCCTAGCCTCCAGGTCTTTCTGGAGATGCCGGCACCCTGATCTTGAGGAAGGGATAGGAATGTTCTCAAAGTAAAAGGGTGTGGTCAGTTCATAAAAGGGGGAAATGTGAGGAGCCTAAATGTTAGTCTGGTGCTTGGTAAGTTTAATAATCATGTGGGCTTTGGATGGTGTTACCAGGAGACCTGAGTCAGGGGAATCCCCCCTCCTTGGTTCTTGTGTTGTTCACAACAGAAGAATTCAGGCGAGAGACACAATAGTGGAATGAGATAGTCTATTTATTTATGAAATACACTTAAGAAACTACTGAATTCTCCATGTATAGAGGAAATAGTTGTTAGTAAGTCTGTTAATAAGTTTGTTCTACGCACTTGAGCTGAGGCTAAAAGCAGATACCCTGCTCATCTGAGTGCCCCAACTATTGGAACTCCAGGAGTTATATGAGGTCGGTGCAGAAAAATAAACATCCAGCCAATGTTAATATATTGAGAATGGTTTGTACAACATCACATCAGTGTAACCTGGCAGCCAAGGAAAGCTGACTGGAATGTGCATGCGTGAACAATGACAACTTCACTGTACTAGTCAGTGGGGGTGGTAGATGCCATTGAGTGAGCATGTGTACTGTGTGGCCATCACATTCAAAATGAGTGAGTAGAGCAATGAATTTGCATCAAATTTTGTGTTATGCTTGTACTTTCCTCCACAGAAACTACTGGGATGATTCAAAAGGCTTTGGGGATGCTGCAGTGAATGTAGTGCTAATAAAAGTGTGGTACAAATGCTTCAAAGACATTCAAGAATCTTTTGAAAGGGATCCATGTTCTGGAAGGCCTGCAACAAGCAGAAAACTGGAGAACGCTGAATGTATAAGGGCTACAATCAACAAAGATCGGCGACTGACAGTTTGAGAACTAGAAGCTGATCTAGGGATCCCAAAAAGTGTGTCCGAGATTTTTGATGCCAAATCTTGGTATGAAACATGTTATGGCAAAATTTGTTCCGGGCCTTCTGCTACTAGAGCATTAGGAACATCATGCTGCAGTTGCTAACGACGCTGGGAGAACTGTAAGGTCCCAAGCTGCCTACTTTGAAGCGGACTGAGGCATCAATGTCCTATGTACAATATTTCTTGTATCTTTAATAAATGTCTCTATTTTCATAGTACATGGTTGGATACTTTCTGAACAGACCTCAGTCAGCTTCTAGGTTCCCCGTCTTCCTCCCCTTCCAGACTTTGGGATTAATATAGTTCTAAAGGCTTTCTTTCGCAGCTAGTGAAATTGCTACAGAGGCTTCCTTTCGCATGGAGGCAATAACAGGATTTCAAAGGCTCCCTGCCTCCTGCACTATTACAGTTCAGCTTGTGATGCTCAGAACCCCTGGCACTCTTCTCCGACGGTGCTCAGGACTGCTGACTCAACTCAACAGGTGAGACATGCCTCCCTCCCCCTCCCTGCCTGAGTTTACTACCTATCCTTCCTAACAGATGCACCCTGAGAAAGTAAATTGTTCTCACCAGTTTTTCTAAGCTAATGATGATGTACGTACTTTTGCCACTCATAACTGTTAAATTTCATTTGAGGATTAAACTACCCTGTTAAATTCAGCATGGGAGTCGTTTCCCACAATGTTCTTTCCTATCAGTTTCCTGGGTATCATTTTTAAATATTTCTAAATGCTGCAGAATTCACTTAGAGAACAGCTCAGGCTTAAGGTCAACGAACCCACTCTGTTTGGAGTGTGAACTGACTTCTCTGTGAGGAAAATCGGGTCCCTCTGTGAGCACCAGGGTTGCTGTGGGTCAGTTCTGGGTCCCTGAGCCCTGGCTGGTAGCACAATCGATAAGATGCCGGCCTGTGAACCCAAAGGTCTCTGGTTCGATTCCCAGCCAGGGTACATAACTAGGTTGCAAGGTCTCCAGCCAGGTCAGTAGCTGGAGGCAGGTGAAAAGCAACCATACATTGATGTCTCTCTCCCTCTCTGCCTCCCTCCTTCCCATCTCTCTGGAAATAATAAAATCTTAAAAAAAAAAAAGAAAAAGAAAAAGAAAAACAAACAAAAAACAAAACAAAGCAAGCTCCTTGGACAGACAAAAGCTGTTGAATTAGCTTTGTCTTTTATTTTCTATCACTTTTCTGGTCCCTCCTTTCAACCAAATTCTCATTTTTCCAATAACATAATAAGATGTTTACTGATAATATGAACACAATTTAGAGTACTGTAGTATGTGCTAGCACTGGATGAAACATTTTCAATAAATTATTCTTTTCATTGTACAGCTACTTGGTTCAAAGTGGATATAAATGTCCCCATATTTACACATGAAGAAGGGACTTTGGGAAATTTAGTAACTTCCTGATGGCATATGGCATGGCTGGATTCATAACCCAAAATGCCTAGTTCCAAAATTCATGCTCAGCCCTCAGATGTTTGTATAGGACTTCAAGTACACTAAGTTTGTGGAAGTGTCAGGTGTCTTCTTTAACGACCCAGGCTCACTGTATTAGGTCCATAGAGTAATAGCAATGACTGTAGCATTCTGTGTTCACGTAGCACCCGCTCCACTTTGCCCACTTAGAAGTAATTTACAAGAAAATCCACACCTATCAATTTATTCCTGCTCCCTATCACCCCCCAATTTCCAGAATCTAGCATTTATGCCAACCCAGAGAGAGTTAATCTGTAAGTCACATTTGGGAAGTCAAGCAGGTATAGGACTAGAGCTGCCATCTTAGGCCTGCAAGTGGAAAGACCTCATGGAAGCCAGCAAGGTTTCCATGACTGAGCAAACACACGTAGTCCTAGTAACAAAATCTTTTCAAGAAGCCTGCAGACTGTTTCTGGCGCCTGGGATCAGTGATCCTCTGAAATTGGACAGGCATTCTGTCATGGTTAATAATGAATGAGAGTAAAAGGAAGTGACCTGGGCTACTGAGTTCTACAGGTTTAACTCTGGACAATGAATAAAACTTTGAAATGAAAATAGCTCTTACACCCTGCCTGATGCCTCTTGCAACATGCAGAAAGATGTGTTCCAGCAGGTGATTTGATTTTCCAACAAATTCTTTAGCATAACAATTTTAATTTCCCCATAAGCTTGTAAATTAATAAAAATGTCAGGCATGAGAAATGAACTCATTAAATAAGAATGACTGTGGTGGTGAGAAGCTAAGTTTTATTATTACTATTGCAAACATAATTACAGAAAAACTGAAACTGTATTTGATACATGACAAACACCCACTTCCACTGTGTAGATAGCACACAAGTAATACATAAATGTATTTCACATTGAACAAATCCTTTTTAAAACTAAAAATTAATAAAATAGCTTATTAAGATTTGAATACAGTACAGGTTTCTGGTCATGAGCTCTTTGAATTTCTTCTCATGGCCAACAAGACATTCAATTCCATGCCACCAGTTTCCTTGTCTACAGTAGTGATAGTTCATCACAGACTTTTAAAATAAGACTATATTGTACACACTGTGCAATGTAGTGTGCCCACATCACAAAATATAAATAAGAGTACATATGAAGAATATGTAATTATACCTTGACTACATTAATAAATGACTTGGAGCAGGTAATATATTTGCTTTTAAATGCCATTTACAACACGTACTCTTGAATGACGTGAATTTGAAAATTAAACATTTGTTTTCCAGACTCAAAATATTGATGTCCTAATGTTGTTTATTTAAAAAATTAATTTCCAATTGGGCAATCAGTACATTAGAAAAACTTAGATTCAAGGGAAGTACCGTAAAATTGCTTATTTCCCATAGTCTGAATTTAATGCTACTTGGATTTTTTTTTTTCAGCATTGCCTCCAATCCAAGTTATTAAAGTTTAAAACCATATGAAAGCCTTTATGAAGATCCTGAATTGTATTTCTCATTAAAGGAAAAGAAATGGCTTGGTGAGTCATGTCCCTCGACTTCTGTAGAAGACAAAGCAGACCACTATATGTCATTATGAAAGTTAAAACTCAGCACTTAATGTGAATTTATATGAGTTTAGAAGAGGATTTTTATGAACTCCTGTTCCTCCATGCATCCTGAGGGCAGTGAGAACACCAGACTTCTGATCTTCTAAACAAAAATCATTATCAAATGGATTTACTAAAGGCTCTACAGCACGAACGGCAGTCCTGTGTGTAGCTACAACTGTCTTCCAGGGGAATTATAAATGCCTCTAGCTGAGGGCACTTTCCACTGATTCTGGAGGAAAACAATATGAGGCTTGCAAAGTACAAAACACTAAAAGCGATGAGAAATCTGTTTGTGTCCTTTGTTACAGTTTGCTTGTAAAGTGTATTTTTTTTTTTAACACTCTGTTTAAAAACTCCAGCATTTTCATTATAAAAGAAAAAGGAAAACACAGGCTCTTAGCTAATACCTGTGAATGAATGAAGAGAAGTGATGAGGGCCACTTCTCTAGTAGCTTTCCATCAAAGATAATGTTTTATCTTGACGCTAGTGCATCTATTTTTAAAGCTCATTTATTTTTTTACACACTCATGATTTATTTGCATATCGACTTAACAGCTGGCTTCATCATCCATGCCACTATCAATCAGACAAAAATCTGTCAAGCATCCACAGGATGCACAGATCTGTCTTTGAAACGGTGTCATGGTGCTAACCTGTCCTAAGATTAGGAGTACATTTTGAGAAAGAAGTATTGGGACTTTTCTGAGAGCCAAGTACTACAGTAAACACCTGAGAAAAGCCACAATTACCACTGCAGTTTATGCAACTCCCTGAAGTCGAGAACTTTTAGGTCCAGCAATGTACTAAAATTCCACAACTCTTAACACATATCTATCTAGGGCTTAAGACGTTTCTCAGATCTTCATGTCTAAATTAAATTTTAAAATACAAATGAAAAAATCTAGAATACATTTCCAATCATCATAAATAGCAATCCTGTGACACCTTATAACCACTATAATGTCTAACACCAATGCTGGAAACTACAACTTCACAATACAGTTATCTGAGGACATACAATCAAAAACTTTGGGCAGGAGCTTCTTTCATAAATTCTTCGAGGACGGCTACCACATTTTTGGCTTCGGGCATTTCTTCATGTTCCACTTTAACAATCTTCAAAAGGATATCTCCACTACCACAGTTCTTTAGGAACATGTAACATTTAAACAAAGCATAATGATTCATTTCTGCCTGTCGGATAAACCTCTTCAAATTATTTGTGTCCTGTATGGCCTAGGAAAAGATTACCCAATTAAATATGTGTTTAGTGAGATGATAATGAAGCCCGAAAAATATTTTCTATCCAGCTAAAGACTGAACATGTTGCTGAGATGCCTGCTTTTTTTTTTTAAATTGGTAATTGGACCTCATTTATTTATTTATTTATTAAAGATTTTATTATTTTTAGAGAGAGGGGTAGAGAGGATGGCAGAGAGGGAGAGAGACATCTATGTACGGTTGTCTTTCACCTGCCTCCAGCGTACGGATCTGGCTGGAGACCTTGGCTTGCAACCTGTATGCCTTTTTTTTTTTTTTTTTTTAAAGATTTTATTTAAGCATTTTTAGAAAGATGGGGAAGGAAGAGAGGCAGAGAGGGAGAGATACATCAATGTATGGTTGCTTTTCACCTGCCTCCAGCCACAGCCTGACTGGAGACCTGGTTTGCAACCTGGTTGTGTGCCCTGGCTGGGGAATCGAACCTGCGACCTTTGGGTTCGCAGGCTGGCGCCTTATCCACTGTGCTACCAGCCAGGGCCTGGATGCTTTTTATTTTAAATATTTCCATCATTTTTATCACTAATATGCTATACCCTTGATAGAACAAAATCTCTTATATAAAGTTAAAATGCTTTAAAAAATCTCCTAGCCCTGGCTGGTGGCACAGTGGATAAGGCGCCAGCCTGCGAACCCAAAGGTTGCTGGTTCTATTCCCAGCCAGGGCACATAATCAGGTGCAAGCCAGGTCTCCAGCCAGGTCCGTAGCTGGAGGCAGATGAAAGGCAACTGTACATGGATGTTTCTCTCCCTCCCTGCCCTTCTCTCTAAATATAATAAAATCTTAAAAAAAAAAAAAATCTCCTAAATAAGGTGACAACACTCCTCCCCATTAGAATTTTGAATCTTTAGGCATTGAACCACTTTATTTTTTGTGCTTTCCAGCTAATATCGGTCACAAAATGTGTCCCTGAGACAGAAGCAAGCAACCTAATTAACTAAAAATGCAATGACATGTATGCAGAAGCCACTAAAAAACTTAAGTAAATGCTTTCTGAGGATTCTAGTTTTAAGAACATGTTGTTAAATACACAACACAGCAATAAAGCAGATTTATTACCCTGTCACTGATAGTAATTAAAATTCAGACAAAGTTATATGTGGCACGTGGTGTACAATTAATTACCTTTAGTTTAAAGTTCTCCAGTACTTGTCGAAAAAGAAAAGGATTACCTCCTTCAGCACCATTCAAAAAAGCCTGCATCCAATCCTCACAAAATCGGTTGCTTCCTATAAAATATTTTAGAAAAATTAAATAAAAATGAAATTGTATATAGCACAGACATTATTCTTTTTCTTTCTACTTATTTTAAATTGAGGTATAATTGATATATAGTTAGTTCCAAGTATACATAATGTAATATTTGTATACATTGATAATTATTACTTTATAAAAACACTTATAATGAATTATTTCAGACTTCTGAAAATAAAACCTTTAAAAAAATATTTAAAGCCCTGGCTGGTAGCACAGTGAATAAGGCGCCGGCCTGCGAACCCAACGGTTGCAGGTTCAATTCCCCAGCCAGGGCACATAACCAGGTTGCAAGCCAAGTCTTCAGTCAGGTCTGTGACTGGAGGCGGGTGAAACACAACCATACATTGATGTCTCTCTCCCTCTCTGCCTCTCTCCCTTCCCCTCTTTCTAAAAATAATGAAATAAAATCTTAAAAAAAAAAAAAAATATTTAAGACTTCTGTAACAGTCTAAGATGGTAGTGTACTCACCACCTAGCTAAAAATACCAAAATGGCTGAGGCCCCCAACATGCATTCCTTTCCCATAAGAAAGGATTATCATTCCCATGTAGTTCTTTAAATTCTTGCCACATACTTTATCTCTAAGCCCTATAAAGTATTATTTTGCATATGTCAAAACTTTATGTATTTTTCTTTAATGGCCATTTCATTAGTACGTTTGTACAGAGATATGTAGCTCTAGTTCACACATTGCCACTGGTAAGTAGTATTCCACTGCATGAATATAGCAGTTTATCAGAATAGTTTCCTGTTGGTGGAAGCATTTAAGTTGCTTCCAATTGTTTGGTGTTTCAAACAAGGCCTTTATGAACATTTATGCACTTGTCTCTTTGTATAAATATACATGAGTTCTTCCACATACTTTGAGTGGAATTGCTAGGCATGATGTGATTTTTCATGTTTCTAGAATTGCTATTGTTTGTGGTAAGTCTGGGGCTGAAAGGATGAGTTTGTACCAGCTGTTGAGTATAGAAACAGGCAGACTTACAAAAGCCACAGGACGGCTGCTCCAGAGGTTGTGACTCACCTGCATTGTAGAACTGAGGCTGGGAGCTGCTGCAATCAATGACCACGGACTTATGCTGCTCCTCTGTCATGGCCATGCACAAAGACGTCATGGTGCCTTCATGAATAAGGCCTTGAAGACTGGCCATACTCAAAAACCTGCCACACATAGAGTCCTTTTCCACAAATAATAATGCAGGATGGGAGGGAGAAAGCAAACTCATCCTGCACTAGGGGGTTTTAAAAACACAAATATCAGACTTGCTGTGTACAAATTTCTCTTTTTGCAAAACTATTGTTTACCTGTTAATGTCTCTCTTTGTTTTTTCATCTGATTCTTTAACCTCCACAGGAGTATAACTCAAAGCCTAGGAGAGAAAAATAAAGCCTGATTGATACTCATGTTCCAGTTTTCCTTACTGAGAACTGAGCAGTTATCTGTGACCAATCATCACCTTGCCCCAAACCACAACACAGTTGGTGGGTGCCGTACAGGAGCCTGCAGAGCCCTGTTCAGCTGCTGCTCACTAACAGCCCACAACTTGGCTTTCCGACCTCATCCCATGGGACCATCTAGTCTCAGCTGTATCTACCCACCACGAATTTAATGAAAAACCTGGCCTTTTACTCAAGCCTCCCCAGCAGCTGGATATTTTCACAAATTTTCTTTTTTTAAACCCAGACATTTTTATATAGTTAAAAGACTTTGGGTTTTTGTTTTCCTTCTCAAATTATTTTGGAAATTACACCTCTTCCAGATCATTTCAAAAAGTAATTATTTAAAAATGCTTTATTTGGCCCTGGCCTGTGAACCCAAAGGTCGCTGGTTCAATTCCCAGCCAGGGCACATAACCAGGTTGCAAGCCAGGTCTCCGGCCAGGTCTGTAGCTGGAGGCAGGTGAAAGGTAATCATACATTGATGTCTCTCTGCCTCTCTCCATTCCCCTCTCTCTAAAAATAATAAATAAATTATATTTTTTAATGCTCTATTAAGAAGACTTACTACTTGCAATTGCACCTTATTAATGTAACTTTTTAGATCTGGGTAAAAAGAGTGCTTACAAGCATAGTTTGAATGAATACTCAGGGCAAGGGGAAGGAATATTAAAAAATATGAATGGTCTTTAAACAAACCAAACTCTGCTCAAGTGATTCTCAATGAAGGAACTGCTTTTTGTTTGGGCAGCACGTACAGCATGTAGCAAAAAGGTAAGCTTCTCCTGAAAGAGAAGAACCACCCTCTGGATTGGGCACACAACATCCTCAAACCAACTGCTCAGGTAGGACTTGATGTGGTTCTCCAGGCCCCTCTCCTAGATCAAGAGAAAATGTCATTGCTTTAACATAAGCCTTCAACTTAGTGGACTTAACATTTTTTTCATGATACTCTTGACAATGAAAAGAACTAGGAACAGATACTTTCTTTTCGTAAGCAAATACCCCCAACTCAAAGAAAAAAAAAAAAAGGAATTATGATATAAAAGTCACTAAGAAATCCATTATACAAAATGAAAGACTGGCTAGGGTTGTACACTACACGTCCATCTCCCCACGGTACACTCTGTACGTGTTGGAGACACTCTTGATAATCCTCCCAGCACCTGTACAGTGTCTGAAACATCTATGTATTAGCTTGTCAAGTGCTGGTTGAATGGTTGGAGGAACGTAGACACAGTCTATTCACACTCAAAATGTGAATAGGGAAGGATGTAAGTTAGCTCATCAAAGCACTCAAGCCCACTTCAGCTGTCAGACATGCTGCCATGAGCACATTTGGCTTCACAGCCTGTGCTGCTCTCAACGGACTAGTATGGGAGGGCAGCTTCTCCTCATCTCATTTGCTGGGCTCAGTTCTGTGCTATTCTTTCCTGCAGGGCCTTATAAGTATGGGATAAGTAAAAGGAGTTGTTAATGGGTAGTAAATTTATAAGGGTAATAACTTTAAAGACTGCTACAAGCTAAATGTTTAGTTTTTAAAAGGTATAGATGAATTAATGAATATGGATATGTATAGATGAATTAATAGATATAGATATATCTAAGTCATAGAAGATTAATGAATGAAAAATGGATTATTTCTAAAAATCTCTGACATGGTATTTAAGGATAGTCATACCATTACATAGCATATCTCGGGTGCCACAGGCTTTGTGGACCATTAGTTCTGACCATAATGTAAAGTTTATGTGCCTAGAAATCAGAAGAAGAGCATTCCCTTCCTCACTGGGCATATTACCATATAACACTGAATTTAATGGATTGAATTTTTCAGATACAAAACACCAGAAGCAGTCTTGTAAAACTTAGAGCACTTACAGGTCCATGTTCTCTGCTTCCCTTAATAAATACCTTTCAACAAGCCCCAAAGTGGCAAATGTTTAGAATTTAGGTGTTATTGTGTCTATCTGTGTGATATGGCAATTATAGCAGTTATAGTATATTAATCATCTCGGTCTCAAAAAACTATTGAATCAATCACCTTACCTCACAGCTCATGTTACTTTTGAGCCCTTGGATATACTTGTCCAATTCAAGCCTGAAAGTATGTTCTTAAGGAAGTAATAAAAGATAAGTCAAGAGAGTGTTTTATCTCTTAACAGGGAATATTAAAACAAGGCAAGACAAGCTGGCTGTATGAGGGTATGAAATTCAGGTAAATACACAAGGGGTAGGAAAGCTTCATGGAGTCTGATAGTAATAATCCTCCCCCTGCCTTCCCATGATTTCCTCCCTGATGTCCTCAAAGACCAAAGGAAGGATATAGTTCAAGTCCTTTTTCAGACCCTCCTAAAAAACAGACCACATACTCTGAAGGGTTATGTTCAGAGTCCGCTGTTGCTGTCTCAGATAGCAGCTTTTCTTGTTGGAAAAGGCAGTAATAACAACCAACCCGGTAACCTGGAGTTCTGGAAATGAAGGAAAAAAGTACAATGTATTCATCTGATTACTTATGCATCTAATTTTGTAGGCTTGAAAAAAATTGTAATTTTTTGGGCTTAATATGGCAACCCTGTTACATTGCTAACTAGGGCGGAATTCTCCTTGGTTTACTGGTAATAACAAAGAGTTAATGTATACCATGATGGACTTCAGCTAAATTTCTTTGAAGTCACCTGTTTTATGTGAAAAATTCATGCAAATTTCACTCATTCATAGTACATTCATGTCTACATAAATATAAGCATGTTCTCTCCCTCCCCCAAAGTTCACAAATCATTGAAGCTCCAGGCAGATGTGACATGTTTATTCTGTGGCCTCATATCCGTGAGGGTACTTGATGCCAACATCATCAGGTCTGAAATGAGCTACAATCATGGGTGTAATGGGAAGATGGCTGGAATTCAACTGAGGACACCTCTTTTTAAGCCTGAACTCCATGCCTGTGAGCAGCCCTGTGACATGCATGAACTCCTCATGTGAAAATGTGAGAGTATCTGCTCTATCACCCCTTTGGAGGGACAATGGCATTAAACTTTGTGAAAGCACTTTACGAACTGTCCAATATACAACTTTAGCTTTGGTAATTAATTCTGTTCTTTGAAGACTAAATAATCACATTTAGGAGGCAAACTCTCTGCCATTCAATGAATTCCATCCCACAAATGTTTACGTTTAAGGCCCTGTGCTTGGGGAGGCAGAAAACAAAGATAAATTTTGTAGGTCTAGTGGGAGCTGATCTTTTGGAGTTTTTCATCACTTCTCATGTTTAGCTCAGAAATAAAAACTCAGGACACAGCACATTTTACACTTACCTCAGCTCCACAGATGCAACATTACCCAGCCCTTCAAAGACTGCTCCCTTAGAAAGACGCTTAGCAATGAAAGTGCGCAACTCCGGCTCCACTTCAGATGGCAGATTAGTATCAGCCAAGGAGAGGCTTAAAAAGTGAAAGACACACAGTCCTTACTAGCTGACTGCTGCATTGATGCCCCGTAAATCAGACAGGTTATGACTAAAATCCAGAGTCCCTTTATGGACTTGAGAAAACTTTCTAACTCCTATTGGTGAGGTTTCTAGTACTGTATGTCACCATGTATAAGCTACCTCATCCAACAGTTTAAAATTAAACTATCTTTCCATCTCATTCTGTCTACTATTATGACTCTTGGGATCCCCAAACCACTGGCCGTACCATTTTGTTCAGTCCCACAAATTTCTCATCTCAGTTCCGTCCTCCTTACCCGCTTTTATACCATGGTCAGTCATTATAGTCAGATCCCTGCACACATTCTCATTCAATCCCTTTGTTATTTTGATCTCATTGTACTTACTTAGCAAAATCTCAGCCCTGGCTAGTCCAGCTCCCTACTCTGCTGGACCTACTCTGCATGTGCATCTATGCTGTAAATCCGGTTAGACAAAAACATTCAGTACCTAGTCATTTTAAGTTAATGACCACTAGCCTCAAGTGGACCCAGCTGATTATATTTCCTGGTTCTCACACTCTTCTCTCCTCAGTCACTATTTCATGCCTCCTCTTTCTTCCTCAATCCTCCATCTATCTCTTACTCATGAATAAACTCTCTAGCTTACCAATCGTTTATAAACTAAAAGTAAAAATTTTAGTTTGGTTTAGACTTGAATATAAACATATACAAAGTAGAGAGAATAGTATAATGAACTTGCGTATGAGGTCTGTCCCGAAAGTACTGGCTGCTCAAGCTTTTAATTATATTGACATTGGCTCGATACTTTTGGGACAGGCCTCCTTGCCCCACCACCCAGTTTTATGGTCAATCTTGTTTTACCTGCACCCCATGCTTGTCTGTACCTTTCTACCTTCCGGATTTATTTTGCAACAAGTTTCTGGCATCATGTCATTGCAGCCATAAAATTTATCACTAGGTATCTCTACTTTGCATCAAGTGTTAAGGTTCATTCATTCATTCATTCACTTAATAAATATGTATTAAATGTCTACTCTGTACCAGATACCACTCCAGGTACTAGGTAGGAAGACATCAATGAACAAAAGAGACAATAATTCCTGCTGTTTTGAAGTTTATATTTTAGTATGCAGAAGAGGAGCTATCAACTAGTATTCTAAGGGTAAAAAAAAAGGGATTTTAAGTTTCTTGGTACCCATATGATGTTGAATCTTTAATGGCGTTCCAATCAAGGAACTCAGAATAATTGTCTCTGGCTAATCACCTTGGGCATTATCAACATTTGGATCTGTCCTGGCCTTAAATGAATGAGCTAATGAGGAAATAGAGACGAGGTTCCTAGGAAATAGGTGGGCTTGATGTTTGACTCGGGGAAAGTGGAGTGGAACAAGGGGACCCACTGACATCTAGGAGGAAGAAGCACGGAAGATGAGCCCGGGCATGAGTTATGGTCTAGCTGTTTTTACCTGAAATCATCACCAGAGGGAGTTTCTGCATTTGTGCCACTTGGGCTTCCATCTTCGCTGTCCCCTCGCTGCTGTGCCAATCTACACGCCACAAATGCAATAAGACTATCAGTTACGGGCTCCAGCTCAGACGGGATACGGGAGCCCCCAGCCAACGGAGTAGGGGCTGACAACTAAAATGCTGTAAGGGAGAAGGGCCTACCCTCATGACAAGGAAAACCTGTAAAACAGTGGTGATCAAGAGCCCCTTCTTGCTCCACACACAGAAGGGGTGGAGGAAACGCAACTAAATATCCGGAAGTCATGGACATTTCCTCTAAAAATCAGACTTTAAAGGGCCAAAAGAGCCCCAGGAAGGTCGGCCGAGCGGAGGGAAAAGGGGCAACGAGAGGATAACCAGGAGGTGGGGGTGAAGAAGTGTGGGGGAAACGAAGGAAAGTGGGGGAGATCCTGGCTGGAAGGACGCGGGATGGAAACTGCCATTACTGAACACGCAAGGCACTGCGCTAAACCAAGGTCACGGGTGATAAGGAGCCGAGGAAACGACAAGGCCCATTGGAGCGCAGAGGCTCCCGCGCACCAGGCCCAGGGCCCGGAAAGGGCCTGAAGAGCCGCGGGACGCGAGGAGGCGCTGAGGGCCGAAGCCGCGGCAGGGAGAAGATGGCGCTCCAGCGGGGCCGGGGCGCGTGGCGGGGCCGGGGCGGGGCCACAGGGACTGCCGGGCGCTGCACCTGCTTCCGCGGTAGCTGTAGAGACAGTAGTGACTGCTGGGCGGCGGCTCGGCTCTCCGCTCCTCGGCGGAGCCACCCTCCTCGCTGCTTTCCAGCTCCTTTTCGTCCCCGTCCAGCGACTCCTGCAAGGAGGGGAGCATCGCGGCGGCCTCCTGTAGGCCCTGTGTGCCCTCCAAACCGCTCCCCCGCTGCCGTACAGTCCTTGCTGGCCGGGCTCGTCCGGCCCCCGACCCTCGTGCACCTGCGTTCCGCCAGTTTTTCTGGGTTCTCAGGCATGGAAGTTGGCTTGAAAGGGATTTTCTCCCGGCAGGGGCTAGCGGGCGTACTCAATTACCTTTACGGAACGACGTGTAGCAGTTCTAGTTTAACTCTTTTTTCTCCTGTCTGTCCTTTACTATGTCTAGGAGACTTTCAGCTCGGTACATGGGGAAAAAAGCTGATATCCTAACTCTACGGAACGACGTGTAGCAGTTCTAGTTTAACTCTTTTTTTCTCCTGTCTGTCCTTTACTATGTCGAGGAGACTTTCAGCTCGGTACATGGGGAAAAAAGCTGATATCCTAACTCCTTTCAGGAGCGCAAACATACAGAGACATCAGTTCGATTCAAGATTTCGAAATTTAAAAATGACGCGTTTCCTTTAAGAGAAAAGGTGAAAACATGGGAGAATTTATTAAAATGCTTGAAGAAGGCCTTTCTAAACATAACGAAACACTTAGAAGCCAAGGAAAAGATTAGTAAATCCGACTACTTAAATTTAAACATTTATGTATGGCCCAGAGTCAAAAACGCAAAATTGCAAACTAGGAATATTTGCAATCTATATACTAGATGAGGGGCTCGCATTTAACAAAACAACAACGACAATAAAGACACCGGATAGTTCGCAGAAGAAATAACAAAGTACATAAATAAACAATTTTAAATAAAAGTTGTGGTATATTGTAGTACTTTTCACCTAGCAGATTAACAGACATTTAAAAATTTAATAATATGTACTCTGTGTTGGAGTGTGTAAGGAAGCAGAGTCATAAACAGTTGATAGTAAAATTAATGCACATGCTTTGGGAAGGAATTTGGAATTTGAAAATTACTGTCAACGTTTTTTAAAGAGTTTTAAATACATTTATTGATTCCAGAGAGAGACAGAGAGAGGAAGGGGGGGGGTGGAGAAATGAGAGAGAGAGAGAGAGAGAAACATTGATTGGTTGCCTCCTGCACATAGTTCCCCACATATACATAACCCAGGCGGGACCAAAACTGCAACCTAGGTATGTACCCTGACTAGGAATTGAACCTTCTGCTTTGGTGCATGGGATGCCACTCCAACCAACCAAGCCACACTGGCTGGGCTACCAGTATTTTAATGTACATGCCCCGTGACTATCAATGCAACACCAGGACATCATCAAAATATTATACTCACATAAGTGTGAAAATATGTAAGTCTATTCCTTGCATCATGGTTTGTAATGATGAAAAACTAGACACAATTTGAATGTTGGCCAATAGGGAAGTAATGCAATAAGTTTATGGTACATGCTGTTGTAGGCAGAATAATGACCCCTGAAAGATGTTCATATCCTAATCTCTAAAACCTGAGAATGAGTTTGCTCCCAAAGCAAGAGGAATTTTACAGGCATGATCAAATGGGAAGATTATATTGGATTATCTCAGTGTGCCCAATGTAACCAGAAGAGTCTTCATAAAAGGGAAGCAGATCAGAGAGGATTCATGCATCCTCTGGAAGCCAGAAAGGCAACAAAGGAGCTCTTGGATCTTTCAGAGAAATGCAGCCCTGCCCACCCATCAAACTCCTGACCCCCATAACTATAATATAATAACTTTGTTGTTTTAAGGCATTACGTTTGTGGTAATTTGTTACAGCAGAAATAGGAAACTTATACATGTGTGTCAGAAGATTATACAGCTATTACAAATAATGAATTAGAATATGTGCACATATAGAAGGACAATCCAGCATTTAAGTTTTTGTCCTGAAGGAGCTGGCAACACAATTGAAGAGACAAGCCATGCACACAGAGAAGGGCAAAATGTAATTATTTCTAGGAAAGTAATGTGGACAGTTAGGGTCATCTTAGGGATCTTATTACTAGCCTCTCAATCTTGACTGGGAACAAATCTGAGGACATTAGATTTCGCAAGTTGCTCTATTAACTACCGGCAGCAATAATAATATCAATATAGTACTTATAGTTTAACAATTGCTACTTATCAGTAACCATGGGTCAGGATATTTGCCTATTTTATTTTATCTATCCTTGGACCAATTCTGTAACACAGGGGTTTATCCTAATTTTATGGATGAGAAAACCGAGGCTCAATCAATATAAGTGATCAAACTATGTCTACCTTTTAAAATCTGTTAAAAGATTATATTTATTTTTGGAGAGAGGGGAAGGGAGGGAGAAGAGAGGGAAACATCAATGTGGGGGAGATACATGGAGCAGTTGCCTCTCCCACACCCTCAAGTGTGCTACACTCAAGTGTAGCAGAGAAAGTTTATGTGGCTTGCCCTAAGCCATGCACATAGGCAGTGTTTGGGAAAATGAACCCAAGCACTAACTCATAAATTTGCGTTGTTCTCTAATCGTCCTCTTAAGCCGGAGCTCCTGGCTGATCTACGAGATACAAAACAACTCTTTTCTTAAACATTGTTACATGTATCGGGTGCGTATCCATTTATACATAACTAATGTTAAGCCCTGCCGGTCAAACTAGTTATGACCTTGAATCTATGCACTAGATGCAATATTTAGGAAAAGAGTTTGTGCCTCTCAGGTACAAACTCCGGCAGGGTTAAAACTCCTGTTGTTTCGGAAAGATTTCAGCAGGAAGCCGTCCCTCAGACTGCTGCTGGGGTCTCCTGAAGTCGCCTTTGCAAGTCAGCCTCCCTAGGATTAACGCTTGCCACCAGCCCCTTTACAATAAGCTCCAGCCCTACAACTAGTTTCCAAGTGCTTAGCCTCAAAGACTTGGACCTTTTGTTCCTTTAGTGAAATTCTCCCCTTCAGGAACTTTCTGGATACCCAATGACGGCCAATCCTAAGGGTTTTTTCTGCGGTCTCACAGCACCTCGTATTTTTCTCATAACCGCGCTGACCGCTGCTGACTGCGACTTCTTGGACTTAGCATTTCAGTAAACAAATGTTTAACACTTTCCAGAAAGAATTAATGTGGGCAATGAAACAATATTGAACATTGGGCACTGTCTCAATGATCCTTTATTAATAGTCTGCCCTTAATTACGCTGGTATATTTTCAATTTTTCTTCCTTTAGTTGGCAGGTTTCTCAGGAAACCTAGTAGCCACTACTTTTACAAAGGAAACCCGAAGGGATCAATATGAATGAGGCAGGCAGAACAAGAACAGTTTAGACGGAAAAGATGGCTACGAGTCCCCGCCCACTCAGGGCGGAGGCCACCGTCATGTGACCTTTCCTGGCCTGGCACCGCCTCCTGCCGCAGTGCCTGACGGGAGGCGGAGCCGCGAAGGAGAGCGTCGGCCATTTTGTGCCTGTTTCCTGCGGGACGCGGTTGTGGCCGTTGGGTCTTAAGAGTGAGCGATTTCGGACTCGTCTTTCCTGCTTATTTTCTCCTCCCTTTTCGCTTTGTCAGTAAAGGGCAGTTATGGGTCGCAAGAAGAAGAAGCAGCTGAAGCCGTGGTGCTGGTATCCTTTGTCAATTTGACGTCGTGGCCGAGCTGCGGCGCCGGTTGGTGGTGCCTGGGACTGGGAGGCCTGGCTTTGGCCTACAGTGGAAAGCGCCTGGGATCTAGGCCTCGGGTGGGTGGCGTGGTGGCTGGAGTCGGATTTGGGAAGTCTGATCGGGAAATAGGTCTCAAGGGCTAGAGGCCCCGGCAGGTTAGGAGTGGTGGTGCTCCGTGACTCAGGAGACGCTTGGTTGGTGCGAGTGTTGACTCACTGGGAGGCGGCTTGGGCCCCTCCACCAAGGACAGTGTCCCTAAGGACTCGACTGCTATACCCCGTGGTTTTGGTGACGATTCCGCTTCACGTAAAATACTCTCGACTCCAAGGAGGATTAGGGAGTGCCTTTGGAGTCCGTCACCCACTTTTTCCTTACTTTTACTTTTTTAAGGACTTGGTCGTTTAGTAAAGGCTTATTGTGGTAGTCAACCGGAATTTCAAACCTGTTTTTCTTTTTCTTTTCGCGCGGGTTGCGGTGGGGGGTGGGGAGCGGAGAACCAGCTTCCGCGTCTCACCCACCGGCGCCTTGGTCTGGAGAAGCGTCCTCCTGCCGGGTGGGTTTTTTGGTAGCTGTAACCTAGCTCTAGGACTAAACATACGCCTCTTCTACCTAAAAGCAGTTTGCTACAGAACTGCGTTGATCTATGTCATAGTTAAATGGTTACGAATTTTGTAACGTTTCTAGGAAAACCTTAGGAGCGAAGTAATTCTAATTTTATTAACGGACCTAATTCCCCTCTGCGTTTAAATACATCCTTGGCAACTAAATTCTTACGGAATTGCAAACAGCTTTAATAAAGATGGGGATTTTTCTTTTTTTTTCTTTTTTTTTTTTTTTACATTAAACCCTTCCAATCCAGAACTACGAGTTTGTGAATGTTGAACAAAAGAATATAACGTAAATCTCTTGTGAGACGCAGGCATTTTACAAAACTAGATTGCAGTGTGTTTAAGGGTGGTGAAGGAAAGATGGGCTTCCAGGAAATACACTAAAATTACTTGGCAAGTTAATCCCTAATTGTATAATAGATATCAAAAGAAAATTTTCTGTAAAATACCTTTTTGGTTTAAGTTGTTCCCATATTTTCACGTTACCCCTATTCTCTTATGACAGATTTTTCTAATAGGCAGTTTCATTCATTGTGTTATTTTGTATCTTAACACTATTGATCAGGTATTGTAATAGAGATTTTGATGATGAGAAGATCCTTATACAGCACCAAAAAGCTAAACATTTTAAATGCCATATATGTCATAAGAAATTGTACACAGGACCTGGCTTGGCTATACATTGCATGCAGGTAAGAATTTTTGTCCTGTGTTTAATTTTTACTCCCTTGTAGTTTGGAAACAACATGGGCGGAGGGGGATTATGAATATTTCCTTGACAATTTAGAGCTTCTTTGTTTATTGCTGAAGATTAGCTAAGGTGGCCAGTCAGCTTTAGAAAACAAAAATCCTGTTTTTTAGCCATCAAGACAAACTATTTACTTATTTATTTTCATGTTTAAAAATAGTCTGTATGTGAACCCAAAGGTCGCTGGTTCAATTCCCAGCCAGAGCACATAATCAGGTTGCAAAGCCAGGTCGGTAGCTGGAGGCAGATGAAAGGCAATCGTATAGTGATGTTTCTCTCCCTTTCTTACTTTCTCCCTGCCCTTCTATAGAAATGAGTAAAAAAATTTTTAAAAAGTTTATATTGGTATGTATCTTTAAATTATTCTTTCAGAATAGGCCTTCAGTGGTCAGGGGAAAAGGGGTTGGAGGGAGGGGGGAAGGCAGAGGCAAGGAAGGGGAGCAGTTTAGACAAGAACCTAGTATAAAGGAACCATGGACATGGACAACAGGTGGGATTGACTTTGGGGGGATGGGTGGGTGGGGAGGGGGACAGAGGGGAGCAAAAAGGGGATGGATGTAATACAACAACAATAAATTTTAAATAAAAAATTTAAAAACTGAAATGAATAATTCTTTCATACTATGTTAGATTGATGACCACAGGATTTAATTCCCCAATACTTGAGGTAGAGAGCAATGATCAGTGATTTAAATTTGTGGGCAGTCTGACTGGTAAGAATGAGGAAATAATTAGTTGCCATTATTTACTGCCACTGAAGGATTTGCTTTAATCTGTTGCCTGGGGTCAGGTTTATTTCAACAGTATTCCAGGACCTCAGTTTGGAGTGGTAACGTTTCATTTAATAATTTCTTGGTTCCTTTTACTACTAGGTCAATAAAGCTTTGAAATTTTTAAAGATCTCAATAAGTACAGTTACGATTTATTCAAGATGATTTCCTCTACTTTTGCCAGTTTTATTTAGAGCTGCCTGAATTTTTGCCTAATTGGACCTTGGAGAGATGTGAGATGAGCAGATTTCTTATTAGAAATTACTGTTGGTAGGAAGCAGGGAGGTAAATTAAAACAAGGTTTTAATTTACCCAAGTGTTACCCAAGTGTTGTTTTCCCAAGTGTAAAAGTAAGTTTATCAACAACTGTAATAGAACAATAATTTTTTTTAGTAAAAAATAAAACTTTATACAGTCTTTTCACTCCAGTTATGTCACTACAACAATTTAACATCTATTCAAAACTATTTGAGGGCCTACCAATGCATAGTCAGTAAGTTACATGTGGCTATTTGAAAGAAAAAAATTTACAGTCACATTATAGCCACGTTTCCAACACTCAGTAGCTACATGTGGCTGGTGAATGGCAATTATATTTGGATAGTATAAATACAGAACTTAGACAACACTGAGTATACAGCAGTGAATAAAACAGTCACCATTGTGGAATTTAGATTTATATTGTGGAGGAAAATAACCTGTAAATATTTTGTTTGTTTTACAGTGATAAGTTGTAAGGAAAACTAAAATTAGATAGGGGGCATAAGGAGAAACACAAGAGTTAGGAAAGGTCTGAATGAGAAACTGACATCAGAGAGAGAAAAAGAAGTGAGGGAGATCTTCAAATGAACTTGAAATGGAAGGCTCTTACATCAGGAGCATTTTCCTTTATTGAAGGGTAAAGAAAGGGCAGCACTGTGCTATTTTATTTTATATTGGCGGGCTTACAGGCTTTGTAGGCCATTTTCATGAATTCTGAATGAAATGGGACGTTTGAATGTAACTTGGTGTGGTGCACTTTTTTTTTGAGTTTTTTATTTATTAGAGGGGAAAGGAGAGAGGAAGAGAGACATCAATGTATGGTTGCCTTTTACCTGCCTCCAGCTACAGACCTGGTTAGAGACCTGGCTTGCAGTCTGGTTATGTGCCCTGGCTGGGAATTGAACCAGTGACCTTTGGGTTTGCAGTTTGGCGCCTTATCCACTGTGTCACCAGCCAGGGCTGTGGTGCATTTTTAAAAGGGATCATTCTGGCTGCAGGGTTGAGAATAGACTGCAGAGTGCAGTGAGACTGCTCAGGAGACTGGAGTATCCCAGGCAGTGATGGTGACAGAGCCAGAATTTATTGGTGACTTGGATAAGGGAGTATGAGAAAATGAAGAACTAAGGATGATCTGAAGGTTTTCAACTTGAGCAATGTGAAAAATGAAGCTACCGTATACTGAGATGTGCAAAGCTGCAGGAAGAATAAGCTTAGGGATAAAGACACCGATACTGTCTTTATGTTAATTTTTAGTGTAGATATGTTAGTCTTAAAAGGGTCTTTTGCATATTTAGGTGGAGATGTCACACAAGCAAATGGATCTATAAGTCTAGTTCAGAGGAGTTAGAGGTGGATACAATGTAAGGATGGCTATTTGAAGCCATGTCTTTCTTCTTAGGGAGTAGAATATAGATAGAAAAGAGATACAAGTATGCCAGGACTCCATGTGGGGCTGCTCCCAACATTTAGAGGTCAGAATTTTTTTTTTTTTTTTTTTTTTTTTTTAATAGGGAGAGGGTAAGGTAAAGGAAAAATGGAGAGACAAACACATCCTTGTGTGGTTGCCTTTTGTGCGCCCCCTACTGGGACCTGGTCCACAACAGGGGCATGTGCTTTGATCTGGGGCTCCTACTGGTGACCTTTTGGTTTGCAGACCATTATTAATCCACTGAGCCACACCCTTGAGGGCCAAAAGTTTTTTAAAAACCATTCATGGAGAGTGAAAGTGTACAAAAACGAGTGTAGTACCCTGGAAGCCAAATGAAGCATTTCAAAGAGTGAGTTATTAACCGAGTCAAATGCTGCTGGTAAGTCATTGGTCACTTTCTGAGAGATTTCCTAGAATGGTAAGGATGATAGCTTTATTGGGATACTGTTCAAAAGAAAGATAGAGCTGTCACCTTGTGTCCACACAAGTGTGTATTTATTCTCAGCTTGTCTGCCCAAGACCCTGTGAGCTCCAACCCTACGGTACCGTTCCAGCAAGATGAAAGAAACCATCAGTGCTTGCTTCAGCAGCACATGTACTAAAATTGGAGCCATACAGAGAAGATTAGCATGGCCCCTGTGCAAGGATGATACACAAATTCATGAAATGTTCCATATTGGAAAGAAACCATCACGAACCAGAAGGAACTCCAAACTGCAGGCATAAGTGTGCAGAGTTGGGGAAAGGAACTGCTTGCAGGAAGAATGTGGTTCACAGAGCAGCTATAGGGGATGATTAAAAGACGTCAGCTCTCAAGTTAGGATATTAAAGAGGTGAATGTGTTCACATTTCAAGGAAGAGTGATCCATTTTAATAGTCTTAAAGTTCAGGCATCTATGGTAGCGAGCACTTTTCAGCATTACAGGCCATGCTGAGACAAAAAGCTAGCAGAACTGCTACCCAGTGTAGTGCAGACAGTCTTGGCTCGTTAAAGAGACTGGCTGAGCTGCTGCCCTACTTGCTACCAGAGAGGATGGAAAAGCACCACTTATTACCAGAGAAGAGGATGAAGTTTTAGGTCTTAAAAGGGTTTTTTGTTAGTTTGTTTTTTGTTTTTATAAAGATTTTTATTATTTTTAGAGAGGGGAATGGAAAAAGGCAGAGAGGGAGAGAGACATCAATGCGTGGCTGCCCTTCACCTGCCCCCAGCCACAGACCTGGTTTGCAGCCTAGCCATGCGTCCCAGCTAGAAATTGAACCAGCCACCCCTGGGCTTGCAGGCTGGTACCTTATCCATTGTACCACCAGCCAGGGCAGATCTTGAGAGTTTTGATGAGGTTTCCAAGAAAGAAGCATGCTTGGTTGACTAAACTTCTGAAGAAGATAAACTTGAAGTTATTGAGCTACTACTTTATTTTAATGACTTTTTCAAATTTTGTTAATGTTTCTGATAGAACTTAGATTGCTAATATTTTCAGCCCAAGCCCCTTGAACACCACAATTCTTTTCAGTTTTTGCTTATACACAAATTGCCCAGTTAAAATTAAAAGGAGGAAATAAGGAAAATAGAGGCATTCTTTCAAGGAGTTAGAGAACACCAGGCAAGTGGAGTGAAAGCTGGAAGGAGATTAATCAAACTATTAGTAATGTTTTTTTTTGTTTGTTTGTTTTTGTTTTTTTAATTTTTATTATTTTAAGAGGGGTAGGGAGAGAGGGAGAGAGACATCAATGCATGGTTGCCCTTCACCTGCCTCCAGCCTCAGATCTGGCTGGAGACCTGGCTTGCAATCTGGCCATGTGCCCTGGCTGGGGATTGAACCAATGACCCTTGGGTTCGCAGGCTGGTGTCTTGCCCACTGTGCCACCAGCCAGGGCAGTATCGTTTTTAATTACTGACTAAGTGCTTCCGTTTATATACAGCTATTTCATAGCAACTTGGGACATAGGCATATCTGTTAAATCAGGCACATCCTTTAAAATCTTAATGCATGATAAACCCTAGGACCTTAGTAATTTAATTTATGGTTCACATCATGCTTGCCCCTATCTTTTTGACTTAGACTGTACTAATTTATGGTAAGCAAGATTCTAAATAGTTATTTTTCTCCTCATTCCAATATTTTAAAATTATTATCTTTATTCTTGCCCTTAACATTTACAAATGTAGTGAAGACAAATGTGTATGTGAATGTAATTTTATTTAAAGAACATGAGTTACTTCATCTGCATTTACCAAGAATAGTAACACATTTTTTAAAACTTAAGAAATGATGATTAAGTCCCTTATTACATAGTTCTATTTATGGTTGTTCAAGATTGAGGAAAAATTAAGGTAATTTCTGAGTTTGATTTGCATATCACTCTTTGAAGCCTTTCAGAGAATACTTTGCTTTCTTCAATTTTCTTAACATGAAAGTGTCTTGGGAGGGGAAAAAACTTGGTATTACTTGAAAAAATATACTCAGGTTGTTAGCTTAAATCTGTGGCTCTCAAGCTTGAGCACGTATCAGAATCACTTGGAAGGTTTGTTAAAACACAGATGACTGGTCCCACACAAGAGTGTGACTCAGTTGGGCTCAAGGGGAGCCTGAGAATTTGCATTCCTGATAAGCTTCCAGGTGATGATGATAGGCTAAGTAGTAATGTCCCTGAGCACTAAGTTAATACCTTTTGCTGAAGAAACCAGGATTGACAAGTATTTTACTTTATTGGCAAAAGTTTATCATGTTTGAGAGTTAGAAACTTTTTTCAAAATACTGATTTTTAGAGACAGAGAGAAAGGGGGGCAAACATTGATTTGCTGTTTCTCTTATTTATGTATTCATTAGTTGCTTTTTGTATGTGCTTTGACCAGGGATTGAACCTGAAACTTCAACTGTGGGGACAATACTCTTAATCAACTGAGCTACCCAGCCAGGGTAGGGTTAGAAACTTCTGATCTAGCATAAAACATACAGTGAAAAAAATTCCTAGGTTCCCAGTGTTTTACAATAAAAACTTATTTTCCTCTTTGTTACCTGCCAAATAAAATCAGATAAATAGATAACTTACTAGTTATTGGTAATACCGGTATTTAGGTTTTTTTTTTTAAATTTTGGTTTGAGGCCATGTCTGGTAGCACAGTGGATAACACGCTGGCCTTTGAACCCAAAGGTCTGGTTTGATTCCCAGCCAGGGCACAGAAACAGGTTGCAAGCCAGGTATCCAGCCAGGTCTGTAGCTCAAGGCAGGTGAAAGTCAACCATACAGTGATGTCTCTCTGCCTCTCTCCCTTCTTCTCCCTCTAAAAATAATAAATAAAATCTTCTATTAAAATAATAAGTAAATAATTTGTTTTTATTTTTGAGAAGGGAAGGAAGGGAGGGAGAGAAACATCAAAATGAGAGAGGAACAGTGATCGGTTGCCTCTCATGCACCCCAACCAAACCCCATAACCTTTTGGTTTACAAGACTATGTTCCAACCATCTGAGCCACACTGGCCAGGGCTATAGGTAATACAAGTTGTAAGTGTCACTTTTGTAGTTTGTAGGTACAGATTTATCTCAAGGTCCATTCTTGGGGAATTTAATACTCAATATAATGACTGTTTTGTAAGTTTTATGTCAGATATGAAATTTCTTTAAGTAGTTTTAATTGGCTTAAATTGCTGGTAAGTTAAGCAAGTAAGATTATATGGTAAATTTGAAATGGTGTTTATTGAGCCCTTACTATGTGTTACATATCCTGCTAAATGTTTTATATATACTATATTTAATCCTAAAAATGGCATTAAAAGTTAGGTACGATATGGGTAGAGTAAACCAAGGGCTAGAGAGATTAAATGATTTGCCCAATCTCACATAATTAGTAAGCAGCAAAACTGGAGGTTGAATTTAGATAGCCTCACTATAGAACTGGTCTCTTGATCATCATACTAAGTGGTCTCATAGTAGTTTGAAGTGACTTTCTAAAAGAATTTAATGAGGCATTTCTACCTATCTGATAAAACTTTTTTCAGGTGCATAAAGAGACAATAGATGCTGTACCAAATGCAATACCTGGGAGAACAGACATAGAGTTGGAAATATATGGAATGGAAGGTATTCCAGAAAAAGACATGGATGAAAGAAGACGACTTCTTGAACAGAAAACACAGGGTAAATATTAAGATGTATACTATTTCTAGTCATGGCTGGTGTGGCTCAGTGGATTATGTGCCACCAGAGGGTCACTGGTTTGATTCCCAGTTAGGGTACATGCCTGGGTTGTAGGCCGGGTCCTCAGTTGAAGGTGTGTGTGAGGCAACCACACATTGATGTTTCTCTTTCTCCCTCCCTTCCCCTCTCTCTAAAAATAAATGAAATCTTTTTCTAAAAAGATAAATGCTTTTTTAAAATGTAGCTTTACTAGTGAAAGTATTACTACCTTCAAGTATAAATTTAATGGTAGATGTTAGATTTATTCAGAATTCCAATTTTGAGTTCTATTTTTCTTTGTCTTATGTTTGAAGTTGTATATTAATCTATATAATACCATTTTTTATTTGACTTGGGATTTAGGAGCTATTAATCACTTACGGAATTACTTATTTTTTTATTATTTATCATTAGAGGTGAAGGGAGGAGAAAGGGATAGAAACATCAATAGGTTGCTTCTCACACACATCCCTCCCAGGGATGGGGCCTGTAACCCAGCCATGTGCTCTGACTGGGAATCAAATCAGAGACCTGGTGCTTTGCAGGATGATACCCATCCAACTGAACTACAGTTGTCAGGGCTGGAATTTCTTTGTTTTGCAAAGCATTAAAGAGAGGTCAGACCTTCCTTGTCATAGTTGACCTTTTGGGATGGAATAGAAAGCTGTTTTTTGTTTGATTTTTTAAAAAATAAAACTGGTTTTAGAGAACTATTTTTACCTTACATAGAATAGGTAATTGCTTAATATAGGTGAAAAAACTTGAATTAAAAAAATATTAACTGAAGTACTTTTGGAAGAAAAATTCCTTATGAGCTAATTGCACTGAAGTAAGTTCTTTAAATGTTAAAAGTTTTAAACTTGCTTAGGGTTCCCCCTACCTTCATGGGAAAATTAATTAAAACTGTTTTAGCAGAAAGTCAAAAAAAGAAGCAACAAGATGATTCCGATGAATATGATGATGATGACTCTGCAGCATCAACCTCATTTCAGCCGCAGCCTGTTCAACCCCAACAAGGTTATATCCCCCCAATGGCACAGCCAGGACTACCACCAGTTCCAGGAGCACCAGGAATGCCTCCAGGTAGCATATAGGGTTTTTTACAATTTAGCATTCTTAGGATTTTATTGATACAGTGTAGAAGTACTACATTCTTCCTCCTAACTCTTTAATATTGATTTGTGATTTTTGTTGTTGAAATTGTTTATAGGCATACCTCCATTAATGCCAGGTGTTCCTCCGCTAATGCCAGGGATGCCACCAGTTATGCCAGGCATGCCACCTGGGTAAGAAAGCTTTTAAAATGGCTTATGGGCTTGTGCCTTGTAATGATCTTTCAACCTGGGTGTTAAATGAATTAAATGTGACTTTGAACCTTTTTGCTTCTAAAAGCTGTGGGCTCTATAAATATTAAAATTGTCTTAAGAAAGGGGTCCACCAATAAATTTAAGGAGTCTACGTTTGTCTCTGAAGAGAATAGAATTTTGGGTTTTAGGATGTATGTAGGTAGCCATCTGCTTTAAATGCACCTGATGTAATTAAAGTAGTTGGTTTTAGATTTGAGTTTCTGAGATTCAGAATTGTCCATGACACTTTGTAGTTGTTATAAGAAGCAAATTCTGTAAATGATTTATTATTTATCAAATCATCAAGAGCTAAAAAAATATGAGGTTCTTGTGCCCATCACTTACTTAATTGTTGTTGGATGTGACAGGTGAACAATACACTTTCCCACTGTATTTTGAAAATCACAGTTAGATTTTGATTTTGTCATACATTTTCACAGATTGCATCATCAGAGAAAATACACCCAGTCATTTTGCGGTGAAAACATGTAAGCATCTCATTCATGATGTAATACAGGAGGTATAATCATAATGTCATTTTCTTGTGTGTTTAATGGTATCTATTCAGTTGACTTCAGAAATTTTCTAACCTTCTCACTGAAACTTGACAACTTTCAAATTGGTTGACACTGGTCTCTGAAAGAGAGAAATAAGACATCTTTGAGGAAATAATAATAAGTCCATATATAAAGAAAGCATCTTCTAAATGTGTAGCTGTTTTCTCCTAACTGCTAAAAGTAATAGGACCTAGTGAAAGGGTTGGTATTTAAGGAATATAAAGTTTTTTTGCCAAATTACATGATTTATTATTATAGAAGGTAGTTGAAGTTTTCTAATAAAATCTATATAGAAGTTAATCTGACAAAAGTCTAAATCAAGAATTCACAGACTTAAAATTTCTTAAGTGCATTGGACATTGGTAATTAAAGCTGAGCTCTTTTGGGGAAGGAAAATAAATATAGATTGTGTTTTTAAGATGTGGTTTAGTGTTAGGTAGCTAATTAAGTAAAAATTAGACAACCTGAATTTACTTTTGACTGTCTTTAATATTGGTGGTAGTTTTTCTGTGCTCCGCCAAAAAAAAAAAGTCTTGAAAAATCTGATGACTTTAAAATAATGCATTCTTTTTAATTTATATTCTGTGTGGATATTTTCCAAGAGGTGATTTTGCCTCCCAATTGCACATATTTTAGATGAGACCTCATTTATATATCGAGAATACAATATTAGTGTGTATATTATTCTTAATGACTTTAAATGTATTAAAGGACTGAATGACTCCCCTTCCCTCCACCATCTTACTGGTAAACCCAAGAGTTTGCTGGTTTTTAGAGGATTCGTTTTGATAGGATTGTTTTTAGTGTATTGTGTATTATTACAGCCTGATTTCAATATTAGGGGTCAAATTTGAGTCTTACCTATTATTCTGGGATTTAGCCAAAATATTTTCTGTGGTTTATACTATTAATTAATTTGAGTTATTTCTTGAAATTTGCTTTCTAATAGAATGATGCCAATGGGTGGAATGATGCCACCTGGACCAGGAATACCACCTCTGATGCCTGGAATGCCACCAGGTATGAAGTATTAGACTGCTTGCCTTTTTTTTTTTTTTTTTAAGTTTTAATATAGTGAAAACAGGTTTCAAAAGCAGCCAAGATGATCACAGAGCCTGTGCACTGAAGCTCATTTACTTGAGTGGTAATATTTGCTGGAGATGTTTTAGATAAGTCATAAGAGACACTTTTAGCAAGTAGTAGGGAACTCAAACTGGATTAGACAGTGTAGACTTCTGCCATCTCAACAGAAAGAAAATGGTAAGTTCAGGGGCTTGGTGATATCAAGAACTCATGCTCTTAATATTTTTCCACTTCGTTAATGTTAGCTTTTTCCTTCAGGCTTGTCACTCAGTTGGTAACAAAGATGACTCAGGCAAAAAGAGGTGTCAATAGCAATATGCTTTCCTTTTTCTTACATTATTAGAGAGCAAAGTAACTTTCCCAGACATTTCTTAGCCCCTTACATATCATTGGTCTGAAATAGCTTTAATAGACCTTCTAGCTGAAAGGCAGTGTGGGAAATGAAGTATATTGACTTTTTAGACTATACTGTGGGGAAAGGGATTTGGTTAAGACATACACGTGTGGCAGGGAATCTTTTAATGTTTCAATTGGTTGCCTTGCTTTTTTTATACTTAATCCTGGCAAGTTTGGGTTGTAATCAAAAGGAGGTTTAGAAGTACTCAAATGATAATCGATATAAAAGGAACCAGAAAAATAAAGCAGCAATAAAATTGTAATCATTGCCAGTGCCGTCATTAATTTATAATCAGCAGTTCCACACACATGATGCTATAATGTAAGATAATTTGGGGTATGTAAAGTGATACAGAATAATAACCAGTGTTCATTTGATAATGTACAGTAAATGTTTTACATGATATTAAGGAAGTTTAAAGAGTAGTAGTGATAAATTTAGGAAAATGTATTTTAAATGTTTAAAGAGATGTTAGTTTCCTAGAAAGTTTATGGGTATATGACTTAAAAGGTTTTTACTCTCATTTGCATTAGAGTTCAGGGAACATGTGTCTTATATTAGCTCAGCTTAATTGCTGCATTGCCCATGAACAGGGTTGCTAGTGATATCTTTCATTTCCCAAAATTGTAAACAGATAAAAAGGAATAGAAAATTTGGGACATGATTGTCCCAAGGGGCAAAATGCCTAAATTCTTTGGATTTTATTGAGTTCAGAAGTCAATTGTTAGTAACTTTGTAGTAAGGAAGCTTTTTTTTTTTTTTAAGATTTTATTTCATTTTTTAGAAAGAGGAGAATGGAGAGAGGCAGAGAGGGAGAGATACATCAGTGTATGGCTGCGTTTCACCTGCCTCCAGCTACAGACCTGACTGGAGACCTGGTTTGCAACCTGGTTATGTGCTCTGGCTGGGGAATCAAACCTGCAACCTTTGGGTTCGCAGGCCGGCGCCTTAACCACTGTGCTGCCAGCCAGGGCTTAGGCATTTTTAACATGGTATATTGTAACAGCAGAGTTTTGGAGAAATACTTTCTTCTATACTAAATGCTTCAACAGCTGGGTCCCCTTCCCAACATTTCTTCTTTACAGGTATGCCCCCTCCTGTTCCACGTCCTGGAATTCCTCCAATGACTCAAGCACAGGCTGTTTCAGCACCAGGTATTCTTAATAGACCACCTGCACCAACAGCAGCAGTTCCTGCTCCACAGCCTCCAGTTACTAAGCCTCTTTTCCCCAGTGCTGGACAGGTAAGTAGAAATTCCTGGAAAGGAGTGCACTTAATATTTAAAGGTAAAACACACTTGTTTGCCAAAAACCTTGAAATTGTCACAGGTCATTTTTTGTTCATAATTTTAGTGCAATTTATTAAGCTTAGTAAGAAGGGGCCTGTTCCATGTTTGCATACATTGATTTTTATTTATAAAAAAGGATTGACTAGAGCCAGAGATAGTGTAATATGCTGTTTCTCATTGCTGTGAACTCTGGTTATTCTAGCTTTAGTTAAAAATGGAAGTTTAATTTCTGGTAACAAATATGTAGTGTTTAGTGGTCCTCTTTTACCTGTTGAGCTATGAGTGGAATTAAAGCCAAAGATGAAAATCCTAAAACCTGAGCAAATAGTTTGTTGGGTTCTTCAATAGTGTAGGACAGTGACAAACTACAGTGCTGCGCTCTTGGCTGGAAGAGCATCATTTAATTGCTTTGGGCTTAGTCACGCTTAATTTCTTCCTGATTCTGTCTCCAGAATTCAGAAGTGAAAGGTGCCTCTGATATATATAGTATGTATATGGTGGTGGTTTACTTTTTTCCTCTAAAGTTTCGTTCAGAATTAAGCAGATGTATTTAATTCAGAAGTTGTTAGAAGATCGGGGTGTATGGTCTTTATTTTTGCTTTAAAATAATGCCTTAGATGTTTCTTTCATTTCTTTTTTGTTGGTTTACATAGTTGCTAAATTAAGTGTTACAGTTTAAGTGCCCTTTTAAACAATTAACTTAAGCTTTTCAGGTTGGTGAGGGTTTTGTTTATAGAAAGGTGTTAAGCTTTCAACAAAAATCTATTGTAGTGTCATTGATAGAGAATTGTATTAAAATGTTGTTAATCTTTATACTCAGTTGAAGGTATCATTTTTGAAATCACATTGCAAAACATTAGTTTCAGAAAAACTGGTTAAGTAGGTTTATTGGTGTAGAATTAATTTCTTGAGGCTCATTATCACTTTGTTTATTGTAAATGCATTAACTGCCTATCATTAAATAAATCAGATTTGATTATATTTTGCATTTACATATATGCAATCTATACCAAAAAAAGTCTACCACATGGCTTGTTTTTACCCATTTGTTTGGAGACTCTTCATTGTTTCCTTTCTTTTATGCTACAGATGGGGACACCTGTAACAAGCTCAAGTACAGCTTCATCCAATTCAGAAAGTCTGTCTGCATCTTCTAAAGCTCTGTTTCCTAGCACAGCACAAGTACGCAGGAAGTTGCAGTTTAAAGTTGTTAAAATGGCTTTATAACTTAACCCTTTGGACCCTACTTTAAATTAAATCTTATCCCAAAAAAATACTAATTATTTTTTTAGTAAGAATAATGGTATATAATTCAATGGTATTTGAAAATTTGAACTCAGAAAAGAAATGTACCCCAAACTTCTATGGTTCTAAAGGGTTAAAAAGCATGTAAGCAGTAAATGCCTTATAATAGCCAATGATTAGCCTGATGCATGATTAAGCTATTTTGATTTATGCTGTTTAATGCATCACATATAATGTAAGGAAATTCAGTACTTTGCATTTGGTTCTGAAGTTGTCGTAGTTTACATGTTTCAGATGTTTGGTATTACCAAAAGTAATACATTAATTATTGGTAACTTTATACTTAAAAGATCCTTCTAAACCCTTTTGACCATAATAATCAACCAGCCGTTGTTTGGAGGACGTTGTGTTAATTACATAAATAACACCTCCGAAAGACATTTTTTATGTATCATCAATTGATACTAATTATGCTATGCTTAGTAACTGGAGTTTATACAAACATTTGTATTCTGTAATTGCTAACCTTTTTTTTGGTGGGTTTTTGTTTTTGAGCTGCTTGGTAGATTAAACAACTAACTTAGAATAGTAAAAATTGAACCTTTGCTACTCCGTTATATAATACTATTTCATTAGTCTGGAATAAATACAAAACTATGTAAATTAAAAGAACTTGGTGAGGAGGTAGAGGACATGTGAGAAGTTAAATATGCAGTCTGGCTTTTTTGGTGGTTCAATGCTGTGTTTTCAGTGTAACTGACCCAGCACCTTTTCATATTCTTACGTGTTATCTTTAATTTTGTCCAGCAATTAATTGTGTTGACTTTTATTTAAAATTTGGTCCTTTATTGAATGTTTATGTCTTTTTTTTTTTTTTTTTTTTTTATGTCTTATTTTTAAATTGGAGTAGATAGAGTCAGTTTGGGGTTTTGCTGATGGAAAGTTGTGTTTTCACAGGCTCAGGCAGCTGTCCAAGGACCTGTTGGTACAGATTTCAAGCCCTTAAATAGTACCCCTGCAACAACTACAGAACCCCCAAAGCCTACATTTCCTGCTTATACACAGTCTACAGCTTCAACCACTAGTACAACAAATAGCACTGCAGCTAAACCAGCAGCTTCAATAACAAGTAAGCCTGCTACTCTTACAACAACCAGTGCAACCAGTAAGTTGATCCATCCTGATGAGGATATATCACTGGTAAGTTGTTAACAGTTTTTTACTAGCAGTTTGGTTGAATATAATTGTAGTAGCTGTCCATTTCAAAAATGTTAATTTGTACACCAATGGTCTTACTGATAATAATTACTAAGTGGTTTTTACATTTTGATTTTTAAGAACCACAAAGTAAAGTAGTAGTGCATGTTTTGATCTGAGAATGCATTCCATCCCACCAGACTATTTCTCAGAAGAAGACAGTAAATTAGGTTCTTAATTACTAAAAATCATTTTAGTTAGACAAAGATTTGTAAATTAATTGAAGAAATAGTGAAGTGTGAGGTAGAATCTGCATATTCTTTGAGCCCGTACATCATCTTCACTCGACATTTTTTTTGCTGAAACAGTTTATAAATTTCTAAAGTTATCTGTGCTTTAACTATAAAAATAAATAAGGTTTTGTTAAGGCGTTGTTTTTTTGTTTTTTTTTTTTTAAGATTTTATTTTAGAAAAGTGGAAGAAAGAGGGAGGGAATCATCAATGTGTGAGAGAAACATTGATCAGTTGCCTCTTACATGCCCCCAACTGGGGACTTGGCTTGCAACCCAGGCATGTGGCATGATTGGGAATCAAAAAGGCGACCTCTCTGTTTGTGGGATGATGCTCAACCCACTAAGCCATACCAGTCATGCAAGGCATTGAGATTTTAAGTAGTTGAACTGGTTTGTGGGACAAAAGTAATCGGTTGGGAAGTAAGAATACACTTAAGTATACTCTATAAATAACATTTTAGATGGTTGCCTTTATGCTTAATGAGTCTGCATTCAAGTGTTTTAACATCATGCTTATTTTTATTCCTAGGAGGAGAGAAGGGCTCAGTTACCTAAATATCAACGTAATCTCCCTCGTCCAGGACAGGCTCCCATTGGTACTCCACCAGTTGGACCAATTGGAGGTATGATGCCACCACAGCCAGGCATCCCACAGCAACAAGGAATGAGACCCCCAATGCCGCCTCATGGTATTTCTCTTTGCATTTGTTTTTAGTGGATTTTTTGAGTACACATATGTAATTTATCTGCAAAATGCGTTGCATTTTAAAGTACAATGCATGGCCAACTCAACCTACTTTTTGTGTTTTAAATTGTTTTTAGGTCAGTATGGTGGTCATCATCAAGGCATGCCAGGTTACCTTCCTGGCGCTATGCCACCATATGGGCAGGGACCGCCAATGGTGCCACCTTACCAAGGTGGGCCTCCTCGACCTCCGATGGGAATGAGACCTCCTGTAATGTCGCAAGGTGGCCGTTACTGATCTCACTTCATCCAATCTAATAGGTTTGGAGATTAAACCTTTTCTCAACTTGTGCTGTTTATATAGCCAAGCTTCCGTCAATAAGGCTTCATTGTGACTTTAACACACATTATCTTCCCACATACCAGGAACGATTGGACATTTCTTTTACATGGGAAAAATATTTGGAATAATAAAGCAGGAACTTTTCCTGAAGTTGCAATTTATACTGTATGGCTTCTTTTTCATGTTTCATCTAGGTTTTTAGAAGTGAAGTATAGTAAATTTGGTTCGTTATATTGTGAAGGCGCTGGAATTACATGAACATACCACCTATTAATAAAGGCAAGTTCTGTAAGCTTACATTGCTATTGTAAAGTTATGCCTTCACAGCATTTCAGATGCTGTTGGACTTCATGTCCCCAACCTAGCTTGGTGAGGGCTGTAACTGTTTCCAAGTACCTGTACATTGGAAGTCTGAATGTGTAACAATATTTAATGTATTTAGAATTCCTCATGTTGCAGGGTTTACGAAATCTGACCCACCAAGGTCATGTGACTTTTCTGTATTGTTATACTTCATTGTATAATAAAATGAGAGAAAAATTTATGCCTTTTTATTCATAACCCAGCTGTGGACCACTGCCTGAAAGGTTTGTACAGATGCATGCCACATTAGGTGTCCACATAATAAAATTCATAGTTACCAATGCAGTTTTGATATATCATTGGATTCTGTCTTTGAATTATAGGTTGTTCCTTAGCTGCATGTTTTAAATTGGACAGTATATATAGAATTGTATGTTAGTGATTTTGTTAACAGAAAAACTTAGATACATGTGAATCATTACATGACAGATACAAAATACTGATACTGTATCACCTTTTTATCCCCTTGATGTTAATACTTGTTAGATGTCATATATATAAAATGTAATTCTAAATATTTTCTCCTTCCTGCTGATGATATTTAGAGCCTAGTGCCAGACGATTCATTACCTTCAGATTGTTTTTGATACTGCAGTACTCCATGGACCTCAGAAGCTTTTCAGGTGCAAAATTCTAGAAGCTTAGGCGTAAGCAGTAATATGTTGTTAATGGATTGTAATGCTGAGAATCTAAATGTACCTCTGTTAGGATGGTTACCAGGTGGCAGTTCGAACATTTTTATTACATTTTTGAAAGATTACGTTATACCTTGATTAAATGAGAATCTAATTCCTTGGGAATTTGAATATTATTGTTTTCCAATGGAAAGCTTTTCTGTTGAGATGACTGCTATTACTTGGTATTTTGTGTTGTAAGTTTCATAATAAGAGCTGCTGCTGACCTTTTTTTGGCATCCATTTTTTAAATCTTCTACAGGATAGATTTATGCTTATTTAAGTATCAAATGACCTATACAAAATATAATTATTAATATTAGGGACTTTTATATTGAATCTTTTCCTCAATATAAATTTAAGGCTTCCAGGTAAATAGTATTATTTCTTTTTAACCATTACGTGAAGGTATAGATACAAGACATGAAATCTGAAGTTTTCTTTTTAAAAAAATCACCAAAAAACAAAAAATAACCTTGTAGGAAAATACTGAAAAATGTTTTGTTCATCATAAAAGGCTGTATATTTGAGTAACAAGTATAAGTCATTTAAACATTGCAAGTATTACAAGGTTGAATGCTATCTTAAATCTGATGTTCTACCCAGTGGTGTTACAACTCCTGTGCTGTGACACCGTTGAGGTTCAAAAAAGTCCGTAGTTTGAAAAGGCAACATCCAGTATCACTAAAAATACGTTTATCCTCCGTTTGCAACCAAGCTCATACTATTACCCACATTACCACCAAATGCCTGCCTACTGAAACAGTGTTTTTATACTTCGAAAGAAAAAACATGATGAAGTGGCATGGGTTTTTTTTAAAGATTTTATTATTTTTAGAGAGAGGGGAAGGGAGAGAGATATCAATGTATTGTTGCCTTTCACCTGCCTCCAGCTACAGACCTGGCTTGCAACCTGGTTATGTGCCCTGGCTGGGAATCGAACCAGCAACCTTTTGGTTTTCAGGGCCCTGGCTGCGCCTTATCCTCTGTGCCACCAGCCAGGGCAACACTTTATAAAATTATGTAAAGCTTCATTTGCATTTAATGCAAAGAGGGGTGATATTTTATGTCAACATTCACTGCTTTTTTGAAATCTGAGGAGAGAAAATATTAAATGATAGAATTTTCATTAAAATCCAAACTTATGCATGGCACTTAAAAAAAAACAAGTACACCCAGCTCATGTTTTGTAGTTACATGGTTCGGGTGATGTTCATTTGATATATTCAAGGTGTAATGTGTGCATGCATCAGAGCATAATTAAGCTTCTAGAAAATACCTTTTACCTAATTGCTTCTGGGGTCCATAGCATGGTTAAATCATGAGTGGAACGAATTACATTGAAATAATTAACTTACTTTGACACATGCTTCCTTAAATAATAGAGTTGAATCAAAGTAAACTTTATTTACCCTCACAGAAGACAACTTCGGGCACTTGATATGTTCAGGCAGGCATTGCAATTGCCATAATTTTAGGAAGCTGCAAGATAAAGGGGGATGCTAGCTTTGTTTACATCTACTCTTAATCATCTTTTTTTTTTTATGACTTCAAAAGTTTGTCTGGCACTAGTTTCTATTGTATTTGCTACTATATGATAATAACAAGACCAGCAGGTGAGAAAAAACTTGTGAGTGGCTGCTGGAATTACCATTTTATTTGACTACTTAATATTTTAAAATACCTTACACACTATTAGGAATGGGAAAGATACTATTAGTGTGCTTCTATTCCACTGATCAAGTTACATATTGAACTTAAACTCAGCTTAATTAAACAGGTATTTGTGGGGGAAATCCCAACAAAAATAATTATAGTCTCTGAGTAGAATATAGTGGACAATAGTTTTTTTGTTTTTTGTTTTTGTTTTTTTAAGAGCTACTTTTTTTCTTTGCTTGCTTGATCATTGGGATTTTTTTTTAATGCATGTCTTTTACATTAATTGGGTAATGTTTTTCTAAAATTAAAATTTTCTTCTTCCTATAGCCCTGCCATAGGACAGGCTGAGGCTGAGTCTCAGTGTTGCCCTGTTCAGTCTGAGGCAAGTGGGATTTATTTTATTTCTTATAGGGGCTTTCACAGCTTGATGGCTGTTGGATATTTATGTCCCCAAACTTGCAGCAAGTTTGGTGAAGGCCCCTAAATTTAATTAAACGTAGGATTTTTATACTCTTTTGGCAGAGAAGGCTCTATATTAATATTCACGTTTGACTGTGGTGTTAATAACAAGTATTTATGTAATTTTGTGTCATATAATGTTTAACAGCCTCAGTAAAGTTGGTATTGCTATATTACAGTTTAGTATATTGATAAAATTTGATATTCTTGATTTGGAAGCATGAAATGTTTCAAATTTTCCGCTTTTCACTTTTAGGAAAATCTTAGTGGTTATTTGCTCTTCAGACTATTAAATTTAACCTCAAGTGTAAGTTTAATTATTGGAAATGCTCCTAGATAATAAAATATGCATACCTAATCCCAAAGTTATGCATTGAATATTATAATAGGTTGAAAGGTTACCTGGAAATGCTTGCGATTTTTAATATTTTTCAAACCTCACCACATTAGAGCAAATGTTAATGTAGAGCCCTGTGAAAAGTGGGAAGGTGGTGTGTGTGTGTGTGTGTGTGTGGTATGTATGCATATACACTACACATTTGGGATAATGAAAAAGAGTTTGGGTATTACCGACCTGTCAGCATTGGATAGGTTACTAATTTTCAGGTAGCCAAACGAAAATCATATTAAGTGCTAAAGTTTGTATATTGAAGTATGGTTTTGAGACAATTATTTTGAGGGTCATTTTCAGCCATAGTGAACAAAGTTTTATACAGTCTGCGTACATGAGAAGTATCAGTTGTTTCCAACTGAAGTTTGCTTTTATTTGGTGAGAAAAGATGTGTTTATATTTGTATGTTAGTGGATAAAGAGGGAATTGGAAGAGGCCAAACCATAAACTTGGATTTTGTTCCTTCCTGTATTTGAGCCACCATTCTATCCAGATAGCATTTTCCTCTGAACAGCAACAATTAACGTACAGTATAATGTTTAGCAAATCTGGAATTGTGTTTCTATGTTAATTCAATTCTTGGAAGCATAAAAAATATATATATATACATTAAATGAATTCTAAATTTTCACCTGTTTAACTTCCACATGCTTTTATCTGTTACCAAATCATGGGGGGGAAATATTTTAATTCTTGAAAAAGGAACTTGTTCACAAAAATATCCCAATGGAATATTTTATAACCTATTCAATAACAACACCTTTTAAGGCTCCTATTTGGAGTTTTCTTTTGCACTATCATCCATTATTTGAAACTGCTGTCCCCTAATTCTGATAGTGATAATCGCAATAATTATAATTGAAATTGACTTACATATTGTATTAGGAGTTAGAGGAATTTTCTAAGGGTGGCGTAATTTGCTGAAGATACTTAAGATGAAGTTTCTTTGCTATCTGTAGTTCTGGATTCAGACGAATAAGATTTTAAGAATTCTGTAACTATCAAGTGTCTGTTACATGCACTGGTAAAACTTTGTAAATGAAAGGAAATGTTGAAGTCACCTCTTTACTGAGGTAAAACACACACTTGAATTGGTAGGGAATTTTTAAAAATTAAATATGTACCCTAAAATTTTGTATAAATCAGGCATGTCATTTTTTTAAAGGTGGAATTTACCTACCTAGTATTGAATAACCTTTGTATGTTTTTCCGAAATGAAACTGGTTTTCTCTCACTGTAATTGTAACTTAAAGAAAAATTTAAAAGGAAGTAATGGTTCAGTTCTAAGACTAATGAATATAAAGCAGATTTTTGTAAGTATATATTCCCCCTCTTATATTTCTGCTTGCTGTCTTATGACTTAAATATTAGTGAAGGTTACTCCTTTTTTCACTCTTACTAGTATTTTGTCATCTGAATCATTTTAATAAATAACCTTTTGTTTTTCTAGCATAGAAACCATCTTAAGTTTTCTGTGTGATATTTCTTAGCGAAATAAGCAGTTACTTTAATATAGTGTGAACATGTTGATACAGTTTTGTAATGTTGAATTTTCAGAACTATACAATTAATATCTTGGCTCTTAGGCATCCCCTATTAGGAATCTAAGTCAAAGTAATGCATAGGATACAGGGAAAGCAGGACTTCTGTGAATTCCCTAATACTTTAAATATCTTCAACTTTTCCAAGTGTTTTCATGTTCTTGGCATTTTGCAGGGGTGGGGTGATAATAGGTTTGAATATAGCATTTTAAAAGAACAACTAGGTTTCATCAGTGAGGCGCAGAAGACAAAGAAGCAATTGCTTTTTGTGAGCATTGTTTTTCTTCCTGGGCTCTAGACATTCTTGCATAATTTGGCCATAAGATCATTTTCTTTCCCCAACTCTGGTAAAAGAATAGCTTGAAACTATTAGTTCCAGATTTTTGAATCACCTCTCTTTAAAAAATCTGTTCAGGTAATATCATGTATCCTCCGGTAGATACCTTTATTTTACTAAGCAAGATGTAGAAGTCCTATTAAGGCAGAAGTTGGAGACCTACAGGATGTCTTCACTGAAACTAGCTATTTGTATTTGAAACAAATTGGATATAATAAACCAAGATTGGTTTATGTTAGGTTCTTTAGGAAGCATATGATCAGCTATATTGTAAGAATACTGTGTATGTTTTATTTTTACAAAATTAATTGCAGAGAAGATCCATGTGAGTAAACAGTGATTATTTGGATCCCACCTATTAATTCTAAGTGCTGTAATTATGAGTCAGGTGGTGATACGGTGCATCATTCAGTAATGAATGCTATGTATTTGGCCAGGGGTTTGTGTAAAGCTGTGTTTGTAAAAGTGGGGAGTCCTTTATTGGAATTCTCCAAGCCCTCTAGCACTCTTACTGTGTCTGGGTTTTTTTTTTGTTTTTTTTGTTTTTTTTAGGAGTTTATATGCCTTTACCTTTGGTTAATTTTGATGAACTTGGAATTAAATTCGTTGATGCCATCTTTGATAAAAATTAAGAATAATGCATCCTCCGTGTACTACAAACAGACCAAGAGTGATTATTTTGGGGAGAGGCCATTGTCAAGTTTAGCTAGACCTAAGGACCTTAAATGTAATGAAAGGTAACAGTCCTGCTCTTGGTTTGCATTTGTTACTAAGTTTTCACCAAATCGTGTTATAGTATAGCTTATTCTCAACATTTTACTTACAAATAGTTCAGTCAGAATGAAAATAAAATTTGCATCATTTCTCAGTCTCTGTTAATAAAACAAGGCTGCTTTTAACTAACTACTCAAGCAATCCAACAGAAGAGCTAATAAAATTACAAAATTAAGTTTGAGTTAAAAAAAATATGGGGCCTGTAGTAGTTGAGCTAAGCCTCCCTTTTATCTGTTATTTTGTTTCAGTGTTACTTCCAGGAGAAGGAATAAAATATACTTTTCAGCCCTGTTTTTGTAATTTAAAATCTCTAATAGAAGAAAGTAAAGTGAAAGTTTTTGAAAATTGAGCTTAAAATATTGAAAATTATTTGCTTCTGAGGTGTGTATTTACATGTACTTAAATTTAGGGATTAATCACATTGAAACATTGAAGGGATTTTTTTTCCTAGGTATATGCCCCCTTTATTTAGGGTAAGAAAAATTTCCACATAATACACATTGGAATACATAGTTTTATTAAAATTAGTCTGTGTCCAACAGATACACAGTGTTGTTAACTAACTCCTAAGGTTATTCTAAATTTAATAGCTAAATGTAAGGTAATTTTTGTAAGACGTAGGGAAAACTTTTTAATGTATTAATGTCAGACTCTGAGGAAATTTAATGCACATTGACTTTTTAAAGTATGGATTGAACTCCTCAGTTTAATACAATTTGTGTTTTTGTTAACTAGCAGCAGAATTTCAGCATTTGCTACTTACTGGTAGAGAAGAAAAATCCCACAGCCCTGCCAGTACAGGTTAGTTTAATCTGTAAGTACCTGATGTTCCTATTTTTTTCAAACATATCCATATAACCCACAAAAGGAAGAAAAGGCAGTTGCTTAAATGTGAGTGTGATAGTAGATCCATTGGACACTTGCAAACACTTCAGTACTTGGGCCAATTAGTTTTAGGTTTGCTAACTTCCTTTATTATTTGGTTGTGGTTGAGCCTAAATAGACAGTGAAAGTTTACATTGGCTAAGTAGTCAGTTTGGTGTGTCACAAGAAGTGCAGGGCTTTGGGTCCAGGGTCTTTTATTTAAGCTACTTCTATAGTGGTAGTTATTTACCTTTTGACTTATTACAGTATTCAACCTAAAGTCAAGTTTTCTCATCTCTAGCTAGGATAAATGGTGTTTTTTTGTTGTTGTTCGTGTTTTTCATAATTTGCTGTAAATAAGTACTAATTTTGTTCATCTTTAGTAAACTATAACCTATTCTGTTGGGGCATCACCACCATGGGTTCATTTTACTTTGAGCCAAGAATAACAAGCCTTTTTAATAATCAAATGAAAGCTGACTACCCATCAAGAAAATCTAGATGGATTCTTTGTGTATTTCTTTTGAAGGGACAGTAGAGATGTATGTATGATGGATTGTAAAAGACGTTAAAAGTGTTTATTATTATTTTCATTGGTTCTATCAGAGTTCATTGTTGTCTTGGAGCATCCATGAGAGATTACCTTTAATGCTTAAGTATTGCACTTCTATGTTGATAAAAATTTTAAGTACCAAGGAGAAGAATGAAAAATGTAATTAGTCCATAAAGGCCTAAACCATCCTTTCAGTCTGTAGCATTGACTAGGATGCATGGCTTTCTCCTTTACACCCGATGTAACGATGTCTGATTTGAGTGAGACAGTTAGCCTATCCATAAAAGTGCTCCTGTTAAACTGAGATGGTGATTAGGCACTAAAAACACATTATCTTAGTGTTGTTTTATACAAAAGTACATTCAGTTAAAAATTTTTTAAAAAGTCAACTTATCAACTGATGAAAAATATAAGGTATCCACTTGGTTTTTAATATAAAATTTCCTAAGGGCTTAAGTTTCATTGCCTTTCACAGTTTAATCTGTATAAGAAATGGCGTAGATACAGTGGAAATGGTTTTCCTTAAAACCATCTCTTTAAAGCTGCCTTTCTGGTGAGTACTATTTTATACTTTTGTATATCACAGTTTCCTTTTAAATTTAACCAAAAGGGGACGCTTTCTTTAAGAGCAGTTTGAGTTTATGCACTCATTAGATACTACCTGAATTGGGAACACTAAGAATTCTTTTATCTCCTGACATTTCTGTAATAATGTGGGTTTACTTTTTTCTGACCTTTGTGTAACACTAGCACTACAAAAATTTTTTTAACAAATTGTTTCTGTTTCCTTTTAGTGAAATGGGAAAAGGTTTTACTCAAAATTATCTAACATTTATAATTTGAAGCTTAAGATTTTCTTTTTAGTTGACAACCAACATATTTTTTCTGTGCTTTTGGCTCCCACGTTGCATAGGTATAAATTAAATACCAGAATTCCTGTCCTTGTTGAAGCTGTTGTTGCAGTGATTTGTGAGCAGTTAAGCTGAGGGTAAGGCTGGAGGCGGGCTGGCCTAAAATATGGTAATGTAGGCTAATTGATTCTTTTTGACTCAGGCTTGAAAATTTCCAGTGCATTCTTAAATAACTCTAACCTTGCATGACAAACTTGAGTTAGAAATACTGGTTTCTTGGACTGTGTATGCCAGTGGAAATTAGCCTCTGAGTGTATTTTTAGTTAATTTATGCCCTGTTTAAATACTTTCCCCTCTCTCAAGTCTAGAGCCACATCCTAGCTAATGTCAATATACCATATACTGTATGCTAAGGATGTATTGTATCATCTGCTGATCTTTTTAAACCAATAATGGAGAGTCAACGCGAATACTTTTTTTAGTAATGATAGTAGTTTTCTAAAATCTGAAAATTGATTTCTAAGAGTGTGTGATAATAGTAATGTATTCTAAATAAGTACTAAACAAAGTATGGACACTTAATTTATGTCTTTAAGATTTAAAGTGAAGTAAATTTCTAAGGAACTCTGTCCTTTCCTAGCAAGGATAAACAGACATTGAAAATTTGGTAAGTATTTAACTTGAAATGCATGTGATAGTGATGAGAGTAAATAGCCAATTTTCCATAGTTTTAAGATAATATTTAGGCGTGAACAAAAATTCTTTAATCTCCTTTGCAACCCAGTGTCTGTATGTCTAGCTAGCAGTTTTATAAACACTTGTGCACAATAATTAAATTGAAATGTACCTTACTCTTTTGTCTGGCTTGTTTTCTTTTTCATTTGTATGGTACTTTAAATACTAATTTTATATTTCAGGCTTTTTTCAGGGTAAAAATAAGTGGCTGGTAAAGAAAATATCTTCAAGAAGAAATATTTAAATGTCCCTATTAAAAAATCCAATGATGGCTTTCCATTTACTTAAGCCTTCTATTTTCCAGCTCCAGCTTAAAGTGACAATAGGCAGTTGAACACAAAAATGGTGACAGGGGTGGTGGTGGAAACTTAATGTGATTTTTGGGGTATTTGTAAGGATCACTGAATTCCACTAAAATGTTAAGCCATTGCTTTATTTTCATGGAAACTGTGCTTTGTAAATTAAGAGAAAAGGGTGTCGAGATTTGGATTTTTTTTTTCCTCCTCTCTGGTATGTTATTTGTAACAGGCTAGTATATGGAAGTTAAAGTGAAACATCGAATTGTTCTACCAGGGCAGGTGACTTCTTATTGAGTAGTATGTCCATTTCTTTCAAAAATCATATATAGCATTATTTTGGGAAGGTGGTACAAGATCCCAAGGGTTGAGGAAATGAGGTAGTCCTTCCCTTAGTTTAGTCTCCAGGCTTTACTCCCACATTGGGCTGGCAAGGAAGGAAATGAAGGGCAAGTCATACAGGTCGGGTGATGGTAAGGAGGAGCTGAACAAAACAAACAAGGGAGAGGATAAAGGTCTAGACCGTGTGTGTGATTAAGTGGTCTAACTAAAAAAAAAAAATGTAAACAGTGACATAATTTTTAATGTAAATGAACTCACTAATGATGGTTGTAATTAAATATTACCTTAAAATTAACAACATTAAGCCCTGGTCAGGTGGCTCAGTTGATTAGAGCGACCAACCTACAGACACACCGAGGGTGTGGGTTTGATTCCCAGTCAGGTCACATACAAGAACCAACCAATAAATAAGTGGAACAACAAATTGATGTTTCTCTCTCTTCCTCCATCCTTAACCTTTTCTCTATAAAATAGATACTAAAGTTTTTAACACTAAAACTAGTCATTAATAATTGCATCTTGTGGGGATTTATTTTACCTTTTTTTTTACACAAGTGTGCATTTTGACGTTTTGGTGAATCATCTGGAAACTAGTACAAAATAAATGGTTGATCACACTATATTTATGTTGAATTTTAAAGTTCAAGGATTTTTGCTTCTGCCTTATTAAAAACAACTTTTTGTTCCAAGATTACAGTTGACCATTAAGAACGTTGGAGTGCCTATTTACAAAGATGAATAAAAATGTTCATTTATATTTGCCTGAGCCCATTTTATTTTTAAGTTGTATCCTGAATAATTCATACTGAGAAGAAATAATGATATGCATCAGATGTTCTGAGCTGTCTTTGGTGTGCCTTGGGAAATACAAGGCAGAGTAATTTTTTAAAATATGGACTGTATTGGGAGCAAGTACATAAGGGGTAAATGAAGTTCAGATGGCAGGTATGTGGGGTATGTGTTAATAAGTTAAGTGAACAGGTAGATGAAGCCATAAGTAGTATAGTGGTTTAGACTTAAGCATGTAATTAGAGCCTGCAATCAAGTCTCAGTTACTTAAAACCTTTAGCAAGTAATTTATTTAAAATGATGGTAATAAATTTCCTAGGCTTTTAAGGAAAAGTTGCTATGGAAAAGAAATTAATTTTGTCAACTATTGGAAATTGCAGGAGTGGGGTTGGGGGTGAGCAGTTACTCAAAACCTAAAAGGTTTTTATATAGTAAATGCATATGAATGCCTGTTACATGCCTTGATATTATCCAATGGACAGATAGACAAGAAATGGGTCAGAAAAGGGGTCTTGGAGCTGAGGATTTAAAAAGCTAGTCCTTGCAGAAGGAGGAGTAGGTGCAGAAACTAAGATGGGAAAGCTTAGCATCCTGGAGGAATGGACAGAAGGAGTGAGTGGTAGATTATGGGGTGGCAGGGTAGGTGAGTGGAGAGAAAAGGTGGATGGACCAAAACACAGGACCATGCATTCCAATGGAAGTCATTGGAGGACTTGAAGCTGGTGAGTAATACATAGTTCATGTTTTTTTTTTAAGGGTCATTGTAAATTGTGTGAGTGGGCAGTGTTGGGTGATTGCAGAGAAGAACCTGGTTCAAAACAACATGTAATGAATTTCTGCGGCTGGAAGGTCATTAGGCAAGTTAGATGATGCCAATCTGTTTTAGGAAGCACAATAAAAGGTAAAAAGATTTTGGAGGGAAAAAGGTGAAACAACTTAAACACGTGCTTTAGTCCACATGCGTACTCGAAGATATTGAGAGTTTTTTTTTTTTTAATGGACAAGCCTTCATACAGTCTTAATAAAGAAAATCCCCCTACTGGATGTCACTTTTGAAGAATGGTAGTCATCTGTGTTGGGGGAAAGGTGGTATTTAAATTGAGGCTTGACAGATTTTTTGGACTTGGACAAATTGAAAAGTGTTAAGAGGAAAGACTGGAAGAAGTACAGAGGGATGTGAATGAATGTGGAGGACAGGGTCAGATGGAGGCTAATGTAAAGGTCCTTAAATAACATCTGAGATAACACATTCTCTAGGGATTGGAATGCCTTCAATATTTACCATAAAAGCACACTGGCCCAGGCTCTGGGGGGTTGCATTTCAGTCTCAAGACTTGTGCAACTATGTATATTCATAATCACCAGAGGCTGCTGCTGTTGCCTTGTCACTGGCCTGGTGATGTGGAGCAATAGTGTTCAGCAATGGTAATTGGTTCTGTCCTTGGTCAAGTTAAAACTAACTTCTGTTCATCAGGCTGGCTTAAAAAGTTGAAAATTACCCTGGGTGGTGTGGTTCAATGGGTTGAGTGCTGGCATGCAAACCGATGGGTTGCTGGTTCAATTTCCAGTCAGGGCACATGCCTGAGCTGTGAGCTGGGTCCCCAGTTGGGAATATGTGGGAGACAATCACAAATTGATCTTCCTCCCTTCTCTAAAATCATAAAAGATACTTAAAATGTTTTGAAAACCCTCTACCTGAAGACTTACCTTGATCAATTTTTCTGCCGTTTTTCCCAATTGTAAAGACAGTCCTCCCCTTAATTGGTAATGCCATACAAGTGTTTAATTCATGTAACTGAACCCTCTTTTATAGGTTTTACTTTTTTTTTTTTTTTTTTAATGAATCCCCCTCTTATCTGTGTAGAACTTTCCTGATAACTGGGTCCTCACAGAGTTGTTTGAAGTGACTGCTGTTCATTCTCCCATATTTATTTGTACCTGGACTTGGAGAAGGACAGTCAGCTGCTTGTTACCTAAAACCATTATACATTTGCTCCATTTGGTCTTAGGGCCTCTTTCACCAACCGCTTGGAAATAACCTTTCACTGAAGTTGGATGCATGTAATAGGTGCTAAATAAAAATAAAGGGTGGTTTTTTCTGGAGAATATTGCTTATAGTGCTATAAAACCTTACAAAAGGATATCTCTAATGATGTATAGTTATACATTGTAGGTGTATAATTTATACTTTTAAACCTCTGTTGGATTCATGATACTGCAAAGCAGTTTAAGCGTATAGTCTTTTGGGGTTTTTTTGTTTTTCTGTTTCTCCACATCTCTTCAAATTTACATCATTCCCTGCCACCACAAATACACTTCTGTGATGACTTCACTTTCTAATTCATTGAAGATGGTAAAAGCCAAGGCCTTTGACCTTTAGGTAGTACAGATTCAAACCTGTATTTACTGCTTTGGACCAAGTATCCTTTAACCCCTTTTACTGTAGATTTGCTAACTATTTTTTTTTTCTCCACTTAATTTTAAAAGCAGCTTTACATTTACAAAAGTGAGAGAAAGTTTCAGGGATTTTTCATTTATCTTCTGTCTTTGCATAGCCCCTCCAAAATTACTCACCTGAATTTTTTTTTTTTTTTTTAACCAAAGGTGAACTTACACTAGTACCTCGTAAGCACCCAAAGCCTGTAGTTTATCTTGGGATTCACTGTTGGTATTGAAAGTTGCATGTGTTTGGATAAAAGTAAACAACATCCATCACTACAGAGTTCATCGCCCTAAAAATCCTGTGATCCTATTCAGCTCCCTGACTCACACCCTGGCAGCCACTGATTGTATTTTCTCCACAGCATTATCTTATTTCAGAATGTCATATGGTCAAAGGCATATACCTAATCTTTTCAGATTGGCTTCCTTTACTTAGTAATATGCATTTGACTTAGTAATATGCATTTCAGGTTCCTCCATGTCTTTTCATGGTTAATCACTTTTTTGCACTGCAGAATATTCCATTGGATGTACCACAGTTCATCTGTTCATGTACTGAAGGACACCTTCTTTGTCTCCAGGTTTTGGCAGTTATAAACGGAGCTGCTGTAAACATCATGTCCAGGTTTTTGTGTAGATAGGATGTTTTCAGCTCCTTTGGATAAATGCCAAGGAGTGCAGTTGCTGGATGGTAAAAATGTTAATATTTGTAAGAAATTGCCAAGCTGTTTTTCAAGAGGCTGTATCATTTTGCATTCCCACCATCAATGAATGAGTTCTTGTTTAGAATCCTTACCAGCATTTAATGTCCGGTTTTGGCCATTCTGATAGGCATGTGGTGGTACCTTGTTTTAATTTGTATTTTCCTAGTAACAGTGTGGAGCATGTTGTCATATATTTGTATTACCTGTTAAATCTTTGGCCCAGTTTTTTTTTTTTTTCCAGGTTTGAAAACTTACTCGCATCTTTAAAAAATTGTGCATTCCAATAATTAAAATCATTTCAACAATGAATGACAGCAAAAAATGGCATTCTGATTAAACTGCATTTTACAGTTTGCAGGACACCTTGGACCAGCTTGGTTTTCACTCTAGATTTCACTGTCCACCCACTCAGCTGCTTTCACCAACATGCAAGTTCTATTCCTTCCTTGCCAGCCAGCCAGGTAGATGGGAGAGGTGGGTGCGGCCTTCATTGTCAGTAGTTCTCTGATGTGAAAAGGGACAGCAGTCCACTTTTCACTTAAACTGATCCAACCTCTCTGCATCGTACAAAGTTTTAACAGCTTAAAGAAGTAAAGGCGGCAATGCTTATGGAACGGACAGCACATATTGGTAGTGCAGACCTTTTTACGATTTGCCTGCTTGCTTCTCCTGTTCAGTGGTTTCTTTGGAAGGCAGTGGATTTTTCTCTTGCATTTCTGTTTTCTTTTATTTCAAAAACGAATTGCTCAATATCGGCCATACCGGGTTTGTCAGACATGGTTTTAGAGGAAGTGGCGCAAGGTGCCTGAATGGGAGAATCTGAATTAGTTCCTCAGTCACCGCAACTGAATCTAGGTTTTCTTGTTGAGTTGTAAGAGTTGTTTGTATATTTCAGATATACAAAGTCTTTCATCAGATGTGTCTTTTGCAAATACTCTCTCCCAGTCTGGTTTGGCTTTTAATGTTGATACTGTCTTTCACAGAGCAATTCCTGCCTTCTTACTGACAATCTAGATAACTTCTGTATTTCTTCAGTTTCTGTTTCTGTTTCTCATTCTACTACTTTTTTCCCTCAGAGTAAAACCTGAAGTGGCATAAGGGGTAAGAGTCAAGGATGATGCTTAGCCTTAACTTCCCTGGTTTAGAAGACCTTGCATAATCTGGCCCTGGTTTATCTTCCCAGTTTCAATTCTTGCCATGCTCCTTGGTGCTCAGCTCCAGTAAACTCATCTCTCTTCCCCAACACTTATATCTCCTCCTCTTACCTGTGTGACTTTGTTGTTTCTTCACACCGAACCGAAGTTTAGTTCAGATGTTCTCTCTTAACACATACATGAAGGCCCTGGCAGGTAAGCACAGTGGATAAGGTGCAGGCCTGCAAACCCAAAGGTCGCAGGTTCGATTCCCCAGCCAGGGCACATAACAAGGTTGCAAACCAGGTCTCCAGTCAGGTCTGTGGCTGGAGGCAGGTGAAAAGCAACCATACATTGATGTCTCTCCCTCTCTGCCTCTCTCTCATCCCTCTTACTAAAAATAATAAAACCTTAAAAAAAAAACCCACACACATGAGACTTCATGACAACCTTCACATGTGCTTTATGGCACCAGGCCCTTAATGTTGCCTCTTTGTAGCAGGCTGCGACCTCCTTGAAGGTAGGAGTGTGCCTTGTATTTTTTTTATTTTTGTTTTTAAAGATTTTATTTCCAGAGAGAGGGGAATGGAGAGAGGCAGAGAGGGAGAGAGAGACATTAATGTATGGTTGCCTTTCACCTGCTTCCAGCCACAGACCTGGCTGGAGACCTGACTTGCAACTTGGTTATGTGCCCTGTCTGGGAATTGAACCAGCGACCTTTGGGTTTGCAGGCCTGGTGCCTTATTCACTGTGTCACCAGCCAGGGGCGAGGAGTGTGCCTTGTTGATTGCATTCCTAAACCTAGCATACTGCTGAGTGGTACTTAACAATTACTGAATTCAACTAATAACTTGCCAGTAGTGGGTTAATTGATTTCATTAAAACAGACTAAAGGTCTAGATAGGCACGTACTTTTATCTGAATATTGGGCAGTTTAAATCTGACTCAGTCATACTGTTCCTTTGAACAAAATCTTTAGAAGGTACTTATTAGCTAAAGAAGAATCTTCCAAAAGGTTTTTTTTTAAGATTTTATTTCATTATATTTAGGAAGAGGGGAAGGAAGAGAGGCAGAGAGGGAGAGAGACATCAATGTATGGTTGCTTTTCACCTGCCTCCAGCCACAGATCTGACTGGAGACCTGGCTTGCAGCCTGGTTATGTGCCCTGGCTGGGGAATCGAACCTGCGACCTTTGAGTTCGCAGGACGGCACCTTACCCACTGTGCTACCAGCCAGGGCTCAAAAGTTTCTTGAACAGACCTCATGAAAGATGATGTAGTTTGTGTTTTCTTCCGGGAAGATGAGGATTCTTGAAAAGCAACTTTTCCTATGGGATGTCTGCCAGAATAAAAACTACTGTTTGCTATGTAGTGAAAGATGAACTCTAGTTCAGAATAAGGTAGAGTAGGGATTGCGAACTAAAATACCTACAAGAACCAGATAGGTAGTAGGAATGAGTCAGGTAAGCCACAGGAGAGTGGTGAACTCAGCCTTTCTAAATAAGGTGCATGCCGTATGTATGTTTGGTCAGGGTTGCCAGACTGCATTTTTCTAGAGAAGTTAACAGTCATTTCATATTTGGCAAAAAGGTAGTTCTATTTTAAAAATTAAGACAAAATTCTATAAGACAAATACACTTGCTGCTGTGGGTTATCAGTATAGTACTTCTGGGATTGAAAGTGAAGTCATTTGGGGATCTAGCTAGCAACTGTCAATACCAGGAAACCTAGACAGTACCAGAGAAAAAGGTTTGATAGTAGGCAATAGACTTTGATCTGTCAGCGTAGTTTAGCATGCTATCAGGGGAACAAACTGGTGCAGTTGAACCAATAATTGGCAGTGGTTGGTTAGAATAAACACAGGAATTAGTTTTTAGCATCAGTGATTCAGTTCTTAGAAGGATTTTTTTTTTGGCAGTGCGGTATCCCAAGAGGATTGAGATCGTAAAAGTAAAACTTAAGAATACAGTGAACATGTTTGGGTGGGAGAAGGCATATCTTGGAAATAGTCATAATAGGTAACTCAGTTTATTCTGGTAGTGGAAAGTGGTTATTTTGTCTCTGGTTTATAGTGCCTGGCACATATAGGCAATAAGTGTTTGTTATTGTGAGTAGGTTCACCTCCATGGTTTTATCCTCAAAGCAAAAAAGGCTGTGATAGAGGAAGGTGGAGGTGAGATAAATGGTGATGGATGGGTACTTGACAATACAGTGTATGCATGATGTGTTGTAGAATTGTGTGCCTGAGGCCTGTATAATTTTGTTAACCAGTGTCACCCAATTCAATAAAAAGGAAATAAAGTCTACCCTGAAAAATAAGGTTTTAATTAACTTCCAGAATGTTGACAAAGCATATCTCAGTGCTGTTTTGTTTTTTAGATTTTTTTAACATTTATTTTTAGAGAGAGTGGAAAGGCGGGAGAAAGAGGAGAGAAACATCAATGTGTGGTTGCCTCTCATACTCCCTTAATCAAGAACCTGACCTGTAACCCAGGCGGTTGCCCCAACCAGGAATCAAACTATGCCCAATCCACTGAATCACACCAGTCAGGGCACAGTTCTGTTTTTAAATCAGCAAATGAAAAATCAAAAAGGCAAAGTATATAAATCCAGTCGTTCATAATTACTAAGAGCACATCATCTTTTACCTGGTTCTTGGAACTTTGCACAAAGTTCATACCATTCTTGTTATAAAAAGTAAACTTTTGCCCTGGCCATATGGCTCATTTGGTTGGAACAACATCCTGTACACCAAAAAGTTGCATGTTCAATCCCCTGGTCAGAGCACATACCTAGGTTGGGGTTCAATTCTTGGATTTGGGTGTAATCAATCTGTTTCTATCATCTACCCATCTGTTCCCCCTCCCCTCCCTCTCTTCCCCTCCCCTCCCCCTTTTCCCCTCTCTCCTCCCCCTCTTCCCCTCTCTCCTCCCCCTCTCTTTTCCCTTCCCTTTCTCATATCCTTTAGATCTGATTTTTCTTTTATTTTTTAAAAGATTTTATTAATTTTTCGAAGAGAAGAGAAGGGAAGGATGAGAAACATCAATATGTGGTTGACCCTGGCCCACAACCCAGGCATGTGCCCTGACAGAGTATCAAACTGTGACCTCTTGGTTTGCAGGCCAGTGCTCAATCTACTGAGCTACACCAGCCAGAGCTGATTTTTCAAAGACAGTGTCAGTCTCTGGAAGCCCTCTTTTTCCTTTCGCTTGTTATGTTCTTTTATAAGACAGAGCTAGCAGGGTGCAACTCTACAGAGTGCCGCCTGCTTCCCTACCACCCCAGCTCCATTTTTTCATCTCTTTCCTAAATTCCAAGGTCTTTCCCTTTTCTGTCACTAATTTCCTAAGCCCAGTTCTTCTCCAGCTTACTCCTTTTATCTGTGATTTTCTAAATAAACATCCTCTGACCGTTTGGAAAACAAACAGCGTTGGACAAGTTTGCAAATCCTGGGTGCTTGGTTTTTTTTTCCCTTTTTTGGTAAAGATTTTATTATTTCCGGAGAGGGAAAGGAAGGGAACGAGGCAGAGAGGGAGAGAAACATCAATGTATGGTTGCCTTTCACCTGCCTCCAGCCACGGACCTGGCTGGAGACCTGTTTATGTGCCCTGGCTGGGGAATCAAACCAGCGACCTTTGGGTTCACAGGTTGGCACCTTATCCACTGTGCTACTAGCCAGGGCTCTGGGTGCTTTCTGACAGATGTCTTCATATTCAGTACTGAAAAATTTGTCCCAGACTTCCTTTCAAATGACATACTGTAAAATCATGTTATACCTCTTCCGCCATTAAGAAAGCTGAGATTAGCCCAAAACAGTTTAAATCAGGAAGGAGAAATTTACAATGTATACATAGCCAGAATTTGAAAGTTTTTCATTGACAGGAAAAATATCCAGCAGAAAAACAGGCAAAAGATAACATCTTGTAATTTACAAAAGACTAGAATGGCCAATAAATATGAAAAGATAACTTTGCTAGTAGGAGGATGCAAGTTGAAACTGGAAAACCATTTCAAAAGGCTATCAGGTTGACAGAAATTAAAATGTTATGATAAAAAATGTTGGCAAATACTATGTGAAACAGCATACATTCATACACCGCCAATGGGATTATGTAGATAATATACACATTCTGGCTGTTGTAACAAAAACCTAATTGTGGTTAATAAGGTGAAAGTTTTTTTTCTCATAGTCCAAGTGTAGGGCCAAATCAGTGTTTTGTGATGTAGATTCCTTTTGATTAATCTGTCAAGTTTAATAGGCATTTTACTCTCTGGTTTCATGATAGCTACTTCAGCTGCTGTCGTCATAACCGCATATGAACCAACAAGAAGGGGAGGGTCCATCTTGCCTTTTTAAGGGTATGACCTAGAAGTGGGCCAATTACTTAGGCACATAGCCACAGATAGTTATAAAAAGTGATGAAAAATGGTATTATATCCTACTTAGCTATGTGCCTATTTAACATTTGGCAGATCTGTTGTTAGGAGAAGGGGGAGATTAATATTTTGGACCTCTTAGCGGATGTTGCCGCATAAAGTAAATCAGTTTAATCCCTTTGGAGAACAGTTTGGCAAAAGTAAGTGAAGCTGGAGATGTACATATCTCTAAACCCATCACTTCCATTTCTGGGAAAAGATCCTAGAGAAACTGGACATACACAAAGAAATTACAAAAATTCTTCCTGTGGCATTAGCTGTAACTGAAAAATTGAAAACAACCAAAATGTTAATCAGTAGAGGAGTGGATAATCTATTTTTTATTTTATTTTTTAAAAATTTAATTTATGCCCTAGCTGGTAGCACAGTGGTTAAGGCGCCGGCCTGTGAACCCAAAGGTCACAGATTCTATTCCCCAGACAGGGCACATAACAAGGTTGCAAACCAGGTCTCCAATCAGGTCTGTGGCTGGAGGCAGGTGAAAAGCAACCATACATTGATGTCTCTCTCCCTCTCTGCCTCTCTCCCTTCCCCTCTTTCTAAAAATAATGAAATAAAGTCTTAAAAAAAAAAACAGCATTTAAAAAATTTTTTTTAATTTATTATTTTCAGTGAGAAGGGCAGGGAGGGAGGGAGGAAGAAAGGGAGAGAAGCATCAATGCATAGTTGCCTTTCACCTGCCTCCAGCCAGCCTGGCTGGAGACCTGGCTTGCAACCTGGTTATATACCCTATCTGGGGAATTGAACCAGCAACCGTTGGGTTCACAGGCCGACGCCAATTCACTGAGCCATACCAGCCAGGACCAGCAGTATTTTATAATTGAGAAAATAACACATGTTTCCATAGAGCATAGTCCATTGGTGGTGGTGGGTGGGGAGATGGTTTTAGAATGTAAAATGCAGTATAATAGAGGGGTGTGAAAAGGCTGTAAAAGTAGAGATGGGGCACTTCCTGAATCTGTCTGGTGGGTAGGTTGAAGAGAAGACTATGTAGAAATGATGCATGAATCTTCAAGGATGAGTTGGAGCCTCTTGGGTAGACCGAATGAGATGGGAGAAAGGTAAACCACTGCAGAGAGAACAGCATATAGTAAAGGCAAATGCTTGTGTGACAAACATTTATTCTCAGTGCCCAAATGCAAGAAGCGAATTGGTCTAAGCGAGTTGCAGCTCTCTGTCCCTTAAGTGATCCACCCTTTAGCATGAAAAGTGAACTCTGAGCCCTGGCTGGTGGCACAGTGGATAAGGTGCCAGCCTTCGAACCCAAAGGTCATTGGTTCGATTCCCAGCCAGGGCACATAACCAGATTGCAAGCCAGGTCTCCAGCCAGGTCCATGGCTGGAGGCAGGTGAAAGGCAACCATACATTGATTGTCATTCTCTCTCTCTCTCTCTCTCTCTCTCTCTCTCTCTCTCTCTCTCTCTCTCTCTCTCTCTCTCTCTTTGCCTCCCTCCATACCCCTCTCCCTAAAAATAATAAAATCTTTTTTTAAAAAACGAACTCGGGGAAATATTACAATTTCAGAGGCAGGACTCTCCCTCTTACAGAAACCATTGGGCCAATAGAATCCAAAATGAATGATTAGATACAGGACCCTTTGGGGTTTTAGCTTAGAGGATCAAACCTAAGAGTAAGGAATAACAGGCCCCAATGGATTCCTACCCTATCTGGTTTTGTAAAAATGGAGAGTGTCTAACACAAGTGTAGCTGATCTGCATAACCACAGATATCAGATTGGCTTGTAGGTGCTGCTTTTGGTTGTGGGTTTCCTGAATAGAACACCAGTAGACCACTCTGGGACTGTGCACTCTTGATTAGCAACTGGGTTATAGTCTAACCTAAATGATACATAATACCACCTTACAAATGTTGAAGTAGTTTAAAAATAAAGTACTTTTTTTCTTCAACTTAACTAACCATCTTTAATTTTTCACAGTTAAGGGTGTAAGGTACCCAAATGCCAATAACTGGACAGTACCAGATATATTTCAAAAGTCTTAAGTGCTTCCTTGAGGATTTCACTTTGGTAAAATTAGTGATTGGATAAAGAATATTGGTACTTGTCTCATTTCTCTTGCATCATCTAGCTTTTTCATAGTCATTAAACCCATGTCTGGGTTTTTGTTGGAAAGCGTTCCTATAAAATATGAGACAGCCTTACTCTGGCATTGATACTCAGCTGCTGGAAAATTTGTAACAATGTATTGCATTAATTTATATTGTGCAAGCAGTGAAACTTTGACACTTAAGATATTTTTTGAAATTTAGAATTTTATTTTCATAAACATACCACTTCCTAGAAGCGCTTCATAATTTGAAAATGAAATATATAGGACTTAGGCAATGACATACCAATTCCTAAAAACACTTGAGTTGGAGGAAGCAACTCAACCCAGGTCTTCAAGGAATAACAAAGATAAAACCCTGCTAAAGATGAGCTCACAATGTAAAATTATAAACAGAGGAAATCCTCTAGGAAGGAAAGTCAGCAGGCACAACAGACTGAAGGATTATACCCTTAAGCATATCAAATAATGATCAGATATAAACTATATACTGGTTGAAATGATTAAGAACATGAAAGAGTGCTCGCTTCGGCAGCACATGTACTAAAATTGGAACGATACAGAGAAGATTAGCATGGCCCCTGCGCAGGGATGACACGCAAATTCATGAAGCGTTCCATATTAAAAAAAAAAAAAAAAAAACATAAAAGAAGGAACACAAACATAAGAAAGCAATACAATAATTAGAAAAAAGGACAGTGTTGGACAAGGACCAAATCTTACAGGACTCAAAGTATATATTTCAATTTGTTTAAAAATTGAAGCATAGTCTATGGATTAATAGGTTAGAAGCAGCTGATAAGGATCAGTGAACTATTAAGTATTTAAAAATTATCTAGAACAGACCCTGGCTGGTGGCTCAGTGGACAGGTGCTGGCCTGTGAAACCAGAGGTCACTGGTTTGATTCCCAGCCAGGGCACATAACCAGGTTGCAAGCCAGGTCTCCAGCCAGGTTTGTAGCTGGAGGCAGGTGAAAGGCAACCATACATTGATGTTTCCCTTCCTCTCTGCCTCTCTCCCTTCCCCTATCTCTGGAAATAATAAATAAAATCTTTAAAAATTACCTAGAATGTAGCATAGAGAGGTTAGGAGAGGGAAAAATTAGAGATATGATGGAAAGGATTAACTTCTAACATATTGTTGTCCAGTAGAAATATAATGCAAGCTTTGAATGTAATTACAAAAATTCTAGTCCTGGCTGGTGGCACAGTGGATAAGACACTGGCCTGCGAGCCCAAAGGTTGCTGGCTCCATTCCCCAGCCAGGGCACATAACCAGGTTGCAAGCCAGGTCTCCAGCCAGATTCATAGCTGGAGCCAGGTGAAAGGCAACCATACATTGATGTTTCCTTCTCTTTTTGTCTCTTTCCCTTTTCCTCTCTTTGGAAATAATAAAATCTTTAAAAAAACACACAACTTCTGGTACCAACATTAAAGTAAAAAACAGGTAAAATTAGTCCAAAATATTTGAACTTATGATCAATATAAAAATGATAAATGAGATATTTTACACTCTCTTTCCCTCATACTCTTAAAAATCTCATGTGTGTTTTTCACTTAACATCACATCTCAGTTTGGACTAGCCACTGCTAAGGTGCTCAATAGCCACTATGGGTAGTGACTCCTATAATGGATAATGCAGATCTAACTTACATCTAAAAAAAATTTCCAGGAGCCCTGGCTAGTGTGTCAGTGGGTTTGAGCACCAGCCTCTGTTCCAAAAGGTCATGCATGGGTTTGATTCCCAGTCAGGGCACATTCCTAGATTGCAGGTCAGGTCCTCAGTTTGGGGTGTGTGAGAGACAACCCATCAATGTTTCTCTCCCTTCTCCTCTCTCTGAAAATAAATAAATAAAATCTTAAAAAATAAAAAACTTCCAAGAGAGAACAGATATAGCAGAGGCAATATTTGAAGAATTAATAGCTGAGGAATTTGCAGGATTAATGTAAGGTGTGAATCCTAAAGATTCAGAAAGCAGGCCCTGGCTGGTAGCACAGTGGATAAGGCGCCGGTCTGCGAACCCAAAGGTCGCAGGTTCGATTCGATTCGATTCCCCAGCCAGGGCACATGACCAGGTTGCAAGCCAGGCCTCCAGTCAGGTCTGTGGCTGGAGGCAGGTGAAATGCAACCATACATTGATGTCTCTCTCCCTCTCTGCCGCTCTTCCTTCCCCCTCTTTCTAAAAATAATGAAATAAAATCTTAAAAAAAAAAAAAAAAAAAGATTCAGAAAGCACAGTAAGTCCTCATTAGAAGGTAAATATTTTGTTGGCAAAACTATAGAGAAACTATAAAATATATTAGAATTAACCATAGAGCCCTGGCCAGGTAGCTCAGTTCGTTAGAGCATTGTCCCAATACACTGAGATTGACGGTATGATCTCCAATCAGGGCATATACGTAGGCAACCAATGAATATATAAATAAAGTGGAACAGCAAATTGGTGTTTCTCTCTCTCTGTCTGTATCTGTCCCTCTCTTCCTTCTTTCTCAAAATTAAGAAAAATAAAATAAAATTAACCAGAGAGAAAAGACAGACTACCTACAAAGGAACTTCAATTAGTAATCTGTAATATTCTATCTTCAAAATGCTGCCCTGGCTGGTGTGGTTCAGTGGATTGAGTACTGGCCTGCAAACCAAAGGGTTACCAGTTTGATTCCCAGTCAGGGCACATGCCTGAGTTGTGGGCCAGGTCCTCATTTGGGGGTGTGGGATAGGCAATCGATCCATGTTTCTCTTGCACAATGATGTTTCTTTCCCTCTCTTTCTCCTTCCCTTCCCCTCTCTTAAAAATAAAGAAAATCTCCCCCTGGCTGGTGGCACAGTGGATAAGGCACAGCCTGTGAACCCTAAGGTTCCTGGCTTGATTCCCCAGCCAGGGCACATAACCAGGTTGCAAGCCAGGTCTCCAGCCAGGTCCGTAGCTGGAGGCAGGTGAAAGGCAACCATACATTGATGTTTCCCTCCCTCTCTGCCTCTCCTTGAAAGTAATAAATAAAATCTTAAAAAAAAAATAATGGGAACTGGTGTGGATGGGGCATATAGGAGTGAAATTGGAGAGTAGAAATTTCTTGGGAATGAAGTGTCCTCCCCTGGAGGTGTTTGGATTCCCTTCATGATATTTCTACTTCCCACTCACCTGCAGCATCTTCTCTGTCATCTTGGCTCTACCTTAGTTCAAGTGACAGATTTTTAATTCATTTCCTTTGGCTAACTTGGCTTAGCCTCTCAATTCCCCAATTCCTGAAGGAGGAATTAGATTGGTCCAGCCAATCTTCCCAAACCAGGCTCTTTAAACCCTAGGTCCTTGGCTAATCTGTGACAGCCTGTTTCCCCAACCCCAATCCAATGAGCAACGGCTAGGTGAGTAGAGAGTGCAGTGTAGCATTTGGACCTTTAGGAAAGCAGAAACTTGTGGCAGAACAGATTCTAGCCCTCACCATCCAACAAATGTTTATTTGCCACGTGGGCAAGCCAAAACTTTATGGAGGCAGATGGGCTTCAAAGAATAAAATAATAAAATCAACCCTGGCTGGTGTGGCTTAGTGGATAAGGTGCCGGCCTGTGCACCCAAAGGTCGTTGGTTTGGTTTCCCAGTCAGTGCACATAACCAGGTTGCAAGCCAGGTCTCCAGCCAGGCCTGTAGCTAAAGGCAGGTGAAAGGCAACCATACATTGATGTTCCTCTCCATTTCTTCCTCCCTCACTGCCCTTCGCTCTGAAAATGATGAATAAAATCTTAAAAAAAAAAAAATAAGCCCTGGCTGGTGGCACCATGGATAAGACGCCATCCTGTAAACCCAAAGGTCGCTGGTTTGATTTCCCAGTCAGGGTACATAACCATCCAGGTTGCAGGCCAGGTCTCCAACCAGGTCCATAGCTGGAGGAAGACATGAAAGGCAACCATACATTGATGTCTCTCTCCCTCTCTGCCTCTCTCCCTTCCCCTCGCTTTGAAAATAATAAATACAATATTTAATAATAAAATCACAAACTCAGCTCTGGATTGAAAGTATAGGAAGTGACTTTTTAAAAAATACTATTTTTAGAGAGAGAGAGAGATACCAATGTATGGTTGCCTTTCATCTGCCTCCAGCTACTGACCTGGCTGAAGACCTGGCTTGCAACCTGGTTATGTGCCCTGGCTGGGGAATTGAACCAGCGACCTTTGGTTTGCAGGTTGGCACCTTATCCACTGTGCCACCAGCCAGGGTGGAGATGACTTTTAATGGGATGGGATGGAAAGAAATTACTTGCAGTATGAGGGGGAAAAGAAGAAAAAAATAAAGGAACTAACTGAGCAGAGTCAGTAATGGGCAAAGCATTGAAGTGGGAGAAGTAGGCAGGGCCAGGTTATGCATCACTACACCCCATTAAAAGGAATGCTAACCAGACCCTCACAAGGCCCCTAACACTGGCTACACTCAGGAAAGAAGGAAGAAGCTCAATAGGAGTAGAGAAGAATGGCACAACTGCAAGAAGCTGAATGGGAGATTTTGGTGACATGGAGAATGTCACGTTCCAGAGAATGACCTACATATATAGTGTAACTTAAGTTTAGGAACACTGGCACTTACCAACGCAATCAATGAAAGGTGCCTAGTAAGCGCTGCTGGTGATCCCTATGATTAAGCTACCTCTCAGTACTTTGCAGTGAAAACACTACAGGGAAAGAAAACTGAGCCTGGCTTGTGGGGCTCAGTGGATAGAGTGCTGGTCTGCAAAACTGAAAGGCCACTGGTTCCATTCCCAGTCAGGGCACATGCCTAGGTTTTGAGCCAGGTCCTCAGATGGGGGCATGCAAGAGGCAACAGATTGCTGCATCTCTCGCATAACGATGCTTCTCCCCCTCTCTTTCTCCCTCCCTTTCCCTCTCTGTAAAAAGAAATAAAATGTTTTTTAAAAACCCAACATTTAGGCCCTGGCTGGTAGCACAATGGATAAAGAGCCGGCCTGCAAACCCAAAGGTCGCAGGTTCGATTCCCCAGCCAGGGCACATAACAAGGTTGCAAACTAGGTCTCCAGTCAGGTCTGTGGCTGGAGGCAGGTGAAGAGCAACCATACATTGATGCCTGTCTCCCTCTCTGCCTCTCTCTCTTCCCCTCTTTCTAAAAGTAATAAATAAAATCTTTAAAAAAAAAAAAACAAAAAACATTTATTCAACATGGCCCCATATTATCTTTGTACAACCACCTTGGGAGCTAGGTTTTTTATTTTTTATTGGATTTTATCTTATTTTTTAAATTTTATTGTTGTTGTATTACATCCATCCTCTTTTTGCTCTCCTCTGTCCCCCTCCCTACCCACCCATTCCCCCCAAAGTCAATCCCACCTGTTGTCCATGTCCATGGTTCCTTTATACTAGGTTCTTGAGCTAGGTTTTATTATCCTTGTTTTCCAGACAGAAAACCAAAGATAAAAAAAAATATATCAAAAACGTTAAAATCACGCCCTGGCTGGTAGTACAGTGGTTAAGGCGCCGGCCTGCGAACCCAAAGGTCACAGGTTCTATTCCCCAGCCAGGACACATAACCAGGTTGCAAACCAGGTCTCCAGTCAGGTCTGTGGCTGGAGGCAGGTGAAACACAACCATACATTGATGTCCCTCTCCCTCTCTGCCTCTCTCCCTTCCTCTCTTTCTAAAAATAATGAAATAAAATCTTTAAACAAAACAAAACAAAACATTAAAATCAGCAGCTTCCGAGTAGCTAGCCTGGAATTTGAAAGCATGTGTGTGACTTCTAAACCTGTGGTCCTTTTATTGCATTTTCTGCTTGTTGATAGTTTGAAAGATTAGGAAGAAGCTACAACTTATGATTTGAGGTCATTCTTTTGGACTTGAAATGAATAAAAAGAACACTCAAGTGTGACTAGTATAATAAAGCAGCCTTTGTCTGTTGCATCTCTCAAGAGGGCCCTGTGTAGTTCCAATCAGTAGGAGCAATAGGAGTTCATATGTGTAAAATAATCACTCATTAGTAGTCTGCAAAATGCTAGAGGATATAATGTGAAACTAGTAACTGAGAAACATTTTCAGAGTAACTAGAGGTAAGAATTAGCTGTGGTGACAGAGGGTGAAGAACATAGAGGAATCAGTTTAAGTATCTAGGAAACTGAACAGGTAAGGGTACTGTAGTAGGTATGTTGAAGCACTTGATGTGGGTACAAAGATCTCCTTTCCCTTCCCCTGGATGGTATCTCAGGCAAATCCCCTAACTTTTAGGTTCTATGTAATGACTAAACATCCAGTCTATCTTTACTTTCTGCCCAATTTTGCTGTAAACCTAAAACTGCTCTCAAAATATAAAAACGTATTAAGGGAATAGTCCATAGAATCTCAGAGTTAGGAGAAATTTATTATTTTATTTAGAAAATTTATTTTAAAAGATTTTATTATTTCCAGAGAGAGAGATGGGGATAGGGAGAGAGGCAGAGAAGGTGAGAAAGATCAATGTATGGTTGTCTTTTACCTGCCTCTAGCTAGGGACGTGGCTGGAGACCTGGTTTGCAACCCGATTATGTGACCTGGCTGGGAATTAAACCATAGACCTTTGGGTTGGCAGGCCGGTGCCTTATCTACTGTGCTACCAGTCAGGGCCAGGAGAAATTTAGAAGCCATTTAATTCCTCCTCATTGTCATGAACCCTAAAGGAAACAGCATATTCCATTTTTGGGCTGCCTTCATGTGGAGAAAGATCTTGCTCACAATGAACTATTTGTGTAAATTATTTCCTTTTAGTTCAACCCTTAGTGGTCACATAGAATGTCAAACTTTTCAGCTATCTATGATTTTAGTTGAAAAAATAAAAAATAAAAACTGGAGATAGTGGAAAGAAAAATCCGGTTTTTTTTTTCATTTTCATTTCTTTTTATTTTTTTCCTTTTTTTTGAGCTGGGGGAATTTGGGTCACTGTTAGGCTCCTGTGTGATTCCCGAGAGGGATTTATTGAGAACATGGGGCAACGATGATATTTCACTTTCTAACACCCCCTTTCCCCAGCATTGGAAGATTCAATCACAGGCTGGCCAGCATTCTGTAGGATTCTAGCTTGCGGAGTGTGTGAGTGTCTCCCAGAGGTGTTGTTAGACTCTTGAACGCATTTGAATGGCGCTATTCTTTGTGAGCTACACGTGAGCACTTTATAAGATTGCTTATTGCCCCCAAAGAATGAATAATGGTAATAGCCATGGGCCTGGTTGGGTAGCTCGGTTGGTTGGAGCGTCCTGGGAAACCTCCAGGTCATCTGGTCAGGGCACACATAAGAATCAACCACTGGCCTTGGCTGACGTGGCTCAGTGAATTGGGCGCTGGCCTGGAAACCAAAGGATCGTGGGCTCAAATCCCAAGTCAGTGCACATGCCTGGGATGCAGGCCGGGTCCCCAGTTGGGGGCGTGGAAGAGGCAACCACGCATTGACCACCCCCCGGTCCCCTGCCCACCCCCCCCGCCCTTTCTCTTTCCCTATCCAAAAAATAATTAAGATCTTTTTAAAAAATCAAGCAATGAATGCATAAATACGGAACAACAAATCGGTTTCTCTCAATTCCTCTTTCTAAAATCAATTTAAAAAAAATTAAACTCAGAAGCTACAAAGAAAGGAAAACGGCTTTCATCGAACACTTGGTCTGGAGCTCCTGCCAAGGGCAATCGAGAGGAGTCGGGGCCGAGACCTTTTCTGGGGTGGCTGGAGACCAGCCCTGGGCTCCCATTGTTAGGTATTTCTTCTTTTACTTGCCGGCAGGCTGCTAGGCTGTGCTGGATAGTTTATCGCCCACCCACAGGGGGCCCCAGCTCTCACCCTACCGTTCACCCCTCTCGCCAGACTGAGACTACAACTCCCGCGGTGCTCTGGGAGCGGAGGAGCGGGAGCTTTAGGGGGGAGGGACAACTGAGGGCGGGCTTTCCGGGAGTGTGTTTCCGGCGTCGGCGGCCGCGACCGGGGACGGTGTGAGAGCGGTAAGATGGCGGCGGCGGCGGTGGTGGAGTTTCAGAGAGCCCAATCTCTACTCAGCACTGACCGGGAGGCCTCCATCGACATCCTCCACTCCATAGGTAAGGGTAGCCGCGACCCCTCCCCAGCCCTGCTAGTCCAGCTCGGCTTGTGTCTGTCGGCGGCGGCGGAGCGGGGCCGGGCTAGCCGGCTCTGGTGCTGCTGACTCACTGTGTGTGTGCGGGGGGCCGGGCCGGGGGCACAGGCCGCTCGGAGCTCCCTGGAGCCCCCTGGGTCCCACCTCGATTGGAAGCCCAGAGGCCACCCGGGCTTCGATTTGCGGGCTGCTGACTCACGGTGGGCTCAGCGTGGGGTGGGAGAGCGGGCCGAGCCGGGGCCCCCACACCACTCCCTCGCCGGGTCTCCCGCTCTGGCCCATGCGAGCGGGACAGTGCCGGTCCGATGCTTTTTGCAAACTGGTCTGAGAACCTGGAGTTGAAGGGCCTGGGTGAAACCGGCTCAGGACAGGCTTTTCCCGCCGTTGTTATCAGCACAAGCAGCTCCGGGTGGGAGCCAAGCGCTCGCTTTTCTTTTGGAGTTTCCTTCCACGGAACTGGGAGCTGCTACTTCTTCTTAGACCCACCGAGGAAGGCGTCTTTCTGAATCTGGGACTTGCCGAGGGGACACACACCTTAGATTGGCATTTGGCATAAGGAGGTGGCCTAGACGTTCTTTTGCCCCCGTATAGAGTAAGTGTAAGAGCGAGATGTAGGGGTGGGACCGCTGGGCTCCAGGAGGTGACTAATCATTCAAGTCACCCCTGTGAAGGCTGGAAGTAAGTTCAGAAGTTACTTGTCAGCCGCGGAGATCAGGGACCTCTGGAACCGGGCGGCTGCACACAGCGGGGAAAGAATGAAGAAAAATTCTTTTAAAACTGGTGTCATTGTCTTAAACTTTGCGCACAGCTGCAGGAGAGCTGAAATGGGAGCCTCAGCCGCTTTCTTCCGACAGGTTTCTACTGGGATTCAGGTGTGAACATAAATAAATGTACGATGACAGAGAAGGCTTTTAGTGTTCAGCATAAGAGGATTCAATTAGGGCATGAGCCAGCTGTTTACTGCATGTAATAATGTGATCTTAACGTAGCTTGGGAGGATCAACAAGTAGTATGAGAATGCATGGGCATGTGGGACCTCCAGGATGCAGACTTTTACCTTTACTTACCAGTCTGAAATTTGGCACTCCTGACTTGCTCAAAGATCTTGATATCTTGACCTTAGGGTGCACTAGGGAAAGAGAGGAGGTGGGAGTTCAGATACAACTGCGAATGGTTAGTACTGGTAAGTAAAGGGTGTTTCATGTTGAAGTTATGATCTTGACTTGTCAGTTATAATTACAGAACCATTGTGGATATATACGAACATTTAGAACTACTGTGAGAAGCATGGATTTTATTCTTTTCATGTCTAGCATTTTGTCTTTTATAAAGTGGGACTTAAGGTAAACATAGAGTATTTCTTGCTTGCCCACTGGATTAGGAGGGAGTTCCCCAAAAGCATTCCTATTAGAGTAAGCCTGAGTTGTGAAGGTTGACCCCCACTTTTTCCAGACTCCATCATGGAGCATCCAAGTCTTAGTTTTTGTCAAGTCATGACACTTTATAAGAGAACTGATAACTAACTACTGATGATCATTACAATTGCCACTACAGATTTGGAAAGAGTATTCAATGTTCTAGGTGTAGAAGAATAGTTATTGACAGTTGAAAGTGGAACAGATATTTTAACAGGTCATGAAACCATTACACGGCAACAGTCCTTTCTAAGGGGCTTTGATAGGGTTGTTTTTCTTAAATGGCTTTGTATTCTGCTTATCGCCAGCTCACCCATCTGTTGAGGCTTTCCATGGGCCTAAAGTGATTGAAATACTTTTGACTTTATAGTCATTAGTGACTTGGCCATTTGATTTTAGCTTGTGGCAGATAAATACATAGGTATGCTTAGTAGTTTCACATAACAATACCTAGACTGGGACTTTCCACCGCAAGTATGAACTTGTTTTATTTGAATTTTGTTTTAACCAAAGGACTGTGACAGAAACCTCAGTGTTATGTGGGTAAGGGAAATTCTAATCAATATAATGAAAAGGCACATTTAAAATCATAGAGATGGGTTGGTTTTGTGAGGGTGAAATTTCCTTCAGTCTTTTTTTTTTTTGCCAGAATTTTAAGAGGGTTTAACTTTCTTCTCCCAGTGAAACGTGACATTCAGGAGAATGATGAGGAGGCTGTGCAGGTCAAAGAGCAAAGCATCCTGGAACTGGGGTCCCTCCTGGCGAAGACTGGACAAGCTGCAGGTAAGTGCTACAAATGGATTGCCTTCTCTTTTACCTGGAATGCTGGGCGAAGTTTCAGTTTTTTTTGTTGGAGTCAAGGAACATAGGAATGTATCCATACAGTTCCATTTTATTGCCTACTTGTTGAGCTGCTTTTTTTTTAAAAGCAAGAAGTGGTCTTTAAACTCAGTTCTTTCATGGAAGAGTCTTGTTCTGCAGCTGTGGGAAAATCCTGTTCCTCTTAGATATAATCTGTGATTTGTTTCTTGTTTGAGTTTTCACTGTATTCTCTTTCACATGGGCGGCAGGATAGCAACAGCAGTCTTTGGTGATTTCACTGAACAGCTTGGATGTATTGAAGGCAGGTAGTGACTTAGGCTTCCAGTGTGGAAATGACTAGGGATTTTGCCTCCCAGTAAGTGACTTGCTGTCCTTTTTTCCTGACATAGGATGAGTCAGACATTAAATGGGAAGAGCCTTCCCAAGATGTCTCCATTGGTACCAGGACTTTGTACATGTCATTGCCCACACATCCTAGCAGTAATTGAACCTGACTTTCTGGGCTCCAGATGGGTGTATCCTTCACATGAGAGAATCTTGTTGACCAGGAAGGGCCTTTGACCAGCAAAGTGGTAGTAGTATAGAGAGGCCTGCTTAAACTTAAAATGGATGATTTCTGTCAACCTTAAACTGAGTATATGATTTATCTGATTAGCCTGGATTAAGTTCTGGTAAGTGACCTCATGAATAGCTTTCCTCCAAATTATGTTGTTAATCCAAGAGGATGATAAGTGTAAGTTAGCAAAACTCCTTGAACTTGAAAACTAAGATCTTTCCCAATTAAGGATGACTTAACTTACTATTAGTCTAAATCAATGGAAAATTGATTTTCTATTTAAAGTATCTTAAAAAAATACCTACTATAAGAAAAACAGTTTTTGGGTGCTTATTGTGAACTAGTTACTACTATTTTAAGCATAAACATGGTTCAGCTTATTGAATCCTTGAAACAACTCGATAAGGTAGGTCCCATTACCTATTTACATCTGAGGAAGCCAAGCACAGAAAAGTTTACTATATTATATAAGGTCCATCAGCTAGTATGTGAGAGAGCCAGGATTTGAACCCATGGTGACCCACTTCAGAGCTCATGGCCTCATGGTATAATGGTTATTGCTTTCCATAGTTATCACTTACGGATTATCAGTAGTAGGTGGTTTCTTTCTTTCTTTCTCTCTTTTTTTAAACTTTAGGCTGACTTCCCTCCTATTTAACATAGTTATGGGTTCTTTTTTGCTTGTCAGTTAATGTGAGGTTGGGAGTTAGAAAACAGTTTTAAAATTAGTCCATACAAAACGTAATTAATAAGATAATTTTCTTGAAAGAATTAGAAGGCTAGGTGAAGTGATTTAAGATTTTTCTGTTGTTGGGGGTGGGGTTGGCGGGGTAGAGGAGAGCAACTGGGGAAAATTGGGACAGTTGTAATAGAACAACAACAATAAGAGAAGCCAAAAAAAAAAGATTTTTTTTGTTGAAACATCCAGATGTCTTTTTTCCTTCAGTAGCATGGATAATTAGAAACAGCATGTAGTATAGTCAGTGCTTCAGAAAATTTATACAGAAATGTTAGTTTTACTTGAAGTTCCTTTTTCATACTTTACTCTGTCCTTATTCTTCACCCTCCCTTCTTTGTGGTTCATATCCTGAGTTTAGAAGTGTATTGCAAAACCTATTGGAATATAGCAAGAGAGTCAAAAGAATTTTTTTTTTTTTTTTTTTTTTTTAAGATTTTAATATTTTTAGAGAGAGGGGAAGGAAGGGATGCAGAGAGGGAGAGAAACATCAATGTATGGTTGCCTTTCACCTGCCTCCAACCGGGGACCTGGCTAGAGACCTGGCTTGCAACCTGGTTATGTGCTCTGACTGGAAATCAAACCAGCGACCTTTAGGTTTGCAGTCCCCGGTGCCTTTCCACTGAGCCACCAGCCAGGACCCATAAGAACTTTTCCTGTTTTCCAAGAAAGAGTTTGATGAATATGACTATATATACTAGAAATTCTAAGGAAGTTTTGGGGTCTATACTCATTTACCTTATTTAGCTATTAATAATTGATAGGTTTGTGTTGTTTTCTTTGGTTTTGGGTTTTCTGATAACAGAAAATAATATCTGTTCCATTAATCTTCAGTTTTTTTGTATATAGTAAATGGCTAACACTGTGCTAAATACTTTAAAAAATTAAGATAAGGTACCTGACTGACACAGTCATTTGGAACTTAGTGAATAAGACAATATCTGGTGCATAATAGTACATCAGTGGACATAACTCTTAGGTTCAGGGTCTGCAGGTTTCATAGCCTGAGACTCTTAAGTTCATTGAGATTCTAAAAGGGAAGTTTTCGTTATATAATTGCAAATAATCTTAGTCTAGGAGGAAGGAGTTAATATAATTCAATGGGAATTTAAAAAATAATTTGGTATATGTGAAAATGGAAATAGGGAATATAACCAGGAATGAAGAAGAAACAATAGTAGGCTAAAATAAAAAATGAGCAGGTGCTAGAGTGAAGGCAGATTGCTTAGCCCATGTTTTGCTCTGCCTTTTCCAGGAAGGAAAATGACTTTCAAAAAGAAAAAGATAGAAATAACATCAGAAAGAATTAAAGCCAGGGTAGGTGAGAGAAGAGAGAGCAGATAGTGTTTTTAAATAAAATTCAAGTCTCTAGGCTCTGACATTTTTTTTTTTAATATGAAAAGAATAGTTCTAGCATCTATATTTATAGAGCCTTTCTTATTATTCTGAGAAAAATCACAGAGGAGGGAGAGATATAAGAAAACAGTATGGGCGAATATTGTCCCACTTTCAAAAAGGTAATGAAAATAATAAATTCTGGACACTGTAAACTGGTAATCATCAGTAAAGTTCTGGAACAGATTATTTAAAAAGTAGGTTTTAATCATTTAGAACAGTGGACTTATTAAGAAAAGATTATCCCAAACTCAACCTTGGTTCTCTGGTTAACCTTATCAGATTAGTAGATATACAGGACTCCACAGACTGAGGTTAGACAAGCTGTTTTTGTAAATGAAGTTTTGTTGAACATAGCCACAGCCACTTACTTACATATTGTCTGTGACTGCTTTGCACTCCAGTGGCTGAATTGAGTACCTGCTACTGAGACTGTAAAAAAGTTGGTCAACCCCTAGGTCAGGGGGAATATACATATCTGAAGCCCTGGCAGGTGGCACAGTGGATAAGGTGCCGGCCTGTGAACCCAAAGAATCGAACCTGGTTCGATTCCCCAGCCAGGGCACATAACCAGGTTGCAAGCCAGGTCTCCAGCCAGGTCAGTAGTGGAGGCAGGTGAAAGGCAACCACACGTTGATGTTTCTCTTCCTCTCTGCCCCTCTCCCTTCCCCTCTCTCTAAAAATAATAGATCTTAAAAAAAAAGACTACATATCCTATAAAGCAGGGTAATTGAACCTGGGCCATAATATTAATAACAGGTACAGGTTATAAATTTATGATGACAACTGGATCATTTGTCAACATGAAGGAAAGTCTCTAGCATCATGTCATAGGGATCTGTCCTTGTTTTACTCGTCAGCATTTGGCATTATGGCTAAAACCATTTCAGAAGGTGTGCTTATTTTTGTAGCTGACTCTGTATAGAACAGATTTGGGATTTAGAGTTATTGCCAAAGCTGACAAGATTAAATTAAGTGTGGTAAGTATAAAATTATGTATTTAAAATACTTACCAAAACAGGGGAAGGTGGGGAATTACCTCTCAGTGCAAAAAAAGGACCTTCATGGATTCAGTCTGAGCGAAGAGTGGTATTGGAAAAAGGTGAAACATGCATTTTTGTGTTATATGTGGTGAGGAGGTTAAAAGAATTAAGCCATGACTACTGGTTGCACCCTACCTGGAGCACTGTTTTCAGTTCTGGGTACCACACATAGCACATCTGCAAACTAGAGTTGATTTAGGGGAGGGCAACTAAGGTGATAAGGAATCTGAGAACCAGGACATTAGAGGAACAGTTGAAATAGCTAAAAATGTTTAGCTTGGATAAAGGGAAAGTTAGGGGGATAGAAATGATAGTTGTCTTCAAATTTGAAGCCATGTGGAAGGAGAGTATAGATTCATGTTTCAAAAAAGAGTTTAGTTTGACCAATATTGAAATAGCCTGGTTTCTGAACATTTTTGTCATTAGAGAATGTTTGGAATTGTTCAAGCATAGTAGGTAATGCTGTGGGAGAAGGGACATTGCACTGGACTACTTACTACTTTTAAATAACTATGATTATATAATTGAAATTTGCATAAAATGCAAAACGAATTTGAGGGGAAGAAATCAGTATAGCCTGAAGTTGGCATGGAAGACTCATAAGGCCATTAGCTGGACCTAAAAGGGTATCTTAGCATCACATGGGTCAAGAAGAAGGGGAGAAATTCTAGATGGGAATGGCGTGAGTGAGGCATGAGAGCAGGAGTGTGAGTGGGACAAAATCCTAGATGGTGGGAATCAAAGTTCAGGATTGGGAAGTGAAGAGAAAGATGAACTTTTCCACTCTGGATCAAGTTCCTTTTGTACCTGACATAGTCCCATGCATCCTGTGACTTCAGGCAGATGAAGATTTCAGGACCCTGAATTAGCACTCTCAGGAGGATGAGTGAGGTTTGCTTGTCCTGAATTAAAGTTCTCAGGAGGTTGAGTCTACAATTGGAGAATATTAAAGACCCATGGCACTAAAGTAATTTTAACCTACATTCCAAAAGTACTTCCTTACTTGTTAATTGAAATACTGTCTAATTTTTATTTTTTTATTTTTAGAATCTTGATTTAAAAAAAAATTTTTTTTTAAAGATTTTATTATTTTCAGAGAGAAGGGCAGGGAGGGAGGAAGAAAGGGAGAGAAGCATCAATGTATGGTTGCTTTTCACCTGCCACCAGCTAAAGACTTGGCTGGAGACCTAGTTTGCAACCTGGTTATGTGCCCTGGCTGGGAATCGAACCAGCGACCTTTGAGTTTGCAGGCTGGTGCCAATCCACTGAGCCACACCTGCCAGGGAGAAATATTCTCTTAATTTTTAGAAGCTGTTATTTATTTTTTTCAAAGTTTTTATTTATTTACTTTTAGAGGGGAAGGGAGGGTGAAAAAGAGGGAGAGAAACATCAATGTACAAGAGAAACATTGATTGGTTGCCTTTTGCACGCCCACAACCTGGACCTGGCCTGCAACCCAGGCATGTACCCTGACTGGGAATCAAACAGGTGACAATTCAATTTGTAGGCCAGCCCTCAATCCACTGAGCCACGCCAGCCAGGATATTATTTCTAAAGATGTTCCCTTAGAATTACTCTGTCACACTCTTTTCATATACAATGGAGAAAAACCTCTGTTTGACATCTTAAAAAAAAAAACAAACAAACCTTTTTTTAAAAAATGTATTGATTAGAGGGAGAGAGGGAGAAAGAGAAGCATGAATTGGTGCATTCATTGATTGATTCTTCCATGTGCCCTGACCAGGAATTAAACCATTAGTCTTGGCATATTGGGACGGCACTCCAAACAGCTGAGCTCCCCAGCCAGGGGTTGGGAACCTTTTTATAATCATAGTTTAAGACTTAAATTTTGAAGATCAATGAGGAATTTCAAAAGGGAAAAAAAACATCTTAACTTATATGTAAAGGTTTATTCAAATGAGTACCAAGGAACTGATACTGCTAAATAGCTAAACTGAGGAGTACTGTGGGAGTTAGGGAAGGGAGAAAAAGGGGAACCTGGGATTGAGAATTTCTGTCTGTTCAAGGCATACTGCTAAAGCCCATTTACAAATTTAAAAACAACTCCCATAACCTGGTCCAATTTGTTGGTTGTAAACAAGTAATTTTGTCCAAGGTGGCAGAGGCAAGGTATGTTTTATGTTTTAGAAAACTCTCTCATTAAGATGGATAAATGAGCAAAAAGGGGATAGATGTAATGCAACAACAATAAAATTAAAAAAAAAAAAAAAAAAAAAAGATGGATAAATGAGGCAGAGGCTGGAGCTTTTCCCAGGGCCCTCATGGTAATCCAGTGGTAGAGTGGGGAATAGAATAATATAAATTTGGCATATATTGTTAGCTTATTTTTGCTATTGTTACCTGCAAGAATGCTTTAAATTCCTACTAAATTTCATTTAGGCAGATTTAGTGACATAACTACTGAGTTTATAATCATGGTTTGTTTTTTTTAACATGAGAATTTTCTTCCTAATATTGATGTTCGCCTTTTCCTTTCTGGATTGCCTTCATTCAGAACTTGGAGGACTCCTGAAGTATGTGCGACCCTTCTTGAATTCCATCAGCAAGGCTAAAGCAGCTCGTCTTGTTCGATCTCTTCTGGATCTGTTTCTTGATATGGAAGCAGCTACAGGGCAGGAGGTAAGCTACTTTAATGATAGAAGGTAGACAATATGGGGGAAAATTCTGGTTAAATGAAAGAAATGCCTGACTGCACTGTGGTACTAACGTGGAAGGACATCTGGGAGAACAGCTCAGGACTTATCATGTCAGTTTCTCTTTGTTACAGGGCATTTGATACTTTGGGTCTGTTCCATGCTTTGCTTTGTAAATGGAGATTGTCAGTGGTCCCTGGAATCCTCATTACATCAGGGTCACAAACTGATTCTTGTTTTTGAGGTATTGTATTGCCATACCTTTGTAATGTTTTCTGTGTCTGCAGTACCTTTCATTCTGTGTTACAAAGCCCTTTGTAAGCACTGATTAAGTCTTGTGGCATCCCTTCTTGGCATGATTTGTACTGATTATATGCCTTTATTGAGGGGTGAGCATCCATCTGTTTGTGTTTCATGTGTGCAGAAGTGACTGGTGTGTGTCCGTACATGTCTACTACAAGTTCGCTCTTAGACCTGAGCTGTATTTGAAGAGTTCCTTTATGGAAACACTGAGTCTCTTCCAAACTTTTCAAATACAGCTCTGTTTTCTGCATGCAGTTCAGGAGAAGGAGACATTATCAGAGTTAAAACTTATTCTGTAAAATGTGGCAGATTCAAGCAGGGTATATTGTGGTTGCTTGAATCTGTAGGAAGAATATAGTTGTTTTTCTTGTAGATACATATATCAGTACTCATTGAGTGTCTGCTATGTGTTAGGCATTGTTAAAGATACTGGGGATAGATTCATTTGTAAAAATACATAACAACCACCTCTCACCTAAGGACTGTATTTTGATAAGAAAGGCAAGCAGTAAACAAGTATGTAAAACGTCAGATAGCCCTGTCTGGTAGCACAGTGGATAAGGCGCTGGCCTGCGAAGCCAAAGGTTGCTGGTTCAGTTACCCAGCCAGGGCACATAACCAGGTTGCAAGCCAGGTCTTCCGCCAGGTCCTTAGCTGGAGGCAGGTGAAAGGCAACCATATATTGATATTTCTCTCTCTTTCTTCCTCCCTCCCTTCCTCTCTCTCTGGAAATAATAAATAAAATCCTTAAAAAAAAAAATAGTGTAAGGGCAGGGTAAAACTTGCTACTTGATTCTTTTTTCACTTTGCTACAGCCTCTTGAGTGTGTGTACAAGTAAAATATGTGAAAGAGTTTAGTAGCATGTAGAATAAATAATGAGGACTTTTCCTTGACCTATGTGGATTCCACTTTGAAATCATGTCCTTTTTTAAGATTTTATTTACCTTTATTATTTATTTATTTAAAAGAAAGAGATTTTGTTCATTATTTTTGGAGAGAGAAGGGCAGGGAGGGAGGAAGAAAGGGGGAGAAACATCAATGTATGGTTGCCTTTCACCTGCCTCTAGCTATGGACCTGGCTGGAGACCTGGCTTGCAACCTGGTATGTGCCCTGACTGGGAATCAAACCAGCTGCCTTTGGGTTCGCAGGCCAGTGCCAATCCACTGAACCACTAGCCTGGGCTGTATTTATTTTTAGAGAGAAGCAAAGGGAGGGAGAAAGAGGGAGAGAAATATCAATGTGTGGTTGTCTCTTGGGCACCCCCAACTGAAGACCTGGCTTGCAGCCCAGGTGTGTGCCCTGACTGGGAGTTGAACCAGTGACCACTTGGTTCACAGCTCAGTGCTCAGTCCACTGAGCCACATTGGTCAGGGCTGAAATCATGTCTTTTAAACACCATGAACTGCCCTGGCTGGTGTGGCTCAGCTAGAATATCGTTCTGTTACCAAAGGTTGGGATTTTGCCACTGGTCTGGGCATGTGTGGGAGGCAACAAATAACAGGTTTTTTCTTTCTTTCTTTCTTTTAAATTAAAAACATTTTTTAAATATTTTATTTATTATTTTTAGAGAAAGGGGAATGGGGAGAGAGAGAGACATCAGTGTATGGTTGCCTTTCACCTGCCTCCAGCTAGGGACCTGGCTGGGGACCTGGTGTGTAACCTGGTTATGTGCCCTGACTGGGAATTGAACCAGCAACCTTTGGGTTCACAGACTGGTGACTTATCCACTGTGCCACCAGCCAGGGCAGTTTCTTTCTCTTAAAAGCAATGAAAAAATAGACCCTTGGGTAAGATTTTAAAAAGTAAACAAACAAAATAAAACACCCCACTATAAACTAACTTCATTTGTAGAGAAATTTTCAATTTGGTATGTTTTTGGCAGAAATACGTTTGATGATAATATTTCTTCTTTTTCTTTTTAATTTTTTTAATTTTAGAGAGAGGGGTAGGGAGAGAGGCAGAGAGGGAGAGAGATATCAATATGTGGTTGCCTTTCCCTGCCTCCAGCTATGGACCTGGCTAGAGACTTGGCTTGCAATGTGGTTATGTTGCCCTGGCTGGGAAATTGAACCAGTGACCTTTAGGTTCCCAGGCCAGCACCTTATCCACTGTGCCACCAGCCAGGGCCTAGATTTACAGACTATGTCATGTGGCTCCATGTCTGGTTAGGTCCTTCCTTACTTGTGTATGTATATTGCTATTGTTTATTTTATATTACATTTTTTGTCAACTAGAACCCTTCCTTTTCCTAGGGTAAAAGGACGTCTCTTAGGTATTATGTCATTTTAGTGCTTAAATATAGGCTTTTTGGGGCAGGGGTTGAGTATCAGTATCTTAATCCATGTAGTAGGACGTTTTTAGTAACTTTTGTTGCCTATAGGCTATTTATTTTTAAAAGATTTCATTCATTATTTTCAGAGAGAGGGACAGAGAGGGAAAAAACATCAATGTATGGTTGCCTTTCAACTGCCTTCAACCACAGACTTGGCTGGAGACCTGGCTTGCAACCTGGTTATGCGCCCTGGCTGGGAATCGAACCAGTGACCTTTGGGTTCGCAGGCTGGCAACTGTAGGTTACTTGCTTTTTAAAAAACAAATATATGGGCCCTGGGTGGTAGCACAGTGGATAAAGTGCTGGCCTGCGAACCCAAAGGTCGCAGGTTTGATTCCCCAGCCAGGGCACATGACCAGGTTGCAAACCAGGTCTCCAGTCAGGTCTGTGGCTGGAGGCAGGTGAAAGGCAACATACATTGATGTCTCTCTCCCTCTCTGCCTCTCTCCCTTCCCCTCTTTCTAAAAATAATGAAATAAAATCTTAAAATAAAAAAAAGATAGTGACTATTAAAAAAGAAAAAAACCCATAAATATAGGAATCATTTCAATTGTTTCACCTGTACCTCAAACTTAATAGCTAATAACTTCAACCATTTATTAAATTAGGTCACTTCAACTTTAATGTTTATTTCTCTACTTCTTTTGTACTTGTTCTCTCTTTACACCTATTACCTAGTTTGATTCCTAATTATTTTTTATTTAACCTATTGCAAAGTCCTCATTCCACCCTAGATACCTCCACTGTGAGAGATATCCTACCAAGTAACCCTCTGAATGTTGTTTTCGATGTCCATGAGTTTCTTCTTTTTTTTTAAGGTTTTGCTTACTATCTTTAGAGAGAGGGGATGGGAGGGAGGCAGAGAGGGAGAGAAATATCAGTGCCTTTTACCTGCCTCCAGTTATGGATCTGGCTGGAGACCTGGCTTGCAACTTGGTTATATGTCCTGGCTGGGAACGGAACCAGCACCCTTTGGGTTTGCAGGCCAGCATCTATCCACTGAGCCATCAGCCAGGGCTATGTTTTCTTTCTCTTGTTTGCTCAATCCCTCCACCCTCCCAGCCAAGTTTCCCCAACTATGCCCTCTGAACGTTTTATTCCTCTCCCCAATCGCTTTAAACTTGAACCTTTAGTGGCTCTCCATTGCCTGCAGAGTTAGGTATTTCATGGTTTTCTGCAGTAAACCTACAGCAGCAGCCTGATCTCCCAGTACTCTGTGAAGTGTACCAGACATATCAGCTGCATTGGATGCTTGGCTATTTGCTGAGCAATCCCTATATGCTCCAATTCCTGAAATCTTTCCTTGCTGACTTCGGTGTGATTTTGATTTTTTTTTTTTTTTTTAAGATTTTAATTTATTATTTCCACAGAGAGGAGAAGGGAGAGGCTGAGAGGGAGAGAAACATCAATGTATGGTTGCCTTTCACTTGCTCCAGCTACAGAGCTGGCTGGAGACCTGGCTTGCAACCTGGTTATGTGTCCTGGCTGGGGAATCAAACCAGTGACTTTAGGGTTCGCAGGCCCGTGCCTATCCACTGAGCCACCAGCCAGGGCTTCAGTGTGATTTTAACCCTTCCAGTGATTCACATTATATTTTGTATGTGTTCTATTCTTGATTATTTTGTTTTGTATGACGGTGACTTGAATGTTTGCTTTACCTTTTTTGTAATCTCACCCAGGTGAAGTCCTGTATACCTTGCAGCATCAGTGTTACTTTTCCATTCACAATACAGGCATACCTCGCTTTATTGCACTTGTCCTTTTTTGTTGTTGTTCTTTCAGTTTTTTCCTTTCGTAGTTTGCTTTATTGCTCTTTACAGATGTTGTGGTGTACTTTACAAATTGAAGGTAAGACCCTCCATCATCAAAAAGAATACAACTTGCTTTGTTGCAGTAGTCACTTTATTGTAGTGGTCTGGAACCAGACCTTAGTATCTCCAAGATACACCTTTACATCGCTAATTTTTTTTTTTTTTTTTTTTTCATTATTTTTAGAAGGAGGGGAAGGGAGAGAGGCAGAGAGGGAGAGAGGGAGAGAGACATCAATGTATGGTTGCTTTTCACCTGCCTCCAGTCACAGACCTGACTGAAGGCCTGGTTTGCAACCTGGTCATGTGCCCTGGCTGGGGAATCGAACCTGCGACCTTTGGGTTCGCAGGCCGGCACCTTATCCACTGTGCTACCAGCCAGGGCTTACATCGCTATTCTTAATCATGGCTAGCCCTTGTCTCACCCACTGTACTGTTTTCCCTTTTACTTCCTTTATAGCTGTAATATTGGCTTTTTTTTTTTTAAACATAACTTTTAACTATCTAGACTTGGGGTATTTTTGTACATCTTGATTGTGCTCAGCCTGATTTTAACATGGCTATTTTCATCACTTTGTTTCTAGTCTTTTCATACATCTGTTAGAGACCTTCCTTGATTGCCTTATCTAAAATACCCTATTTGTGCTTTCCTTTTCTTCATATTTATTTTATTTATTAACACCTGTTTCCTCCTTATTTAGAGTACAAGTTTCATGAGGATTGCTGTTTTGTCCTCTTCACTGTTGTCCTTTGCAATAGTAGAGAAGTTTGGCCCTGAGGAGCTAGATAACCAGTTTTTTGTTTACGCCTTCCCCATAGTAGATGCTCAGGAGATACCTTGTTGAATTAAGACTTAAATTTACTGAATTAGATTTAAGTATGGGTTGTTGTTACATTTATCTGTGTGACTCAAGGTCTCTGACTTGGGAAAATTGCATATAGTCTTCCTCTTGGAAGATTCTTTGATTGAGTGATGGTAAAGGATAGAGGATCATGTTGTAGATGGGTCACTGTTTCATTGCTATTGAATGAAGCCTGAGGCAAAGAAGGAAGTTTTAGAGCACTTGTAAGAGAGCCAGGAGTTTTGTGTTGGGGAGTTTAATGCCAAGAGTATGGGGTTGGTGGTGGAATTTTCTTTCATTTTTTTTTTTTTTCTATCTGGGGACAAACCAACCATAAGTTAGATAGAACTGTGTTCAGCTTGGGTCTATTGCAGTACTAAGGTTTAGAGCCTAGAAAATGAGGATATATGTATTGGATTTGGGGTGGGGAGAGGAGGAGTAGTGGGGGGGTTGGCAAGGGGAGGGGAGGGGAGAATTAGGGTGAGGAGGTGGGGGAGAGAGAAGGCTGAGGCAGATCCTTGCCAAATAATGAATAGAAATTCTAGAATTTACCTTAATTTCCAGGGTTCTATAGGGAGTTGCCTAGGGAAAGCCTCCCCCCCCCCTTAGTCTAATTGAAACACAATAACACATTTAAGAAATGTTATATCAAAAAGAAAAAAAATCCTATTACTGAAACATTTATTTAAATGGAAAAGGGAGTTTGTGCTAGAGAATTTCGGAGTTAGAATAGTCAGTTTTTTCCCCCTATGGATTTAGTTGACAAAACTAAAAACATTGTTAAATATATTGATTTAAAACTTAAATATCTAATTTGACCACATGAAGCTTTTGTCTTAAGTAAGGATTTCTTCCAGAAGCTGTGTCCCATGTATTCTTATCCCCTGTATCAGTCATTGTTAGCATTAAAGAAGCCCAAAGCCTCTCAGACAAAAAAGCTGTGTTGTAAGGTCCTTTACATTTTTTCCTTAGAACTGAAGCACTATAATCCACCAATTATAGTTCTAGATAATGCAAAACATGTACCCTGTAATTGACAACAGGTGTACATTCATATTCATTTGTAAAAAATAACAAAAAAATATTCCTGCTGTAGAAGAAGTGTCTGTACTGACCTGAACTTAATTAAGGCTAGTTTGAGGTAGAAAGAGCATTGAAAATAGGGTTCAGTTCTGGTCTCAGAGCTGGTTTGTGATCCTGGGCAAGTCACTTAACATTTGGGCTGTCAGGGAAATGGAGAGATGGGAGATTTTGGAGTAGAATTAAGTGCTTTTTAATTCTATATATATATATAAACACACACACACACACACATATATATATATACACATATACATATATGTATATGTGTATATATGTAGCCAATCTCTATTCCAGACTACTGAGTCAGGAATCTAGACATTCATTTTTTGTGTTTAAAAAGGCTTCGTGAGTAAAACTGATGGTAAGCTTTTGTTAGCCTCTGAAGGTGTGTGGGACTTAAGAGTCTTAAACATAATTCAAAACTGAAATTGTGATTGGCTTGCTTTTATTTTAGTTTTTGTAGACTTTTTTTTTTTTTAAAAGCATTCTATTCCTGGTGGGTTGACCCATATTTTATTTTATTTATTTTTTAAAAAGCTTTTATTTATTATTCAGAGAGAAGGGCAGGGAGAGAGGAAGAAAGGGAGAGAAACATCAACATATGATTGCCGTTCACCTGCCACCAGCTAAGGACCTGGCTGGAGACCTGGCTTGCAACCTGGTTATGTGCCCTGGCTGGGGAATTGAACCAGCGACCTTTAGTTCACAGGCTGGCGCCCATCCACTTAGCCACCAGCCAGGTCTTAACAGACTTTTTATGAGATCAGTTGTATTTAGAGCCACCAGAGGGCTCTACTGAGTTGTAAAGATTTCAATGAATCTTGCTATTGAATCCTTCAAATACCATTTAATATCAACCATCCATTTATTTATTTATTAAATTGAATTTTATTGTTGTTGTATTACATCCATCCCCTTTTAACCATCCATTTATTTATTGAATTTGACCTAGGATTTAAAGGCAGAAGATGTGTCAGTTTGGATTATATCTCTTAACTTTTGTCTCCTTATAACATCTCTTAAGAGAACTTTGAATTTACATAGAAACTTGTTGTATTAGTAAAGTAGTTCTCCAGAAAGCTTAGTTTCTTTCATCTTATGCTCTGATTAAGAATTTTAATATAAAACTTGAAGTAACAGTTGTGATATAAAGACCTGTAGTACTTAATGAGTACTTCGTCAAAGCTAGTATGTCAAGGATACCTGATGGCATGTAGACTGTCCAGCATAGAATGTTAATTTTAAATTAGTTACTTTGCACATTATGTCACTGCTTCAGTGACAGATAGAACTAGGGGTTCAGAATACCTTTAAGTAAAGTTTACATCCCTTTTAAGTGTTAGGTTAATTCTTATTTCTATTTGCCCCCTTTGATACAAGCTAAGTTTGCTATATTGTGATGACAAATTTGTTAGTTGCACTTACTAGAATCTGAAATGGAAGAGCCAGTGGACCTTTTGAATCTTACAAGCAATTGTTAGGAACAAGCCATTTGTGCTTAGGCCCAGAATTTCTTTCCTTTATTACCAGTGTATTCACATTAACACATTACTGTTAACTATTTACTGCTTATTGCTTCTACTTTAAAAATTTCTCAGCTATCATAGAAATGTACATTCCAGGATTACAGATGTTTGAAATTCTGGGTCTCTCCTGGGAAAAGTAGTAGAGGAACCTTGACTTCTGGCCAAGCTGGAGGTATAGGTAAACACGCTTTGGCTCCATGCACAGCTACAACAAAAATTATAACTAAACTACAAAACAGATAGCATCCAGGTTCATCAGAAAATCAAGCTTTATGGAAGTCCAGCCACCCACATTCATCCAGATGGGCAGGAGGGGTGTGGGTGTGGAGACCAGGTGAGAGGTGGTGGAATGGGCAGTCCTACGTTCTTAAGTGGTGGATAAAAATTGGGAGTGATATGTCTGGGAGCTAGCCCCAGACCAGACCAAACCACCCAGGCCAAGGTACTAGCACCAGGAAACTAAGTGCCCATAACTTCTGGGTGCAAAATCCAGTGGGTTTTGAGGTGGTAGAAGAAATTGGGATTTTCAAGACTTTGCTTAAAGGGCTTGCAATGGATTTAGGACTCACTCATACCCATCTCCTCTGGTATTCAGCACCAGAGCAACAACTGGAAGAGCACAAGTGGCATACAGGGAGAAGGGGGGCAAGTGAAGTGACTGGTGGAACAAGTGCTGGGGAGAGAGATTCAGAGATTCCTCTTGGGAAATCTACAAAGGCCAGGGAGCAGCATTATCCCTTCTCTGAGCACCCCTTTCCCCTGCCAAGTGATGAAACAGGCTGTCCTGGCGACTACTGAAGACTCTGCCCCACGCAATTTATAGGTGCTTTTTCTATAGTAGGCCATGCTACTAAGAAAGGAAGTCAAAGCAATTCTACCTAATATGCTGACACACAGGGAGGCTGCCAAATTGTGGAGACAAGGAAATATGGCCCAAATGAAAGAATAAAACTCCGGAAAAAGGACAAAACGAAATGGATATATGTGATCTATCAGATGCACAGTTCAAAACATTGGTTATCAGGATGCTCATAGAAATCATTGGGTACTGCAATGCATAAAAATAGACCCAGGCAGAAATGAAGGTTGTTGCACTAAGTGAAATAAAGAAAAATCCACAGAGAACCCATGGTGGAGAGGATGAAGCTAAGACTGAAATCAATGATTGGCAACATAAGGAAGAAAAAAGCCATCAGAACAGCAGGAAGAAAAATGAATTAAAAAAAAAATGAGAATAGAATAAGGAGCCTCTGGGACATCTCTGAATGTACCAACATCTAAGTTGTAGGGGTGCCAGAAAGAGAAGAGGAAGAGCAAGAAAGTGAAAACCTACTTGAAAAAATAATGAAAGAAAACTTCCCTAATTTGGTGAAGGAAATAGATATACAAGTCCAGGAAACAATACCAAAAAAGTTGGAGCCAAGGAGTACCACACCCAAGACACATCATAATTAAAATTTGAAGATTAAAGATTAAGAGAATCTTAAAAACAGCAAGAAAGCCCTGACTGGTGGCACAGTGGATAAGGTGCCAGCTTACGAACCTGAAGGTCGCTGGTTTGATTCCCTAGCCAGGACACATAACCAGGTCGCAAACCAGGCCTCCACCCAGGTCCATAGCTAGAGGCAGGTGAAAGGCAACCATACATTGGTGTCCCTCTCCCTGTCTGCAAAGTAATAAATAAAATCTTTAAAAAAAAAAAAGGAAGAAAAAAAGAGGAAAGCAAAGAGTTACCTACATGGAGTTCCCGTAAAACTGTCAGCTGATTTCTCAAAAGCAATTCTGCAGGCAACAAGGGGCTGTCAACAAATATTCTAAAGTTATGAAAAGCAAGGACCTATAACCTAGGTTAGTCTGTCCCGCAAAGCTGTCATGTAGAATGAAAGGGCAGGTAAAGTGCTTCCCAGATAAGGTAAACCTCAAGTTCATCACCACCAAGCCATTATTAATTATATGAAATGTTAATGGGAACTATGTAAGAAAAAGGTAAAAACTATGAATGTTAAAATGGCAACAAATTCACAACTAGCAACAACTAAATCTGAAAAACAAACTAAGCAAACACGCAGAACAGAAACAGAATCATAGACATGGAAATCATTTGGAGGGTTATCAGCTGGGAGGGGCAGGAAAAGGGGAAGTGCAAGAATGGGGAAAAAGGTACAGGGATTAAGAAGTACTAATTAATCAGTAGGTACAAAATAGAAGGGGATGTTAAGAACAGTATAGAAAATGGAGTAGCCAAAGAACTTATGTGCATGACCCATGGATATGAACTAAAGGAGGGGATTGCTGGAAGGAATGGGGATACTGGGCAAAGGGGGAAATTGGGACAACTATAATAACATAATAAAATATATTAAAAAACAACCGAAAAAAGAGGAATCTCAATGAGGCTCTTTTTTAGATGAACACAATCTAAACGCAGGATAATTTGGTGTAAAAAGCCTAGTTGGTTTTTCAGTATAGCACACACTGAGCCACTGTGAACTAAGGCATGAAATAGAGCTACATGGGTAATATATAAGGAGGGGATTAAAGCTGTTCTCCAAAGCAAGTTTGTGGGGAAAATCTGAGGACATAATGTTTCGTGTACTGTGTCTTCCCTGTTGCAGGTCGAGTTGTGTTTAGAGTGCATCGAATGGGCCAAATCAGAGAAAAGAACTTTCTTACGCCAAGCTTTGGAGGTATGTACCTACATTAGTACTGATTTCAGGTCTCTAGGCATTAGCCAGACTATAGGTGTAAGTATACCATCATGATCAAAAGTATTTTGTGCAACTTTGTGTTATCCAGGCACCCAAAGATTATTGCTAGTAGTGTTAGTTATGACAGTTGTCCTGGTTGAAGTTTGGAGACATATCTACTAACTTAGATAAGTAAGCAGAAACTTCCTAAAGTTAACTGTCACTGCGCCATAACAGGAGATAATACCATAAGCTAGATACATTTTTAATTTTATTTTTTTAAGATTTTATTTATTATTTTTATAGAGAGGAAGAGAGACATCAATGTATGGTTGCCTTTCACTTGCCTACGGCTATAGAGGTGGCTGGAGACCTGGCTTGCAACCTGGCTATGTACTCTGTCTGGGAATCGAACCAGTGACCTTTGGGTTTGCAGGCTGGCACTTTATCCACTGCACCACAAGCCAGGTCTAGATACATTTTTTAGACTGAATTTGATGCTATTATCAGGACTTGAATATTTAACAGTAACAGTTCAGTGGCTAGCAGTCTTTGATTTCTGTTTTGGCTTTTGTCCTCCTTTCCATGAGTCAGTGCCTTTTCTCTTTCCTAGGCAAGACTGGTGTCTTTGTACTTCGATACCAAGAGATACCAGGAAGCATTGCATTTGGGTAAGTAAGCTGGTTAAGAGTAATAAGGCGTCCTGGCTGGCTAAATGAATGTATTTTGGAACCTGACTACTTTTATTAGTTACCTATTAATAATGTATATACTTTCTACTTCTAAGAAGTATTTGAGATGACTTATATTTACTGAATTTTCATGGGAAAATGCTATTTGAAAGTTCTGAGAAACTAACTAGAATTATTCGTTCTTTAAAAATTTATCTTTTTAAAAAATGTATTGGGGTAACACTGGTTAATAAAATAATATACGTTACAGGTCTCTGTCTCTGAGTCTGCCTTTTTTCTCTTCCTGTTTATTTTGTTGATTAGATTCTACCTGTATGAAATTATATGGTACTTTCTATGACTGGCTTACTTTACTTAGCATAATACTCTCCAGGTCCATTCATGCTGTTGCAAAGGGTAAGGTGGCCTTTTTTACAGCTGAGTAATATTCCATTGTATAAATGTACCACAGCTGTTTTTATCCGCTATCTATTGATGGGCACTTGGGCTGCTTCCAAATCTTCGTTGACTTTTTTTGTTTTTAAAGATTTTATTTCATTATTTTTAGAAAGAGGGGAAGGGAGAGAGGCAGAGAGGGAGAGGAGAGACATCAATGTATGGTTGCGTTTCACCTGCCTCCAGCCACAGACCTGACTGGAGACCTGGTTTGCAACCTGGTTATGTGCCCTGGCTGGGGAATCGAACCTGCGACTTTTGGGTTCGCAGGCTGGCGCCTTAACCACTGTGCTACCAGCCAGGGCTTCGTTGACTTTTTTTAGAGAGAGGGGAAGGGAGAGAGTCAGAGAAGGAGAGAACCATCAATGCAAATAGATGAAACTCAAATGAGTGTTTTGGTTTTCTTTGGGTACATTCCCAGATATGCAACCCTTGGGTCATAAGACAATGCAATTTAAAAAAAAAAATATTAGCCCTGGTTGGTAGCACAGTGGATAAGGCGCTGGCCTGGGAACCCAAAGGTTGCAGGTTCGATTCCCCAGCCAGGGCACATAACCAGGTTGCAAACCAGGTCTCCAGTCAGGTCTGTGGCTGGAGGCAGGTGAAAGGCAACCATACATTGATGTCTCTCTCCCTCTCTGCCTCTCTCCCTTCCCCTCTTTCTAAAATAATGAAATAAAATCTAAAAAAAAAAAAAAATTATTAAGGGTAGGTCTGGGAGAGAGAGAGAAAGACAGACTGACATCCTTGTGTTGTTTTACCTGTTCATGTGTTCATCGATTGATTCCCCTGACTGGGGATTAAACCTGCAGGTGATCAGACCCGCAACCAACCAACTGAGCTACCCAGCCAAGGCAAGGCAGTTCCATTTTTAATTTTTTTAGGTGACTCATACTGCTTTTCACAGTGGCTGCACCAATCTACATGCCCATGAACAGTGCATGAGAGTTCCCTTTTCTCCATATCCTTGCCAATACTTGTTTGTTTTATAGATGATAGCCATTCTGACAGGTGTGAGGTGATACCTAACTGGAGAAACTAACTAGAATTAATGTATTTTTTTTTTTTTTTTTAAAGATGTTATTTCATTATTTTTTAGAAAGAGGGGAAGGGGGAGAGGCAGAGAGGGAGAGAGACATCAATGTATGGTTGCCTTTCACCTGCCTCCAGCCACAGACCTGACTGGAGACCTGGTTTGCAACCTGGTTATGTGCTCTGGCTGGGGAATCGAACCTGCGACCTTTGGGTTCGCAGGCCGGCACCTTATCCACTGTGCTACCATCCAGGGCTGGAATTAATGTATTTTTTAAAAGATTTGATTTGTTATATTTAGACAGAGGGGAAGGGATAGAGGCAGAGAGGGAGAGAGACATTAATGTGTAGTTGCCTTTCACCTGCCTCCAGCTATGTACTTGGCTGGAGACCTGGCTTGCAACCTGGTTATGTGCCCTGGCTGGGAATCAAACCAGCGACCTTTGGGTTTGTAGGCTGGTGCCTTACCTACTACTGTGCCACTAGCCAGGATTTATAATTAATATTTTAAATTTAGAGAACAGAAGGGTCAAATTCCTAGTGTTTTACTCTGTATATCACATTTATGGTATCTGTTTATAATTATACTTAAAATGTATTTTAAAAAAATCAAAAAAACTAATTGGATACAAATACATAAGGAAGTTGGAGTGGGCCAACTAAAGGCTTTCTCCTGTGTGGCCTTTGAACACTCTGAAATCTTAGCCAGCTTTTTCTTTTTGTAAATTAGTAGATCCAAGACTCTTTTTCCAGATGGAGGAATGTGGCTTTTGTAATCTATTAAGTTAAAGAAAGTGCTAATTAATTTTTATCATGCAAAAATGATAATTTCATATGGTTCAAATAAATAGTAACATTTAATAAGTTTTATTGATAGCCCTTCCCACCCTTCTAGGTTCGTAACTTTTACCTTTCTTTCTCCTTGGCTCCAAGGGCTCCATTTTTTTTCTTTTTTTTTTAAATTTTATTGTTGTATTACATCCATCCCCTTTTTGCTCCCCTCTGTCCCCCTCCCCACCCACCCATCCCCCCAAAGTCAATCCCACCTGTTGTCCATGTCCATGGTTGCTTTATACTAGGTTCTTCCTTTTGCTTCTATAGCTTTCCAAAAAACTTCCTTACAGGTTGGGTAGAAAAGACGATTATGACTAAGAAATGGGGTAAATATTTTTTCCTTCTGCAGGTTCTCAGCTGTTGCGAGAGTTAAAAAAGATGGATGACAAAGCCCTTTTGGTGGAAGTACAGCTTTTAGAAAGCAAAACGTACCATGCCCTGAGCAACTTGCCGAAAGCCCGAGCTGCCTTAACCTCTGCTCGGACCACAGCCAATGCCATCTACTGCCCTCCTAAGTTGCAGGCCACCTTGGATATGCAGTCAGGTAACACCTGTAGCTGCTCATGGGTGTTGGGGTTTGGGGAATAAAATTGGCTGATTTAGCTTGAGCTTCTTCAGAGAAACCAATTAGAAGGCGGTTTCTCTAACTAGCTGCCCCCTCTATTAACTTGCTGTTAACTACCTAAAATATATTAACAACATGCTTATCCGTGACTAGCCAGGCAACCTGATTTTGAGAACCACAATCCTAGAGAGGCCTCACTTAGGTTTAAAAAGCTCCCTTAATTTACATCTTTGTTGCTACTCAGGATGGTAGCAGCTCTTTTCAGTGTTGTCACTTGGAGAACTTTGTAAAGAATGTTAGACTTTTCCAAATGGCCTCAGAACAGGGGTAAGAAAAGACTGCCCCTCCCCAATTTCATCTTTGTGTGAATGCTGGGACTAGGAGGCTGTGGCAACGGAATACTTTTTCTGGTTGTCATCAGCTTTTATTACTGGGTTGGCCAGAAAGTTCGTATGTTTTTTTTTCTGTGAAGTAAGACACATTTAAAAAATATATATTTTATTATTTTTAGAGAGAGGGAAAGGGAGAGAGGCAGAGATGGAGAGAGATATCAATGTGTGGATGCCTTTCACCTGCCTCCAGCTACGGACCTAGTTGGAGACCTGACTTGCAAGCTGGTTATGTGCCCTGGCTGGGAATTGAACCAGCGACCTTTGGGTTCACAGGCTGGTGCCTTATCCACTGAGCCACACCAGCTGGGGCAAGACACATTTTTTACTTCCACCAATAATTTATTGGCTTGGATATTTTGAGTATGTTGGTTATCTCATACATGGCATACGTTGATTGTTCTTTCTCAATTAAAAGTCTTGATTTGATCTCTATCAACTTCAACTGGTCCACTCAACCCTGGATCATCGTCCAGTGAGAAATCTCCAGCTTGAAACTTGCAGACCACTTCTGACAACTTGATCAGTCACAGCACCTTCTCCATACACTGCACAAATCTATTTTTGCAATTCAGTTGCATTTTTACCCTTATTTAAATAATAAAGCATAATATGCCAAAAATGTTGCTTATTTTCTTCCATCTTAGTATTAAAATGGCTACACTGAATTTCACCAGTGTGATTTTTTTAAAATGCCTGCTGATATGACAACTGTCACAGTCTAACAGAATTGTTTCAAATGAAGTTAAAAACAACTAAGTGTTTCTAGGGCTATCTTAGAGGGGGGAAAAAACCAAAAACACTTTTTTGGCCAACCCAATAATTACAATTTTTTATCATTATTGAAAGAGCGCTTGAATTGAAGACTAGTTAAGCCCTTACCTCTATCTATAGCTTTAGTTTCTGTGTGTGTCCTGTTTGCCTCTTAAGTATTGTGAGTGTCTGTGGCCTGTGTTGTCATTCAGAGGTTAAGAGCAATAGCTCTAGACACTGACTTTCCTAGGTTGAAATTTTGCTTCTGCCAAATTCTAGTTAATTTATTTTTGGGCAGGTTACTTAATTTATCTGTAAATTGTACCTCTTCATAGGATTGTGGTGGGGATTTAATGATTTGATGACTGTGAAGCTTTCATCCCAGTACTTATCTTTGACCAATTCTTGGCACCTTCTTTAAACTCCTTGCTCTTTTATGATGCCCTTCCTTCATGGTCAAGAGATGAACTTGCATCTTAATTGCTCAGAGGAAATAGAGGCTGTTTTTAGGTAAACCCTCCTTTTTTACCCTCTCCAGAGTTTGTGTCGAGTGACCCTTCTGCCTCTCCTTTGATTCCATTCTAAGTCTTCTAAGACCAAGTGTCTTCCTCACTTGGATCTTCCTCTCAATTTCTGAATCACCCTAGCTAAAAAAGCAGAGTCATTTCTTCTTTCTCCCTTTTAAATTGCAGTCTTTTCTGTCAAGCTTCTTGAGGAAGTTGAGAGTATCCTTACTTTCTTGTCTTTCTGACTCCTTGAAAGAAGCCTAACTTGCTATGTAACCTTTGACTTGATGGGTAAGGGTGTGGGATTTTGACCTTGTTGAAAGTTCTACACTATTTTTTTCAGACACTACTCTAGGCTTCTTTGACATTGTTGTCTTTTGGTTTTCTTCTCCTAATTAGCCTTGGTCTACTTTTTCCTCTTCCTTCCGTGGCTTCCTTCTGACTGTGTTCTTCAGTGTTTTCTTAGTTGTTTTCTCTTCCTTTTTTCCCTTTTTCCTGTCTAACCCCGTACTCTCCCATGGATTTAGCTGCCACGTAAAACTAATGGTCTCCCCACATAAATCTCCAGTAACTCCTCCTAAATTCCAGATCCAGATTTTCAGCAGCATAATGGACATACACACCTAAATATCCCATAGGTAGCTCAGTCTCAATGTGTTAAAAACCAAAATTGTCTATCCCCTGTTCCTGCAACCATTTTTTTGTTGCATCTCCTATTTTAGTTACCAGTGTTTTACTTTATGTGACTTTATGTTTTATTTGTTTTTTTAAAAGAGGGTGGGAGAGGGGAACATCACTGTGTGAGAGAAACTTTGATTTGTTGCCTCTTGCACACCTCCATCTAGTGACCTGGCCCATAACTCAGGCAGATGCCCTAACTGGGAATCAAACCAGTGACAGCACCTAACCCACTGAGCTGATTGTAACTTCTTCATTTAAAATTCTCCAATGGTTCCTTGTAACCCATCCGCTAAATTGTAGTTTAACATGACATTCAAAAGAAGGGCATTCTTTCCTCTTCATCCTCATTTCTGGTTTTCATTTTAGTCATCAAATGATTTTATGTGTTCTGCTTTTGAGCTTTTATGTATTTTATTGTCTCTGCTTCAAAATTCCCCTTTTCACTTTGTCCCTTTGGCAAATCCTGCGCATCCTTCCAGACCCAGCTCAGATGTCTTCTTTATAAACGCTCTTCAATATCTTTGGTTTCAGACTTACCTGTTAAAGGTCTTTTTCTTTGTACGTATTATGGTACTAATCTCCTTGTTTCAGTTTTGGTGACCATCTTTCCCACTGTAAGACTAGAAGCTCCTTCAGGGCCTCATTCGTATTTATTTCCTCCATAGTAGCTATATCAGTGCTTAGCAGATGGTAGGCTCTCAGTAATACTTGTGTTGAATGAATGACATTCTTTTTTGAACAATAAACCTCATGTCAGCCGTGATGCTCATAATCATAATGTGGCCTCCGTTTACTAATGTGTTTGAGAAAACTGTATCCATCTTGGAGCAGGGGGCTTATTTTACCTTTTTACCTCTAACTTTCTTAGTCTGGTTTGGTCTGTTCTCTAGCTCTGGACTAGGAAGAATGGGAAAGTAGAGAATTGTCTCATCTAGTTTAGCAGGGTTAATAAGTTTGTTGGGACTCCAGGTTTTTGCCCGAGCTCAAAGGTACTATTCTTACCTTGCTTTAATACAGTGTTTATTAAAGTCAGGTTTAATATCTGAAAAAAAAGAAAAAAGTTTGTTGGATATTCTGTAGGGAGCTGTCCTTAGCTGCAGGGAGGATGGGTTTTCTCCACCCCTGTCTATTTAAGAATGGCAGGAGGAGGGTCTCATTCATTTAGCCTCAGAGTTGGGAGGCCTTTTGGGTGGCATAAAAACACAGGGGTGTGTCACTTACCATCAGTAAATCACTGTTGAGTTAGAAGTTCCCAGCTGGTGTGCCAGCACACAGGTGTGTGGCAAGTAGGTTAGAAGTGTGCTGAAATATTGATCTCGTGGAGTCATGTGTAAATAGTTTTATCTTTTTACTCCAGTGTGCTGAGTACTTTCTACATGATATTGATGTGAAAATGTTGGGAAGCCCTGTGGTAAATAAATGTATGGAGCTGAGATCTGTCACTTCGTAAGGGGATGAGGGGCAGTTAAAACTGATAAGACTCTTAGGGTTTCGATGCTCCCAAGTTGAACTAATCTTCATATTATCCCAAGTCTTAGGTTGAAATAGTAGCAGGTTCAATCAAGTTAGGCTCATTGGAAACAACCCAACTTCTAAAAATGAGAAATTTAGTTGGATGAATATGGTATAGCAGTCTAATGAAATGCTGCTTAACTGTGTGCATTTATTTAAAAAGATTTTATTTACTTTTAGAGAGGGGAGGGGAGGGAGAAAGAGAAAGAAACATCAATGTGTGAGAGGTACAGCGATTGGTTGCTTGTCACTTGCCCTCTACTGGGGACCTGGCCCACAGCCCAGGCATGTGCCCTGACTGGGAATCAAACCGGCAGTCTTTTGGTTCAGAGGTCAGTGCTTAGTACATTGAACCATACCAGCCAGGGAACCATGTGCATTTAAGTTTATGGATTTGGCATTGTATGGAATCTGTACTAATTGCATCTAGGCAAAAGCACACCCGCAAATGGTAACTATCCGAAGTGAGAATATTTAAGAGATTGGATTTTTTTTTCCCTATGAAAGCTGCCTACATATAAAAATGTCCAGCTTAGAAAAGCTATTTTAATGAAATGGTTAATATTATTAAAACAGGTTATTCAGGTAGTTTGGGGATGTTTGGGTCAATCTCCTGACCTGTGAAAGTGATGTGACAGAGGGTAAGCCTGTCCTTTGCTAGGGCTGCAGAAGGTAGGACTGCAGTGAAGGTGAGATACATGGGAAAGGATGGTCCAGTTTGCAGTTTTTAGGATCCTCTTTGAGTTGGGTCTTAACTCCTTTAGAATTTATATTGGCAAGCTGACATTGAACTAGAAGGCTAAACATCTGGGTTCTAATCCCAGTTTTGCAGTTACTAGCTGGCAGTGACTTGGGGGCGGTTATTTATCCTTTTCTGACCTCATGAATAAGTAGATGGGGTTGGGATAGATTTCTGAGGCCCTTCCTAGCCATGATCTTGTGTGGTTCTCTTAGTTTTTGTGGTTCTTACTCCATTTTTTTCAATACCCAGGTATTATCCATGCAGCAGAGGAGAAGGATTGGAAAACTGCCTACTCATATTTCTATGAGGCCTTTGAGGGTTATGACTCCATTGATAGCCCCAAGGCCATCACATCTCTGAAGTACATGTTGCTGTGCAAAATCATGCTCAACACGTAGGTGCACATTAACTTTGGGATATGAGAATTCAGATGGTTCAACTAAATTTTCTGCTGTGTCAGAGAAGGCTTGGGCAGGGAGTTGGCCAGTTACAGAAGCCCAGCAGCTGCCTCTGGTTGAAGAAGAGTGGGAAGATGGAAGGTAGTAATCCAGAGCACTTGTACTTACTAGTTTATCAGAACTGAGGAGACAGATTTTATAAGTCTCATTCCCAGCCCCTCTTGGAGGGTTTTCCTTATCCTGTCCTAAGAGTTGCTGAGCATAGGACAGAGGGTCAGAAACAGTTGATAGACCAGCACCAGCTGACTGAGCTAGCCCAGAATGGGGGTAGGTTAGGGGAGAGGTTTGAAAAAGGGGATAGCAGTGAGTATGACAGATCCTTTTATAAAGAGTAATACAGAATTTATCTATATTTGGGGGACAATAAATGAGATATTCGCTAGCATTCTTTTTGGATCTTATATTGGGATATGACTTACACTTATTCTGCCAGTTGGTTCTGCTACTTTTGATAGCTTCACTGTGGTTTTATTATTTTAAAAAAAAGATTTTATTTATTTTTAGAGAGAGGGGAAGGGAACGAGGAAGAGAAGGGAAGAAACATTGATGTGTGATTGCCTCTCGCACGCCCCCAACTGGGGACCTGGCCCACAACCCAGGCATGTGCCCTGACTGGGAATTGAACCGTCGACCCTTTGGTTCACAGGTTGGCGCTCAATCCACTGAGCCACACGAGCCAGGGCTTGTGGCTTTCTTTTGTTTTTTTTTAAGATTTTATTTTATTATTTTTAGAAAAAGGGAAAGAGAGAGAGGCAGAGAGGGAGGGAGACATCAATGTATGGTTGCTTTTCACCTGCCTCCAGCCACAGACCTGACTGGAGACCTGGCTTGCAACCTGGTTATGTTGCCCTGGCTAGGAATCGAACCTGTGACCTTTGGGTTCACAGGCCGGCACCTTATCCACTGTGCTACCAGCCAGGGCCGTGGCTTTCTTTTAATGTTGGAGTTTTTCTACTTCTCTCTCTCTCTTTTTTTTTTTTTAAGATTTTTTATTTCATTATTTTTAGAAGGAGGGGAAGGGAGAGAGGCAGAGAGGCAGAGAGGGAGAGAGACATCAATGTATTGTTGCTTTTCACCTGCCTCCAGCCACAGACCTGACTGGAGACCTGGTTTGCAACCTGGTTATGTGCCCTGGCTGGGGAATCGAACCTGCGACCTTTGGGTTCACAGGCCGGCACCTTATCCACTGTGCTACCAGCCAGGGCTATTTTTCTACTTCTTGATGCTGAGCTTTGTCCTAGAGTGTAAAACTCCTGGCTTCTGCAGAGTGAGGGCTACATGAGTTTAGGAGTGGGGGCTGATTCTCAGTGGAATGCTGAGAAAAAAGAAATTGGCCCAAACCTGTACTTATTCTGGAGCAATTGACCAAGTTTGTGTTTTCTTCTAGCCCAGAAGATGTCCAGGCTCTGGTGAGCGGGAAGCTTGCACTTCGCTACGCAGGGAGGCAGGTAGGGAGTGCGGTGACTGCAGTTCTAACCTCTGTTCACTTTGAGGCCAGCATATTGTCAGACAGGGTGTTCGCTTAGGCCAGTGTTCTTTAGGTCTCCACTGCACATTTTTATTCCTCGCCCTTCTTTTCCTTAAGCCCATTTGATAGATTTCCTATACTTTTTAATTCTTGTCCTAAAAAGCCAGCATTTGGTGCTCTCATGGACTATCAGATGGTTTGAGGGACCTTACAGAACTGAATTTTAGCATTTGTGTTGAGTTAGGTTGCATTCTGCTCTGATCAGGAAATTTATCTACCATGAGACTGAGTTGCAAATTTGACATGTGCAGAATGTGAAATCTTGGATTCTGTGAATTGAAGCCTAGTACTGCCTGGTGCCAATGTGGAGGAATGAGGTTTTGATGACTTACCTGAGTGCTTCTCATATTAGCACCCAGCCTTCACTGATGTCCTGAGTTTCAGATATGACACAAGAAGAGGCTTTCAGTGTTTGGCAGCCCTTTCGGTAGTACCTTTTGTGCGTGAGTAACTGTGAGTGTAGCCCATGTAAAGAGGATGCCTTAGATGCCTGCACCATCCCTTCTTTGTACTTTGCTTAAATATCAACACCAAAGTAAAAGTAATCTTTGTACATTCAAATGCAGTTATCTCTAAACAGTGGATACATTGGCTATCTTACTGTATCTTCTTGCATTTTTTTTTTTTTTAAGATTTTATTTATTATTTTTAGAGAGAGGTGAAGGAAGAGAGGCAGAGAGGGAGAGAAACATCAATGTATGGTTGCCTTTCACCTGCCTCCAGCTACAGAGCTGGCTGGAGACCTGGCTTGCAACCTGATTATGTGCCCTGGCTGGGAATCGAACCAGCAACCTTTGGGTTTGCAGGCCGGCACCTTATCCACTATGCCATCAGCCAGGGCTTGCATTTTTTTTTTTTTGAAAGATTTTATTAGTTTATTTTTAGAGAAAGTTTAGGGGGATGAGCATAAGAAAGAGAAATAATTAGTTACCTCTCATGCACACCCAGCTGGGGACCTGGCTTACAACCCAAGCAGATACCTTGACTGGGACTTGAACTGGTGACCTTTCGGTTCACAGGCAGTGCTTAATCTGCCAAGGTACACCAGCCAGGGCTTTCTTTTTTTTTTTAAAATGTGAACCCATGTGAGTACTTGGTACTCATTTACTTACAGGGACACATTTTTTATTTTATTTCATTAATATAATATGAAAGATTATATTTCATAATGAAAGATTTTATTTCATTATTTTTAGAAAGGGGAAGGGAGAGAGGCAGAGAGGGAGAGAGACATCAATGTATGGTTGCGTTTCACCTGCCTCCAACCACGGACCTGACTGGAGACCTGGTTTGCAACCTGGTTATGTGCCCTGGCTGGGGAATCGAACCTGCAACCTTTGGGTTCGCAGGCGGGTGCCTTAACCACTGTGCTACCAGCCAGGGTTAGCCAGGGCTTTCTTACTGTTACTTTAGAGGAATGGTCATAAGATGATTTCTTCTTTTTCCACAAGTGGTCCTGATTGGCTTTAAGTCAGAAAAAGTTTCAGAGCAGCTTCTAGTTTTCACGAACAGAATACTGGGTATTGCTCAAGTGAAAGACTCACTACCCTATCTAGAATTAGAGTTGAGGAGACCAGCTGAGAGAGATCAAGAGTCTAGGACAGGGTAGGTTAACTAGTAGTGGTGGAACCAGACTTTGAACTTGGTTTATCTTAGTTCTGAGTTCAGGCTTTTCTGATGACATTTGTTCTGTGTATAGGACAAATGCTAGGGACAGACTACACTTTGTACTGTTTTTAGAGTCTGCTGTGTAAGACACACCACTCATCCTTGTTTAAGTACTTAGGCTAGTGTAAGAGGAGCTTCTTATTCCTTCTGGTCCTTTGTACCTTTTCTTTAAGATGTTTATTTATTTCTAGAGAGAGGGGAAGGGAAGGAGAAAGGATAGAGAGAAACATTGGTTGGTTGCCTCTCAAATATCCCCAGCTGGGGACTTGGCCTGCAACCCAGGTGTGGGCCTTGACCGGTAATCAAACTGATGACCTTTCAGCTTGCAGGAAGAAGCCTAACCCATTGAGCGACAACAGTCAGGGCTGGTCCGCTGCACCTTTACCACAGCTTTTGAGCAGGAGTCAGACTGTTCTCCTTAAAAGATTAACGTTATAGGTTTCTTATTGATTGGAGGAGACTTGATAGCTTGGTCAGGTGCCTTTTATAACCAGGTTAGAACGCCCTCAACCATTTATTGTACCTTCATCACTCTGGGGTTTAACATGCTATGTCGTAGGTAGAATTTTGATGCCTCAACCCTGTTGAAAGTAGACCTTGATCTGCACCCTTAACAAACCCAGCAGAATGAGTGTTGATAAAGCACAGGTATGATCAGGTCTAAGAGCAGGAAGAATGGGGAAAGAAACCACAGTTCTCTGGTCATCTTTTCCTTTTAGCTTATCACCTTTGTAGAATACTATGCTGAGATCTGGTTTTGGGGAAAACTTAAAATTCCTAGTATTTTATTTTATTATTTTTAAAGGTTTTATTTATAATTTCCAGAGAGCAAGGAAGGGAGGGAGGCAGACAGGGAGAGAGACATCAATGTATGGTTGCCTTTCACCTGCTTCCAGCTACAGACCTGGCTGGAGACCTGGCTTGCAACCTGGGTATGTGTGTCCTGGCTGGGAATCAAACCAGCGACCTTTGGGTTCATAGGCTGGTGCCTTATCCACTGTGCCACCAGCCAGGGCTAATTCCTAGTGTTTTAAAAATCATTTCAAATTTCATAGAGAAACTGGTTGGCACACAGTGGTAGTCTTTAAAAAAAATTTTTTTTTAAATAATTTATTGAGCTGACAGAGAAAGAGAAAAAGACATTGATTTGTTGTTTCATGTTATTTATGCATTCATTGCTTGGTTCTTGTATGTCCCTCACCAGAGGTTGAACTTGCAGCCTTGGTGTATTGGAACAGTGCTCTAACCAACTGAGTTACCTGGCCAAGGCCACAGTGGTATTCTTGTACCTTTTCTTCCTAGGCCTCTGAAGAACAATTATGGGGCAGGTTCTTTTTATAGCCAGAAGTTGTTGGAACATAACATACTGCTTATGAGACTTGTTTGGTGGGATATGGGTGTACAGAATAGATCACTTTCACTATTTTTCTCTCTATTCATAGACAGAAGCATTAAAATGTGTGGCCCAGGCTAGCAAGAACAGATCACTGGCAGATTTTGAAAAGGTAAGGATGATGTTGGGTTGGTCTGGAATGGGTGGAAGAGAGGGGCATTTAAGTACTTTTTTTTTTTTTAAGATTTTATTTATTATATTTAGAGAAAGGGGTAGGGAGAGAGGCAGAGAGAGAGACATCAATGTATGGTTGCCTTTAACCTGCCTCCAACTACGGAACTGGCTGGAGACCTGGCTTGCAACCTGGTTATGTGCCCTGGCTGGGAATCAAGCCAGTGACATTTGGGTTTGCAGGCTGGCTCCTTATCCACTGTGCCACCAGCCAGGGCTCATGTGTCAAGTTTTGACTGAAGGCCTAATGCTTGTTCCATGTGGCATGATGCTAGCTATTCCTTCAGCTCCAGAAATGCCAAAGACCCTTCCTCAGGATGACACTCTAGGCTTACTTCGCCTCTTAAGCCTTTTACTCAGTGTTCATGAGGGGTTGAAAAGGGAGAACACCTTGTCTAAGCAGTAGGGTAAGATTTTCGTAATTTTTTTCTGAACCTCTGTTCTTGTCTGACTATAATGACTAACTTAAATAAGAATAAGCCTAGATCCTGGAAGGAGATCTTATGGATGGAGACTGCCCCTAAGATTCATCATCTTCCTGAAGGTTTCTTGCCAGTATCACTTTACTTGGCATAGTTATAGTTTCTTTGCTTCCTGTAACACTTCAGAGCACAGGCAACACAAAACTGGGCTACTGGGACCATTACTAAAGGTTATAATAAATCACATACATGAATAAACAACATAGATCATTTTATCCCAAAGGTTAGGATGTCTGGTGGAACATTTCTATTAGGGGTTCCATGGAAAAAGGTCTATGATCAGAAATTTGGGAAACACTAAAACTAACCTAGGGCTAAACTAGTGTTTAATGAGAAAGGTGCTAACTGCAGAGCCAAACTGTGCTGACTTGTGTTCCTTGTAAAACTCCCAAGAACAAGCTGTGGGGTTCAGCATTTCTTGCTACTTAATCTGAGAAAATTTTTTTAAGGTTTTATTTATTTTTAGAGAGAAAGGGAGGGAGGGATAAAGAAGAGAGAAACATCAATATGTGGTTGCCTCTTGTGTGCTCCCAGTTGGGGACCTGACCTGCAACCCACGCCTGTCCTCTGACTGGGAACTGAACTAGAAGCCCTTTGGTTTGCAAGCTGGCACTCAATCCACTGAGCCACACTGGCCAGGGCCCTTTTTTTTCTTTTCCATGTGACCCTATTTATTCTGTGGATTACATGTGTAGCACTGAGTCTATTAGCGAATGTGGCTTACAGACTGAGCCATTCTTGGGGCTTACATGGTTTCAACTGTCAGTGTAACACTTTTGGACAGAAAGATGGTACCTTGGGGGCTTCATCTTTTAGTTCTTGATGTTCTTTTTCTTCTGCCTCTGTCATGGCTGTTCACCTCCCCCAGTCTCCTAGAACTGCAGTCAGTCGTGTAGTTACAGAGGCCAGCAAACTGTTTAGGGAACTAGGAGTAGCATGTCTTTTAAGTGCATCTCTGTGCCAATCCCTGTGACGGGCTCTCTTGGCAGGCCCTGACAGACTACCGGGCAGAGCTCCGGGATGACCCAATCATCAGCACACACTTGGCCAAGTTGTATGACAATTTACTAGAACAGAATCTGATCCGAGTCATTGAGCCTTTTTCCCGAGTACAGGTAAGAACCTCCCGCGGACTCCAGCCCTTCTCTGGTGGGGGATTTCTGGCTAGGCATTCTCACTGCAGTCCACGCCCATCCACAGTAGGTGCGCCTGGTGGGCAAGGGGCCGTTGAGAGTTTAGGCTTCTTGATGGGGCACAGGAGTCAAGGAGAAGGACGCCGAGGGGTAGAAGCTGTTACGCTTGCCCTGCTCTTTCTCAGCGCAGCCCCCTTGCCTCCTACCCCCCACCCATGCGGTGGATGTTTCCTTTCCTGGGAGTGTGGGGCAGGGGTGTTTTATTGTCTGTAGTGATGAAGGCAGATGGACAGAGCACAAGAGACCTAAGCACGGCCAAAGAGAATCTGGCCCTGTACAGACACCCAGCAGGATTTTGAGATAAAGCAATCTCTCCCCAAACCCCATATTGGAGGCAAAGGTAAAACTTTCAGTGTTTGGTGTCTCTCCACTTTTCCTTTTAGATTGAACACATATCTAGCCTCATCAAACTCTCCAAGGTAAGGTGTCCCTGAACTTGGCTTGGGGGTAGGCGTTGGGGGGAAGGTTGGCATTTGTACTTGGTGGGCCTTGGAAAGCTCCCAAGCTTCTCCTTGGGGAATGGGACCATGGGCTCAAAGCTGGAATTGCATTGTTGCTGTTTTGTTTTTAGTCCATCTGCCCTAAGACCCCTTGATACAGGCTTTCCTGTCAGTGTGATGGCTGACTAGTGGATACTGTGCCCTTTAATCAAGTGCTTTGGTTTTAGGCCGATGTGGAAAGGAAATTATCACAGATGATTCTTGACAAGAAATTTCATGGTGAGTAGGACATCTAGGCAGGGGAGCTAGTGGTAGTGATGGGATAATTGTAGGGGTATCACATTCTTGTTTCTTTTGAGAGATGCTCCATTTGTTTCACCTGGTGGTTTGTTGGGATCCTTGTCCTTCATACCCCTGGGATAAGAGTGTGTGATAAAGATGGACACATGGAATAGGGAGAGGAGTTCTATTTCCCCTCCTTTCTGGAGAAATGAGGCAGATGGGAGTGGGTGTTTCTCAAATGCTTTGTGTCTAATCCCTTTTTAACATGGGCTGCCCTTGTGTTTTCTGCAGGGATCTTGGACCAGGGGGAGGGTGTCTTGATTATTTTTGATGAACCCCCAGTAGATAAAACTTATGAAGCTGCTCTGGAAACAATTCAGAACATGAGTAAAGTAGTGGATTCTCTCTACAACAAAGCCAAGAAGCTGACATAGGTGAGTGCTGGCTCAGGACCAGGCGGGCAGCATCGTCTTCTGCCTGTCGGCACTGAAAGCCCCTGGTGGCCTCACTTTCCGATTGACGCTGCTCTGTCTTCTCTTACAGAGTTGGATCTGTAGCGGTCCTTTGGAGAGTGTGTGTGGCGGGCGAGTGAAACCTTTGGGGAAATGCTAGGAGATTCTTTTTTCTTTTTGTTCTACTTTTCGCTCGGAAAGTTTTTAAATCCTCATTTGGTGCATCTGTATTCCAGCTGATAGGTGTGCCAGTTTTCATGTAATCTTGACTGGCCCAACTTGGGAGTGGGGACATTGCTTAAAAAAAAAGAAAAAGAAAAAAAAAAAGGTTATTCTAAATAAAAGGAAAAAGGCTTACACTACCTAAAGCTGTGCTCTCTGCCTCGTGGGAGAGGGCCGCCCGTCACTGGGGCTCCCGTCCACCTGCTGGGCACCACCTCTCCTCCTCTTCAGAATTGGGTGTTTGCCTGACCATCAAAGCGACGACTTTTTATTCTGTTTGTACTGAACCAAAACAAAACTGTATAGACTGCTATTTTCCTTTTTTATTTGAAATGAGGCGTTTCGGTGTTCTTTCCCCTGTCATACGGCCTGTCCACCCAACTTCCCTCCAACCATGGCTCCAGCAGCCCGGCCGAAGGACCTGCCGCCGCGTGAGCAGCAGCAGCAGCAGCAGCAGCAGAAGAAGAAGAAGAAGAAAAAGAAGAAGAAGAGCTCCACTCCGACCTATGACGGAATGGGGACGAGGCCGGGAGCAAGTGTGCACCATGGCCACACGGGAGCAGTGTGGGCCCCTCATGGGGGCCTGCTGTGCATGTGGCTCTTTTTAACGCAGTAAACTAGATTAGACATCTGTGTTTTAATTGCCCCTTCCCTCTCTCCCCACCCTCTCCCCCCTTTCAGCCAGGAGACCATCACATGTCTCTCTCCTTTCCTCTCTCCTCTTCTGGGAAGGGGGCTGCCTGACATCTACTAGCTTCTCTCCCCGTCTCACTCCTCTCCCCTGCTGGCAGATGGGGTTGATTCCCTTTTAACAGTGAACATTGGAAATGAGACTGTGGGGTGTGGGTGTTCTTCTGCTTTTGTTTTTGTTTTTGTTTTTGTTTTTAATTTTGTTGGGTTTTTGAGCAACCTCATGTCCCCTTCCCATGGAGCTGCTTTATTTACCTCTGTGAAATGGAAGGGAGGGGAGGGAGCGTGCCGTGTTCGGCATGCTTTGTGTTAGGATGAAGTAGCAAGGCTTTCTGCTCTGCTCCATTTTCTTCCTCTCATCTCTGCCTTCTCTGTCCCTCTCTCCCTGCTTGTCCTTCCTGCCGGCCTCCTTTTGTCCTTCCTTCCCTTTCTCAGATTATCCTTCCAGATTTTTGGAATAAATTTATATTTTGTAAAAGAATTTTGTTGTACTAGGTTTGGCATCCTCACTAAATCTTGACTGCCTTTTATTTTCCTCTCCAAAATCAGGTTTTTGTTCTCAGCATCTCTCCCCATCATGTCCAGTCACTGTTTTGGTTTTGGCACCATCAATATCAAATGTACAAACGGTTCTTGCTAACCAACACCAGGTATATCTGATGTTCAGATGAGTTCCAATAAAAACAATTTTTTTTTCAAAAAGTGTCCTTTCTTGAGTGCTGGAGGGCTTCCTTCCAGTCAATGTGGACAGCTCCACGTAGCCCTCTAGACCTGCCAAAGCTGTACTGTCTCATTGCTTCATGGGAGATGAAGTGGAGGGCTTTGGGTCCAGGGCCTGAATCGGGGAGTGGTGCTCAGGTATCTTGATGTTCTTCCAAGGCCATGGGGGTGGGGTTTGGGTGTATATAATGTACATGTATCTTTGAGCCTCTTGCCTCTACGTGATGAGGATGGCACTTCCGTGGCAGGTAGTTGTGCTTTCAAGGTTTTATGTGGTTAAATTTTCATTTGTAATCTTTAAAAGCAGTGTTTGCAGTGTTGCCCCTCAGACCCTGCGAATGGTTCTGCAGGGCTCCCGGGCCACTGGGAGGGAGGCGGGAGCTCTAGCTGCCACTCAACTTCAGTATAAGCAATGCTGCTGTTCTTGGTTTTCAGCATCGTGTCTCTGGACTTTTACTTGCAGGAACAGTTTTGCTTCAATAAAGGACTTCAACAAGATTGCAAGGGCATCTATCTATAGACCTGGAGCAGAGAGGAGGGGTGTCCCACACCCAGGGAGGCTCTGAGAGCTCAGTCTGGCAGCAGCCCTGCCCTCTGCTCGCTCCCTTTGCAGGTCTGGTGCCGTCCTCTAGACTTGCTCTGTCCAGAGGGTAGCCCGTGAGCCATGCACAGCCGTTGAAGCTCGCGATGTGGCTGGTTTGAACTGAGATGCACTGAAATACAAACCCAAACCTGACTTTGAAGACTTAGTATGGAGAAAAGAATGTAACAGCCCAACCTAATTTTTACATGTTGAAATACTTTGAGCATTATTGGGTTAAATAAAATATATTATTAAAATTCACCTGTTCCCCAGGCCGGGTAGGTCAGTTGGAGCATCGGCCCAACATGCCGAGGCTGTGGGTTCAGTTTCCCTATCGGTCGGGACAGACAAGAAGCAACCAGTGCCTGCGTAACCAAGTGGAACAATGAACTGGAGACTCCTGCTTCCCCTCAAATCAGTAAATAAAATTGAAAATAAAATTCACTTGTTTTTTCTTTTTAATATGACTACTAGAAAACATACATGACTTGCAATTGGTTCATACTATTTTTTGGACAGTGCTGCTGTAGACCTGCAGGATGGCTTCCTCTCCAGACCAAGTGGCTGAGTCTGAGCCCTGCTCGCTCACCTAGGGACCGTTTCTGGCACCAGCCTTCCTGGTGCGGGCCTTGTGCCTGGCCAGATTCTGCTGGTGTTGGCAGTCGAGGCTGAGGCCTTGACTTGGATGAGGCCTTGACTCGGGTGGGTGCCCGGCCGCTGCCGGGCTTATGTAACCTGCGCTGCCCAGAATCGCCACTAGGGGCCGCTCTGATCCCCGGGAGAACGGGCGACTTCCCAGGAGCCAGGGCTCAGCCCCTCTGTATTTGGAGTCCCTTCTGGAAGCTAGTTGTCTAGGTCCTCATCCTCTCAGGCTGGCATGGGAAGGGGCGTGCAGAGGTCAGGGACCCTCCTGTGACACCGGAGCAGCCCAGCCGAGCGGTGCAATTGACAGGCTGGCCCTGTGCACCACTAGAGCCAGGCTATGGGATAAATAGGCTGATGGATGGGGGTGGGATTTGGACATCTTCCCTACAGTTCTTGGGAAAACAGCCCTGCATCAGTCAGCTGGGTCTGCCTTCTGGGTCCCCTATTCTGCCAGTTTTGGCAGATTATTATCCTTTCTTTACCTTGCAGTTGCAGCGGTGATAGGAGCATGGGGGCGGGAGGCTGGGCGGCACGGGGCACGCCTTGAGACGGGCAGAGCCAGCACGGCTTGGGTGGACGGGTTCCAGACAGCCTCCTCCCTCACGACAGCTCGCAGGCTGGCGACGCTATCCCATTCATGCTCTGCTGCAAATACGACTTTATCTTTGACAAGTGTGAGGAGGTTGGGCTAATTCTGCCATGAGCTCTTTCTCAAGGTGCTGGGGAAAGGCTGGCTGGGCAAAGGCGAAAGAGGACACCAAAGTGCAGCAAGGCTGGAAAAGGACCAGGCAAATGTATGCTTCCCTGGTATGGAAAAATATGTAGGGTGAAAGGGGGCTTGGTACTACCCGCCATGAGCTGGAATAGATGGAATTAAATTTGTAGGTTCAAGTGACAGGGTGGGTCCTGATAGTTGCAAGGTGGGGGTGGGGTGGGGTGGGGTGGGGTGGGGTGGTGGTGGTAGCAGCCTTAGTAATGAGGACATGATGCCTTGGCTGGGAGCTCAGTTGGTTAGAGCATCGTCCTGAGACACCAACATTATGGGTTTGATCCCCAGTTGGGGCACATACAAAACCATCAACCAATGAATGCATAGATAAGATGAACAACAAATTGATGTTTCTCTCAAATCAATAAATGATTTTTATTAAAAATTAAAAAAAAAGATATTATTTTTAGAGGGAGGGGAAGGAAGAAAGGCAGAGAGGGAGAGAATCAATGCATGGTTGCCTTTCCCCTGCCAGCTACAGACCTGGCTGGAGACCTGGCTTGCAACCTGGTTATGTGCCCTGACTGGGGAGTCGAACCAGCGACCTTTGGGTTCGCAGGCCAGCACCTTATCCATTGTGCCACCAGCTAGGGATAAATAAATGATTTTTAAAAAAGGTTTTATCTACTTGTAGAGCAAGGGGAGGGGAGTGAGAAAGAGAGGGAGAGAAACATGAGAGAGAGACACCTTGGTAGGTTGCCTCTCACAAGCCCCCAGTGGGGGACCTGTCTGCAACCCAGGCATGTGCCCTGACTGGGAACCAAACCAGCGGTCCCTTGATTCTTAGGGTGGCGCTCAATCCACTGAGCCACACCAGCCAGGGCCCAACAAATGATGTTTTAAGAGAAAGAAATGTAAGCGTATTTTGGGAAATGAGAAGCGCTTAACCTTTGCATAACACCAGGACATAGAATGTGGAAACAGCCAACTCAGGAACTGGGCTTCTCCATTAGGCTGGAGATAAAAAGCTGGGAATTCAGCTTTGACTAAGTCATTGGGCCAAAGGACCTGAAGGAGATTTCTTAGAGCTTCTTACTCTAGAAAAGAAGGATGGACTAAACCTCCATTGGAAGAGCAGGTGGGGGTTGTGCGCTGAGCAACATTCAGAGGGAGGACGCTGAGCTAAGGGCCTGGCCGCACAGTCTAAGTTAACCGCTTTTATGGATGTTTCTGAAGAGCTGTGGAAAGAAGTAGTCCCCTGGGTACAGAGCAATGCATTTTCTACTATAGAGTCACCAAGGTCCCTAAGCTTTCAATTGCCTCTATTGATGGAAAGATCTCCAGGCAGTACATAAGCAAATTCTAGTCCTTTCTGATGTGGCATTGTTCTAAGCCATAGCAGATTTCTGTTCTGCGTAGGGCAGTCATCAGGGCAGGCAGGCACAGGTTGATGGCCTGGAGTGATCTGGGAGTCAAGGAACTGGATCTTTTCCTTTCTGAATTGCCACTTCCTTACCACCTGATCCAGAGGTGATCATTGAAATTAAGCTATGTTTCTCAGGTTTGTGGTCAAATCTGAACCAATCTCCAGAACCAAACTAAAAAGAATGACAAATGAAAGATCTGGATTCTTGTCTGTCAGGAGAGTTCTTATGAGGCCCAGAATGTTACCTGAAATGAAAAGATTTTTACCTGTACCAAGTCTTCACATTATACATTTTAGCATGAAAGACTTTTATTTATTTTTAAATATTTTATTTATTATTTTCAGAAAGGGAGGAAGGGAGAGGCAGAGAGACATCGATGTATAGTTCACCTGCCTCCCGCTAGGGACCAGGCTGGAGACCGCCTGGCTTACAACCTGGTTATGTGCCCTGGCTGGGAATTGAACCAGCAACCTTTGGGTTCGCAGGCTGGCTGGCGCTTTATCCACTGAGCCAACCAGCCAGGGCCAGGAAAGAGGTGGGTTGGAGAAGCAGTTGCTTCAGTTTTACTATCCGAGATTAGAGGGCAAATGGAAATTTCGAGATCACATATGTGAGGGGCTTAGTACTGGCTCATCCCTGGGGCACGGTTCAGCCAGGGGCCTCAGGTGTCGTGTGGGGCAGCCAGTTGCTGTTTGTGGACGGGCCCAGAACCGCCTAATGCTCTTTAGCCTGGATTTCTAAGGCCCACCAGGGCCGTGAGCCTGGAATGGGGGAACGGAAGTCCCGGAGGGGAAGGAACTGAAACCGATGGGGCAGTCCACTCGGGATGTGCGTGTGGCACTCAAGCGGCCCAGCCAAGGTTTCGCCTCTCCTGGTCTTCCTCCCCGAGCTCCTGAGCTGCTTTTTGGGGGGACGAGGATGTTGAATGGGCGGACGGAGGTCTCGGCCACGGTCTCCACGGATGGCTTCTGGTCAGGCCCGGGAAGCAGCAGCATCAGCCCGGGTTGACCCCGTGTCGCCAGGACAGGGACTACGCAGAGCACCCAGCCGCCCGCAGCTGCGGGCGCCGGCGGCGGGAACAAAGGCAGCACGTGTCTGGGAGGGGCGGCGGGCGGGGCCGGTGTCCGGCCCCGCCCCGGTATTTCCCTAGTGGCCCGACCTCTGCTGCGAGGGGCGCCCAGGCCGCCGTGGTTGCTCTCGCTGGTGCTGCTGCTGCTGCGGCGGCAGGCGCGGCGGTGCGCAGCGGAAGGCGAGCGGAGCGGGAGGGGCCGGCCCCGGGAGCGGGGCGGCGCCGTGAGTCCCCGCGGCTGCCCGAGTCCAGCTCTTCGTCGGGGTTCGGCGACTAGAGAGGCACCCGGGGCTGGCGGCCGCATCCCTGCCCGCACTGCGCGAGGCTCGCGTGGAGGACCGCGGCGGCTCCGGCCCCCGGCGACACCAGGCCTGTCCGCGCCGGCGCGGGGCCGCGCGCGCCCCGAGAGGGAGACAGCGGAGGTGCGCGCCCGGGCGGGAGCGCGGCGGCGCGGAGGGCGGACGGGCGGGGTGGGGGCGGGGCCGGGTGCCTGCAGAACCTTGGACAGTAGCTCGTGAGCTGCCGCCGCCGCGGAGCGCGAGCCCTGACGAGCCCCGCGGAGCGCCGGGTCTGCGGCGCGCATTGCGGAGGGCTCGGGGCGCGGGAGCCGCCGCCCGCTGGGTAAGCCCGCGGCCGGGGAGCCAGGGCCGGGGCGGCGCGCGGAGTCGAGGAGGGGTCCCCTCCCGTGGCAGCCCGCAGCGCGGCGGTGGCCTGGGGTGCCGCAGTGGAGGCGGCCGGGCTCCGGCCCGGGGGCGCGGAAAGGGACCGGGAGCCCGGGGAAGGCTCGGGTACCGGGCCGGGGTCAGGTGCACTGGGGCCGCGAGGCCGGGGTGGAGGAGCGCCGCGCGAGCCCCGCCTGGTGCTGAGAACCATCTTGTTTTCCGTGCAGATCCGAAGGGGCAGCACGCGCCCCCCGGGAGCGCCCTCGCGTCCTTCCCGAGGCCGCCGCGGGCTCGGTGAGCTGTTTCTCCCCTCGGGCCGGCAGGCTGGGCGCGCAGGGGCGCGGGGCCCCGCCCGGCGCGCAGCGGCACCATGGGCACGGTGCTGTCCCTGTCCCCCAGCTACCGCAAGGCCACGCTGTTTGAGGATGGCGCCGCCACGGTGGGCCACTACACGGCGGTGCAGAACAGCAAGAATGCCAAGGACAAGAACCTGAAGCGTCACTCCATCATCTCCGTGCTGCCTTGGAAGAGGATCGTGGCCGTGTCGGCCAAGAAGAAGAACTCCAAGAAGGTGCAGCCCAACGGCAGCTACCAGAACAACATCACGCACCTCAACAATGAGAACCTGAAGAAGTCGCTGTCGTGCGCCAACCTGTCCACGTTCGCCCAGCCCCCGCCGGCCCAGCCGCCTGCCCCTCCTGCTAGCCAGCTCTCGGGCTCCCAGACCGGGGTCTCCTCCTCCGTCAAGAAGGCCCCGCACCCTGCCATCACCTCCGCAGGGACGCCCAAACGGGTCATCGTCCAGGCGTCCACCAGCGAGCTGCTGCGCTGCCTGGGCGAGTTTCTCTGCCGCCGGTGCTACCGCTTGAAGCACCTGTCACCCACGGACCCGGTACTCTGGCTGCGCAGCGTGGACCGCTCGCTGCTTCTGCAGGGTTGGCAGGACCAGGGCTTCATCACGCCGGCCAACGTGGTCTTCCTCTACATGCTCTGCAGGGACGTGATCTCCTCCGAGGTGGGCTCTGACCACGAGCTCCAGGCGGTGCTCCTGACCTGCCTGTACCTCTCCTACTCCTACATGGGCAATGAGATCTCCTACCCGCTCAAGCCCTTCCTGGTGGAGAGCTGCAAGGAGGCCTTTTGGGACCGATGCCTCTCTGTCATCAACCTCATGAGCTCCAAGATGCTGCAGATCAATGCCGACCCACACTACTTCACACAGGTGTTCTCCGACCTGAAGAACGAGAGTGGCCAAGAAGACAAGAAGCGGCTCCTCCTAGGGCTGGATCGATGAGCCCTGCTGCCCGCATCGTGGCTCAAGGATTCAATTCATTGAAAAAGATTTATTATTAAACCAATCAGATTTTATGTACAGTACATGTCTAGCAAAGCCGCCAAGGGCCTCTCTTGGGCCACCTTCTCTCGGGGCTTTCTTCAGCCCTGTCAGACCTCTGGGCACTTTTGAACTCCTGAACTGTGTGCAAAACTCAGAAGATGTGTTCAGAGCTGCCCAGGTCCCTGACCTTCTACTTTGGGGAATTCAAAGGACTGACCTGTTTTTGCCACCTGCGCCCTTGCTGGACCAGGGCGGGTGAGGCTGTCTGCTGCTCCCTGCACGGAAGCTGGAGAGGGGCCTCTGGCCAGTTGGCCAGGGAGGAATTGGCACTCCTGGCTGGGGGCCCTTTTCTGGCTCCTGCTTTGGGTTGTCCATTACCCCAGAGGCTCCCGGAGCAGCCTCCCTGACTAAGCCACACATGGGGTTGTGAGGCACGATGCCTCCCTAACCAAGGAGAAGCCGGCCTGGTGCACAGATTGTCCTGTTGTTTGGCGGCCCTCAACCCTGGTTTGCTCTTTTTTCTTGTGTAGGGAGAAAGGCTTTCCTTTCGTGGAGACACAGAACTTGCCCCTGAGTTCCCTAGTCCCCCGCTCCCAGCCATGTTGGCAGTGCTGGTTAATGAGCTGGTTTGACTCATTAAGTTGTTTTATTTTGGGTCCCAGCTAAAGAGGTGGGGTGAGGCTGGGGACCACTCCCTTCCTGGGCGAGTGTTTTATTTGGATAATGCAGCTTAGTCACCCTGTGGTGAAGGCCAGGACTGCTGCAGGTGCCTGTTTATCAACAGCTTGCCTTGGGGGTGGTGGTGCCAAGCCTGAGACTGAGCCAGTGCCCACCTAACGGCCTCTCCTCGCTGGTGCGCAAAATATTCTGCAGAGCTGGGGGTGGGGTGTGGCAGTGATATACCGCCCCCCCAGCACCCATACCCCTTTTAATTTAAAGCTGTTTCCAGTCGGTTCTGAGGACGAAACCTTGCCCTACAAGGCTGAGTAAGACAGCTGGATCTCGGAGACAATTACAAGACAGGAGTGGGACTCCTGATTGCTTTGGAAGCCCGCTGATTCTACATCTGATCGTTTGCAGCTGCTGCGTTTGGTTTCCACTCTAGTCTCTGTAAAAAACACATGATGGTACTTACTTTTCTTTCTAATTCTCCCAGATGGGTGGCTTGGGACTTGGGAGAGGACCAAAAGAAAGGAGTGAGTCTTCCTCCATGGACCACCACTCTGGCTTTGGGGAACAAAGGCCAACGTGAAGGCTACAGAGAATGATCTCTTCCCAGTCCCCCTGGGAGTGCTGGACTGAGGGGCTTGGGGAAGGCAGAGGGTCATTTTACATAGAATAAAGTCCCAGGTGGCTGCCGATTTTTCAGCACAAGCACTACTGAATTTCACGTAAAAAAGAACAAGCTGTGAACTCGAGGCTGGGGTTTAAGGGGCCTGGAGCAGCGTCCTGTCTCGTGGCTCGCCCGTCTGGGAAGAAGAGGGCCTGCCCCCGCGTGCAGGAGAGCATGGGCCGCAGCTGCGCCTCCAGGCCACGCAGAGCCTTCAGAGACTGCGGGTTGGATAATCTGATGCGGGGCTGCAAGGAACCTGCAGCTGCTGGCAGACTTCACCGCGGCACCGCTGCTCTGCTGGGGTTGTCACATGGCGTGTCTGTTCAGATCCTGTTGCCACGTGTGACCTGAGTGAGGTAGGAGGCCCAGGGGGGCAGCAGGCCTTGGTAGCGAGGCAGAGGGTGGTTTGGTGCCGAGACTGGTCTCAAGAGGAGGGACGCATGGTTGCAGTCACGCGTTCGGCTGGCTGAACGTGGCCTGAGACGGTGCAGTTTAGTTGCATCCACCGGATTCCAGTTTTGTGTGTTTCCTTCTCTTTCTCCGTATTTATTTTTTTATTCTTTTGGAGGCGGTGCAAATTTCAGGAGTGGTTGGGGGACTAAGGTAATAGTAACTCTAGTTCCATCCATGTGAATGAAGCCGGTGTGGTCTCCTCCCTCCCCTTGCACTGGTCGTCAGTATTGTGTAAAGGAACTGATACACCCGCGCGTGCAAGCAATGAACCCATTTGACATGCTGCTATGAAGACTACTTTTAGAACAACAACGACGAAAAAAGAAAAAACTGACCGAAAAAAAAAAAAACCCTTTATTCTTTAATTGTTGCTTTTACAGTGATATCGTGCATGCAGACCAGGAGCATTTTGTGTCTTAAGAAAAATAATCTTAGAACAGATGGCTGTGAAAATTACACCCGTGCACAGAACAAGTCACAGGAATACTATTCAGGATTTGGTTTTTCTTTTTCTTGTAAAGCTGGAGGGTTGATAATATTCTTTCCATGCCGTTATTAGAATTTAGTTTCCTTCCAAACAGTTGTTGAACTTGCAATGAAAAGAAAATGTGCCATTTTTTTCACTCAGAAATTTTCATAGCTGTATATTTGAAACTGCTAATTACACAATGTGCGATGTATGTTGTTTTTTAGTGCAATTTCTTCGGTAGCTATTCTTTGACCAAACTGTGGGTATTGTTGATATTAATTTATATCTGTCTCATTTCGTATGTATGTGTAGTGTGTTTGTAAGTGTGTGTGGTTTATAATCTGACAAGGTCATGGAGCTCAGTTTGGCTGTAATTTAATTCCCCTTCCCTTATTTTTATTTATTTTTGTACTGTGCTGATTAAATAAAATGCACTGACCATCCATTACATAGACCTCTTTGTGGGCACATCATTCATGAGCAGGCCGCAGGCCCCTTTTATAAATGATTCCTGCACTCCGAACATAATTGGATTTGTGTTGGGGGTGGGGGCAGGGTGGGCTTAACCAGCAGAGCACGCTGTGTTTAGGTGATTAAGAAAGCAGCTCAGGTTAAGTCAACTCTGGTTTAGCTGCTAGGGGGGACTGGAGTGGCTGCATCAGGCCCAGGCGCGGCCTGAGGAAGGTGAGGTGGGCTAAATGGTCCTACTGGGGCACCAGGTCTTCGATCCCATTGCAGAGTGTGTTGCCAAGGCTGCTGTCCCCAGTGCCCAGAGGTGCCCAGGTCAGCAGGAGGGGTGTCCTTGTGGCCCAGAGGCCCCTCTCTGGCTGGACAGGCCTATCTTGCGGCCACTGTGGGTTCCATTCCAGACCACCATAATCAAGGGAGTCTCGCAATAAAACGAGTTACAATTTTTTTGCTGGTGGAGGGCCTGGTTTTCAGTTTGTGAAAAATGCTACAATTGAGAGAAAAAAAAAAACAAAACAACAACAACACTACCCTCGAGAGCTCAATAAAGCGAGCGCAGTGAAATGAGGCCTGTGGTGGTCCCTTCCCTCCCCAGCCAGCAGCCTAAGCCTCGGACTCGATGCTGCTGGCCTGTCCTCTGTCTGGCGTCTGGGCCAGCCCTTGTGGTTTGGAGCTGCCCCTGGGTACCAGGAAGCTGGCTCTGCTCAGGTTGCAACTTGGGAGCCATCAGCCTTATGATTGGGGCCACCCAGCTGTCCACAAGGCAGTCCCCATGGTCTTAGGGCCCCTGGGTGCCGGGGCCTGGCCTTGCCGGCCTGCAGCTCCCCCCACCCTGAGAAATCCTGATTTCTGTCTCGCTCACCCTCCTGCCACCCCCAACCAGCTGCCGTCACGCTCACCCCAGCTGCAGCCATAGGAACCAGAGCCTTGCCTTTAGAAACATGATTGAGCTTCAGTAAAAGTGAAAGCGCTGAACTTGGGAGTCCAGCACACAGGCCGCAAAACGGCAGTGGCCGTGAGCAAAGCTGGGATCGCACACCCCTGCCCCCACCCTTCCCTTCCCACAGCTTGCTTCTTGCCCACCACATCATACTTTTGTTCAGAAGGCTCAGGTAAGTCACCCTCCACTTCACCGTATCTGTGCTTCATGCCCCCTTCCCTCCTCTGGGGTGACCGCCGGCTGTACAAGCTGGAATTTCAGTTACAGGTAGCGGGTTCAATTACAGATACGCAGAACACTTTTATAAATAAGATTTAATGCTTTATTGCTCTTGATGGTAAATCAAAATATGCTTTAGAAATAGTTAATTTAATGGAAAATAGGAATATATGCACCAATCCATAAAATGCATTTCATTAAATCGAGAAACACTTCATTGCGTACAATCTCTGTCCTACATTCCCTCGGCACCCTGGGAGCACTACCATGGTCTTGCCCTCAATTCCTGATCCTTCTTCAGTTACCACACTGACTTCTCTTAGGACATCATGAAAATGTGCTTTTGTGACAGCTGGTGGTCCTGGGCCCTCAGGTGGGGGCCCCAGGCCCCATGGCGGGGGTGGGGTGGGTAGGGACAGACTCCCAACAGCCCTCCCCTCCCCCCCGCAGCCTCTGAAAGGCCTCGTTTGGCAGGCTCATTTTGGGGTGTCTAAATGCGGACATGTGTACGTATCTTGGATAAAGCGACGGGTTTGGGGCAGTAAGTGGAGAGGCAACGTTCCGGTTAAGATGGTTTACCTAGTGTCAGGGTGCTTGGCAAAACTACCGGTGTTGCTGATCTGGGCTGGCGGTGGCAGCTGACCAGGCCGAGAGAGAGAGAATGGGTTTCCAAGGACAGGCTGCCGGCAGGATTCTGTGCTGCAAACTCTACATGGTGCACGGGTTGGCCAGCCCCGGGACGCGGGGGTGGGGGTGCGAATGAGGCCCCACTGCCGGGCCCCCCTCGGGGCCGGGCAGGTGACCATGCTGGGCACTGGGTGAGGCACAGGAGGCTGCACTCGGGCACTTGGTGTGCTTGGCGGGGTCAGGGTGATAGGACGGGACCAGAGGGCAGCATGTATGACAGAAAGGGAAGAACAAGTCAGCAAGCCCCCGGCACACCCTGCTAGGCTCCTCCTGAGATGTGGGCTCACCCTCAGCCTCTTCCCCACGCAGGTGCCCAGCGTCTTCTCTCCAGCCTCCTGGCAGGGAGGCTTAGGTGGCCCACAGGCTCAGGCGTCCCCTTCAGTGGAGACGGGAGGGGGTGGTCGTAGGAAGGCATCTGAAGGCATGTGCTAGGCTCTCCTGGTGTGAGGTCTGCATGCCCAGCAGCCAGGGTCTGCAGGGCAGGGTGGGCATTCTGGCCTGGCCTGCAGCGCCAGGACCCCACGATCTATTTTCTCTCTCCACTTCCCAAGGTTCTTGTGTGCCTGTCTCAGTCCTAGTTTTCCAAACGAGTATGGGACAGGTGGCCGAAGGGGAAACGTCCATACCCACACAACTTCATTTTCTTATGAGTATTCCTGACACGAACGTGGGCACAGAGGACACGGTGTCTGCTTAGCAGTCTTGCAAACTGCAAAAATAAGACACCACAGGCCTGGACTGCATGGCTAAGACGACCCTGGGGGCGCCCCACTGCTCTCTCAGAGAGGCGGGGGTTCCGGGGGGCAGACTGGGGGGCTGTGCTTCTGCCAGCCACTGGCTCTTGGGCGGAGGGGCTGGCCCTGCAGGTGAACCTGCCCCCCTGGTGGCTTTGGCTGGCTGCTGGGGAAACGCGGTCCACTGAGGAGCCCAGATGCTCCCTGAGCAGGGTCACGGGGGCTGCAATCACCTGGGGAGACGAGGAGCGGCTGGACGGCCTAAGGAGCGAGCAGGGCTACTTTCCCAGCTCATCTCCACCATCCTTCCTGGGGGAGCATGTCTTTGGTTGGGCAAACTGTGTTCTGGGCTCCCCCACCCCACCTCCTGCAGGGTCAGTGGCTGGTCACTGGGTCAAGGCACAAGGAAGGGACCCGCCTGTCCAGGGCGCCTCCACCACCGGAAGGCACCATCAAGTCGCAGCTGAGGTGAGACGTGGTCTGGACGTCAGCCCAAGGCTCTGGGACAGGTAGTGGGGGTCTTTGGTTTGCTGATGGGAACTGCGGCCTCCGGCTGGGACAGAGGGAGACGGAAATCAAAGGCAGAAAGCCAGGAGGGAGGCCTCGGGAGGGGCCTGAGGAGGCGGCTGATTCTAGCAGGCAGTAAGGGGGGGGGGGCAGCAATCAGATTGGCAGGGGCTAAGTGGCGGCCCCCCAGGGGACCGTCAGTTCCCAGGCACGCTGAGGATGAAGCCTGAGCCGTTCTTGGTGAAGTCGGGCTGTGGCTGGTTGAGCCGCGTCTCCACGGAAACGGTGCACTTCTTCCCATGGAGGCTGCACTGCACGGGGTTGGTGACATTGACTTGAAGGTGGCGCTTCTCACTGGAAGAACCAAGAAGAAAAAGGCCAGACAGGCAGTTAGCAGGCAGCCAGAGTGGGGGGAACCCCCCAGGGGCCCTAGGGCCCGCCACTGGCCAAGCGTCTGTGGGTCTCACGGGAGCCCCAGGGGACATGGGGTGGGTGGGTGGGGGGCGCTCAGGGGAGGGCTGAGAGGCCCCAGGGTCCGGCAAGGACAGAAAGGCTGGTGCTGGGCCGCAGCCTCACACCGGAGCCTCAGACCAGAGGGGCTGAAGTTCCGGCCTCGGGCTGCTGCCTGGCTCCCGAGAACCCGAGCTAAGCTGGACCGGAGGGGGAGATGCAGTGGAACCACAGCCAGCAAGTCCCTGGCCTGAGCCGTGGGTCACCTGGGCTGTAGATGTGAGCAGGGGGTTTGTCTCGAGGGGTTTGGGGTTCTGGGGTGAAGTTCCTTTCCGGTTAACTTTGGTGCGGCAGGGAGCCCAGGGGGGCTCTGGGTGCGGGGTGAACGGAGCCATCCCTGTCCAGAGCAAGGTCCCCTGAGAGTCCTGGCTCTCCCCGACTGTCACAGGGCCCAGTGGTTTGAACGGGGGCTGACGCCAGCTTCCCCAGGTGCCTCCAGGCTGGGGCTGGGGCCTGGACTGGGCTGCACCACCAGGCGGTTCTGCTGGGCCCCACAGCCCCGATGGGAGGGCGGCCCCGGAGAGAACCTGGAGCCTGTGCCTCCTGCCCCCGAAGAGGTTCAGCGGGCTTGGGGTCCACGCCCAGGAGGCCTGAGGGGGGTTGGTGAGGCTTTGCGCCTGTCCTCCAGCTCCTCACAAGGCCCCGAATCCACGGCAGAAGCGGCTTATTTTAAGACCTGAGAAAGCTGTCGCAATAGGCTGGCACCTCCGTTGCTCGCATCCCCCACACGGCACCTTCGCATGTGCTCCAGCTTTCCGTGCGCTGGGGGCGGTGAGGACAAAGGCTTGATGCTGGGGGTCTCGGGAGGGGACCTGCTCTCTCTGCTGTGTGGACCAGGAATGCTGCCGCTTCTCTGGGGGCACGTCTGGGGTGTGGACAGGCTGCCTGCTAACACCTGCGGGGCTCCCTGGACTAATGTTGCTCTTGCATCAAATAGCAAGTGCCAAGTGTCTGCATGGCAGGGGCAGGCTTGCTTCCCTGGGCCCAGGTGAGCAACACGCTGTCTGGGCACCAGGGGCCTGGGAGCCACAGCCACTGACTCCTTCCTCCCGCCCTGCCCCTGAGGCAACCTGTCCTGGCCACCAGGCATCGCTCAGGCTGGGGGGGCTCCTCCTATCGCTTTCCTACCTGCTTTCTCAGGAAACATGTCGTAGAGGCAGAAAAGGGGTAGAGGAAGAGACCTATAGTTATTACTTGTGCGTATTAGGTATCTAATACTTAATGTCCTGTCAGCTGCAGCTAAATCTTGGTTTAAACAGCTATTTTTAACTAGACTTGGCCATAAAAATAGCAGATCCCATCACAGGCAGGGGCTGAGGCACTTCTCTGTGCCTGTGGCAGCTGGCTGGTTGTGTGGGGGTCGATGTGTGGCCCGCGGCTGCCTGATGTGGGTGCGGGGCCCTGCGGCCCTTGTCCTGGCCAGGGGCAAGCAATGCTCGGCTCTGTTGCCCTGGCTGCCGCTGGACGTGCTGCTGGGACATGGTGTCCCACCTACCAGATCCTGTCCTTTCCCTGCTGGTTCCCAAGTTTGCATGGCCACCCTGCCGCCTCTGTCCACCCAATCCGGCCTTGGGGTGGCTCCAGGCTGGACTCGCACCCTGCGGTCGCCTTCTGTCCCAATCCCCTGGGGATCAGTCCTAGGGAAAAGGGTTCTAAAAGGGCCATATTCCCAGTCAGCTTGAAAAATCAAACAGGGAAAATGTGAATCACTAACCTGCCCCCACGTTCCTACGAGCAGAACGTGCTACTTTCAACAGTCCTCTCTGACTTGAGACCCCCTTCACAGCCCTGAGGTCAGGGTCAGCAGGGTGGACGCTGATGCTCCCCTTCCTCCTGCTTTCGGCTCTGTGGGTCTCCAGTGTGTGCTCTACAGTTGGGCTGGTGGGACAAGGAAGAGGAGCCAATGGCACAGCTCCACCTTCAACAGGGGCCCTCGGGAGGGTGTACAGGATTAAAAGAGCACGGAGGAGCCGGTGCCCCAGACTGCCCTCCCTGTCCTGGGCTGGGCTGAGGGCCCCTCTGCCATCACTTGTGTCCCCGCAGCGAGCACTGTGGATGGAGCACGTACTGGCTCGGGGAGGCGGGGCTGTGCCCCCTCTGTAGGGAGCAAAGTGAAAGCAGAACTGTGCTCTGGGGTGGCCAAGCCAACGGGCACAAGTCACTATCATTTATTGATTAAAACAATTTAAAAATTTCAATGATAGTTGACATAGTGTTGTATTAGTTTTCAGTGTACAACATAGTGCTTAGACATTTATATAACTTATGAAGTGGTCACCCCAGTAAGTCTAGTTCCCACCTGACGCCAGTTATTAAATATTATTGACTATATTCCCTCTGCTGTTACCGCCCCATGACTGTTTTTCTACTTGGCAGTTTGTACTTCTTAATCCCTTCATCTTTTTCACCTATCCCCTGACCTTCTTTCCATCTAGCAATCATCAGTTTTTTCCTCTGTGTCTATGAGTTTATCTTGCTTTTAGATTCCACAGGAGTGAAATCATAGAGCATTTGTCTTTTTCTGTCTGACTTATCTCACTTAGCATAATACCCTCCAGGCCCATGCATGTTGCTGTAATGGCTAGACTCCTTTTTTTTTTTAAAAGACAGTATTAATCCATGGTAGACATATACCACATCCTCTTCACCCATTCACCTACTGATAGTCACTTAGGTTGCTTCTGTATCTTGGCTATTACAAATACTGCAGTGAACACAGGGTGCATATATCTTTTCAAATAAGTGTTTTGGATTTTTTTCAGATAAAGACCCTGAAGTGGAATCACTGAGTCACATAATAGTCCAATTTTTAATTTTCTCAGGAACCTGCATACTATTTTCTATGACTGCACCAATTTATAGTTATTGATGACAGCCATTCTGACAGGTGTGAAGTGATGTTGATTGTGGTTTTAATTTGCATTTCTCTCATGATTAGTGAAGTTAAACATCTTTTTATATGTCTATTGGCCATCTGTATGTCTTCTTGGGAGAAATGTTTACTCAGGTCCTTGGCCCAGTTTTTAATAGGATTTTTTAATGGTTAGTTGTAGGATTTCTTTATATATTTTGGATATTAATCCCTTCCCTATTGGATGTATCATTGGCGAATATCGTCTTCCATTCAGTACACTTTTTGTTATTGATGGTTTCCTTCACTGTGCAGAACCTTTTTTATTCTGATGCAGTCCCATTTGTTTTTTATTCTCTTTGCCTGAGGAGACATATAAAAAATATGTATATATGCATATATATATATATATATATATATATATATATATATATATAACCAAGAGCAATGTCAGAGTTTACTTTTATGTTTTCTTTTAGGAGTTTTATGTTTTCAGGTCTTAGAGTTAAGTTTTTAATCCACTTTGAATTTATTCCTCTATGCGATGTCAGAAAGTGATACATGCAAAAGGATGAAAATGGATCTTTCTAGTTTTCCCAACACCATTTAATAATAGACTGTCTTTACCCTGTTTTATATTCTTTCCTTCTTTGTCACAGAATAATTGACAACATAGGCATGAATTTATGTTTGGGCTCAATTGATGTCTGTTTTTATGCCAGTTACAATGTTGTTTTGATGACTCTAGTCTTATAGTTTGATATCAGGTGGCATGATACCTCCAGCTTTGTTCTTCTTTCTCAAGATTGCTTTGGTTACTTGAAGCCTTTTGTGAAAAAAATGCCATTAGAATTTAGATGGGGATTGCACTGAATCTGTACATTGCTTTGGATAGTACAGACATTTTAATGATGTTAATTCTTCCTACCCATGAGCACAGTATATGCTTCCATTTATTTGTATCTTTGTCAATTAATTTTTTTAGTGTCTTATTGTTTTCAGAGTGCAGGTTTTCACCTCCTTGGTTAAATTTATTCCTAGGTATTTTTTTTCCAGATTTTATTATTTTTAGGGAGAGGGGAAGGGAGAGAGGCAGAGAGGTCTTTGGGTTCCCTGGCTGGTGGCACAGTGGATAGGCGCCAGCCTGCGAACCCAAAGGTCACTGGTTTGATTCCCAGCCAGGGCACATAACCAGGTTGCAAGCCGGGTCTCCAGCCAGGTCTGTAGCTGGTGGCATGTGAAAGGCAACTATACATTGATGTCTCTCTCCTTCCCCCTCTCTCTAAAAATAATGAATAAAATCTTTAAAACTAAAAATTATTTTTAAAAAGAAACAAAATCTGAATAGAACAATTACCACTAATGAAATTGAATCAGTAATCGAAAAGCTCCCAACAAACAAGTCTTGGACTGGATAGCTTCACAGGTGAACTTTACCAAACACTCAAAGAAATAACATCTATTTTTCTCAAACTATTTCAAAATATTGAAGGGAAAGAAAAGCTCATTTTATGAGGCCAGCATTAGCCTAATATCAAAACCAGACTAAGACCTAACAAAGAAAGAAAATTACAGGCCAAAATCCCTGATGCACATGTGTAGATGCAAAAGTCCTGAACAAAATATTAGCAAACCAAATTCAGCAATACATTGAAAATCATACACTATGATCAAGTGGGATTTATTCCTCAATATTAGCAAATCATTGTAATATACCACATAAACAAAATGAAAGATAAAATCCTATGATCGTATCAATAGGTGCATAAAAAGCACTTGACAAAATCCAGTATCTGGTTATGATCATTACTCTCAGCAAATTGGGGATAGAGGAAACATACAAAACCTCAACATAGTAAAGGCCACATGCGACAGCTAATATCATACTCATACTCAGTGGTATAAAGCTGTAAGTTTTCTCTTCAAGATCAGGAACAAGACAAGGATATCCACCTTCATCACTTTTATTCAGCATATTATTAGAAGTCTTAACCACAGGAATCAAAGAAAAAGCATTCATATTGGAAAGGAAGCAGTAAAACTTATTTTTTGCAGATGACGTGTTACAGAGAACCCTAAAGAATCACACACACACACACAAAAACCCTATTCAAATAAAATAATTCAACAAAGTAGCAAGATACAAAGTTTATATTCAGAAATTGGTTTCGCTTTTATATACCAATAATGAACTACCAGAAAGAGAAATTTTTTAAATAATTCCATTTACAATTGCATCAAAAAGAATAAAATACCACCCTGGCTGGTGGCACAGTGGATAAGGTGCCAACCTGCGAACCCAAAGGTCGCTGGTTCGATTCCCCAGCCAAGGCACATAACTAGGTTGTAAGCCAGGTCCTTAGCTGGAGGCAGGTGAAACGCAACCATACATTTATGTCTTTCTCCCTCTCTACCTCTCTCCCTTCCCCTCTTTCTAAAAATGATGAAATAAAATCTTTAAAAAATAAAGTCCCTGTTTCCTTGATTATTTATTTATTTATATTCTCAAATACTTTTTTCATTGCTTTTAGAGAGAGAGGGCTGGGGGAGGGACAGAGGGAGAGAGACAGAGAGAGAGAGAGAGAGAGAGAGACAGAGAGACAGAGAGAGACAGAGAGAGACAGAGAACTTGATGTGAAAGAGAACATCAACTAGTTGCCTTCTTGTACGAACCCTGACTAGGGATCAAACCCACAACCTGGGCATGTTGTGTCCTAACTGGGAATTGTACCTGCGACCCTTCTGTCTAGGGGATGATGCTCCAGCCAACTGAACCACCCTAGCCTGGGTTACTTACTGATTTTGTCTTGATGATTTATCCATTGATATCAACATGGTATAAAAGTCCCCTACTATTACTGTATTACTGCTGATTTCTCCCTTAATGTCCATCAATATTTACTTTATAATTTATTTGCTCTTATAGAGATGTTTGAGAGTTATTGCCTATTAGATTACTTTATCATTATGAAATGCCCTTCATTGCTTTGTTAAAAACAGATTTTATTGATTATGCCATTACAGTTGTCCCAATTTTTCCTTCTTTGCCACCCTCCACCCAGTATCTCCATTCCTCCCAGCAATCCCACACTTAGTTCATGTCTATGGGTTGTGCATGCAAGTTCTTTGGTTTCTACATTTTCTGTATTATTCTTAACATCCCTGTCTATTTTGTACCTACCAATTATGCTTCTTATCCTTGTACCTTTTACCCCATTCTTCCCCTCCCCTCTCCCAGCTAACTCTCCAAATGATGTGCATATCTATGATTCTGTTCCTGTTCTAGTTTGCTTAGTTTTTAGATTCAGCTGCTGATAGTTTTGAGTTTATTGTCATTTTAATGTTCATAGCCTTGATCATTTTTTTCTTAAGTCCCTTTAACATTTCATATAATAACTTGATGATGATGAACTCCTTTAGCTCTACCTTGTCTGGGAAGCACTTTATCTGTCCTTTCATTCTACATAATAGCTTTTCTGGAGAGAGTAATCTGGGTTGTAGGCCCTTGCTTTTCATCACTTGGAATACTTGCCAGTCCCTTCTAGCCTGAAGGTTTATTTTTTTGAGAAATCAGCTGACAGTCTTATAGGAACCTTTGTAGGGAATTCTCTGCTTTTCTCATGTTGCTTTTATGATTCTCTCTTCCTTTTTAACTTTTAGCATTTTAATTACGATGTGTCTTAGTGTGGTACTCTTTGGGTCCAACTTGTTTGGGACTGTCTGTGTTTCCTGGACTTATATGTCTATTTCCTTCATCAAATTAGGGAGCTTTTAAAATGTTTTCAATCAAGTCTTCAATTTCTTGCTCTTTCTCTTCCTTCTGGCATCCCTATGATTTGGATGTTGGTATGTTTGGAGCTGTACCAGAGTTCCTTATACTATCCTTGTTTTTTTGAACTTTTTCTTTTTTTTCTTCTTGCTGTTCTGATTGAATGATAATTTCTTCCTTATGTTTCCAATCATTGATTTGAATCTCAGCATCATCCCCTCCTTGTAGATTTTTCTTTGTTTCACTTAATGTAAACTTCATTTCTTCCTGGGCCTTTTTAATGGTATTGCTGTACCCAATGATTTCTTTGAGCATTCTGATAACTAGTGTTTTGAACTCTGCATTTGTTAGGTTTGTTATCTCTGTTTCATTTAGTTCTTTTTCTGGGGGTTTGTTCTGTTCTTTCATTTGGGCCATATTTCTTTGTCTCCTCAATTTGTCAGCCTCCCTGTGTTTATTTCTGTGTGTTAGGTAGAGTTGCTTTTATTTCCTGTCTTAGTAGCATGGCCTATTATAGAAAAGGCACTTGTAAATTGTGTGGGGCAGAGCCTTAGGTAATTGCCAGGGAGGGGCAACCCACTTCACCTCTTTGTGGCTTTATTGGGGAAAGGGCTCAGAGAAGGGACAATGTCGCTGGCTTGGTTTCTAGAGATTTGCCTAGCACTTGCCTTGTTTCCAGTCACTTCACTTACTCCCCAAATGCGATGGGTGCCCTGGTGCTGAATCCCACAGGAGGTAGGTCTGTGTAACTAGTAAAACCATGTGGGCGCTTTAAACAGAGTCTCCTGAAAACATGGCAATTTCTTCTGCTGCTCTACCCCCCACTGGTTTTCATAAACAGGAGTTAGGGTATTTATCTTCCTGGTGCTGGAATCCTAGGCTATGGGGTCTGGCCAGAGGCTGCAATCCTTTGCTCCCAAGGTATCCTTCCAATTTTTATCCACCACATGTGAATATGGAACTGCCCACTCCATTGTCTCTCCACCCATCTCTGCATCTCTGCCTCTTCTACCCATCTGGGTGAATGTGGCTTCTTTGAATCCTTGGTTGTTGGACTTCCATATAGCTCAATTTTCTGGCAGTTCTGGGTGTTACTTGTTTTGAGGTCTGGCTATTTTTTCTGTAGTTGTGTGAGGAGGTGAGGTGAAATGTGTTTACACATGCCTCCATCTTGAACAGAAGTCCCTTTGCTTCTTGTTATAGTCCTTGTTTAAAGTCTATTTTGTCTAAGTATTGCTACCCTAGTTTTTTGTTGTTGTTGTTGTTTCCATTGGCATGAATAGTCTTCTATATTTTTACTTTGTGTGTGTCTTTCAATCTTAAGTGGGTCTCTGGTAGGCAGCATATGTATGGATGCATGTTTTATTTTTAAAAATTTATTCAGCCACTCTGATTGGAATGCTTAATCCATTTACACTTAAAAGTAAATATTAATAGATATATCATCATTGCCATGTTATTACCTGTTTTTGTAGTCCTCTGTTCCTTATTCTCTTGCTTTCTTGCATATTGATGACTTTGTTGTGTTTGGATTTCTTTCTCTTTACGTCTTGTATATTATACATCTCTTGTAGATTTTTGGTTTGTGGCTACCATATGCTTCAAACAGCAGTCTCTTTTAAGTTAATGGTCACTTAAACTTGAACATATTTAAAAATCACAACACTTTTTACCCACCCCCTCCATGTTTGTGTCACTTTTAACTGCTTTGGTGTGTCTGTTATATCCCTTATTGTTGTAATTACACATGATTTTCTTTTGCTTTTTAATTTTTGTACTAGCTTTATAGTTGGTTTACCCACTGCTTTTTATTAAATGTTTGCCTTTATCAAAGTGAGAATTTTTCTTTCCTATATTTTCTTATTCATATTTTGATCTTTTCTACCTAAAGAAGTTACTTTAACACTTTTCATAATATTGGTTTGGTACTGATAAGTTCAGTTAGGTTTTTATCTTCTGAGAAACTTTTGATCTCTCCTTCCATTCTAAATGATAGCATTGTTGGGGAGAGTAATCTCAATTGTAGGTCTTTGCTTTTCACTACTCTGAATATTTATTGCCACTCCCTTCAGGCCTGCAAAGTTTCTGGTGAAAAATCAGCTGACAGTCTTGTGGGAACTTCCTTGTAGGTAACTAACTGCTTTTCTTTTGTTACCTTTAACATTCTTTGTCTTTAACCTTTGGCATTTTATGTGTCATTTATGATGTGTCTTGGTGTAAGCCTCTTTGGCTTCGTATTATTTGGGACTCTCTGTGCTTCCTAGACTTGTATGTTTATTTCCTTCACCAGGTTAGGGAAGTTTTCTGTCTTTATTTCTTTAAATAGAGTCTCCATCCCTTGCTCTCTTTCTTCTCCTGCTGACACCTCTGTGATGCAAATGTTTGTATGCTAAAGTTTTCCTGACTGTCCTCATTAAAAAAGTTATTTTTCCTGCTGTAGCAATTGGGTGTTTTCTGCTATCTTGTCTTCTAGCTCACTGAGTCAGTCTTCAGCTTCATCTAATCTGCTATTTTTTTCTTATACTATAGTCTTCATTTAAGTTATTCATTTCTGACTAGTTCTTTTTTATGGTTTGTATCTTTTTGTTGATATTCTCACTGAGCTCATATATTTTCCCCCTAAATCCATTGAGTATCCTTATAACCAGTGTTTTGAACTCTGTTTGGAAGACTGTCTCCATTTTGTTTAGTTTTATTTCTGGAGTTTGGTCCTGTTCTTTCACTTGGAGCATGTTTCTTTATCTCCACTTTTTGGCTGACTCCATATGTTTATTTCTAAGTGTTAGGTAGAGCTGCTATGTCTCTCAGTCTTGGCAGAGGGACCTTAATGTAGTAGGTGTCCTGTTAGGCCCAGTGGTGCAGTCTCCCTGCTCACTTGAACCAGGTGCTCCAGGTATGTCCCTTGTGTGGGTTGTGTGTGCCCTCCTGTTGCAGCTGGGTCTTGACTGCTGTTGGCATGTCAGGCTGACTGGCTGTAGTGTTGGCTGTGATTACATTGGATAGGTTGTTGTGCAGGGGCTGACCCCGAAGAGTGGGAGTCACTTAGTGAGACTCCAGTGCCAGCTGAGTGTGGCCTTTGGGTGTGTGGAGGTGGTTGGGTGGTGCTCTGGTGTGGTCTAAAGCAAGCCACTGAGTGTGTTGGTTCTGGAGCCTCTTGGGAGGGGCTCCCATGCAGACCAAGATCAGCTGCTATTTGTGCCTGACTTGGGGCTGGCTGATGGGAGCTACAAAGTGATCTGTGGTTGGATGTCGCTTATGCTGTGTTTGTGGGCATGTAATTGAAGCTATGTTCTAAGCCAACACTGGCCACAGCTTATGTCAAGCATGGGGCTACCTGATGGGAGTTACGATGCAAACTATGACTGGTCACCATTCATGCTAAGATTAGGGCCACCTAGTAAGAGGTATAGAGCATGTAGAGGCCGGCTCTACTGCTTGTTTGGGGTCTGTGGACCTTTGAGGGATTTTAGGAAAGTCTACAATGTTAGCTGAGGTAGGTCACTGGTGTGGAAAAGCCACTGGAAATGACTCAGGTGGGTACATGAGTTGGGAGAGATGGGGTCTCATGGAATTGCCAGGGCAGGGTGGACAGTGTTATCCTGGTTAATGGGGAGCTCAGACTTGGAACCAGTGCCTGTTGGGGGAGGCTTAACAATGAAACAATGGCACCTGCCAGTGCTTCTGACGCTAGAGACAGCTGCTTTAACCCCTTCCCCTCCAGCCCTAAAGTTAGTCAGTTCAGATCTTCCCTGTTTGTCCCTGGCCCTTTTTGAGTTGTTGCCCCAACATTGGAGCCCACAGCTGGTGAGTCTATGAGTGAGTCTCTACGCAGGGCTCAAGAGCAGCACCTGGAACTCCTGGATGCAGTCCCCGCTTGCTTTCACAGCTGCATGATATGAAGCTTCCTCTTCCTGGCATTGGTGCTCAGTCCGGGAAGCCTTGTGTGGGGCTGGAACCCCTGCTCCTCAGGGGACGCCTCCCAAGTCCTAATTGCCAAAGTGGATGTGGGATCTGCTTGTTCTGCTTCTCTTCTCCGCCTACCAATCTAGATAGGGCTGCTGCTTTATATCCTTATAGGCCTTCTCTTCAGCTAGTCCTCAGGTGGTTCCCAATAATGGCTGTTGTATAATTTAACTGTAATTTGATGTGGTTGTGGGTGGAGGTGAGCTCAGTTTATCTATTCTGCCATCTTGACTGGAGGTTACTATTATTTAGACTGAGGCCGGCCCTTCCCCAACCCAAGGCCACCACACCCCAGAGTGAAGGTTCTCTCTTGAGTAGCAAGAAGCAGAGGATGTCGGCATGGTGGATGCAGATGAGTTCTGCGTCCCCTTCCCTTCCACCCACCCACCTCTCCTGCAGCTGCTCCGACCGTCTCCCTGATGGCCCCACATGCTGTCCTAGGACAGCTGGTTGGTTGGTTGTCCTTTCTTTTCCATGGGCAATGCCGGCTCTCCATCATCCTACACCACAGGCCCAGAGCCTGGGGTGGAAGAACCTGGCTTGGCAGGAGCGTGGCGGAGGGGTGCACAGAACCATCAGCGTGCAGAGCAAGTGGCGACTGGTTGCCTTTATTACATCTCAACCACACTTCTCCAGCTGCTCCCTCTTCTGGACCACAGATCCCGATCTGTGACCAACATCTAATTACCACTTCTCATCATCCCTCAACTGCATGAGAATAAACCAAACCAATCAAAGAAAAGCCAGCCTTCACTGTGGTCCTCACACTTCCCCCAGATTTCTGCTCAGCATCTTCTCAGGCCGCTTGAGGTCTCCCCTGGTTCCTTTGAGATCTGAATTCAAGAGTAGGGGCCCAAGGGCTGGAGGGTCCTGACTCCTGTACAACCTCTCTGACCTTGTCCAAGCCATGAAAACCATTAAATGTGCACAACAAACTGGCTCCTTGGCTACTTTATGAGTGAAGGTAAATGGATAAAATATTTTATCCCCCTCCCCCCTATCAGTACAGCCATCTGCTTCCAAGCACTCATTGACTACTTCATTCCCTGTAGGTGTCAGATACTGAAAATGCAGAAAACGAGTATGTGGCCAAGACTGGGGTCTTCCCCCGGTCTCAGCAAGCTGCTTGCCCACACTGGGCTTTCCAACTGGGGCATCCTCATGCTGAGGGATGTGAAGTGCTGATGTGGGGTATACACACTGTTCTTCTACTTTATAGATAGGTTCTCAGAGCATCCAAAAGAGGTAGTTTAGGAGAGGTATTACTAAATCAGTTCACGTTCTTGATACATTTTTAGTCCAGTTCCTAATTCAATATGAACGCTCCAGTTCTTTTCCTTGACATAGCCCTGAGTGGCCCTGCCCTGATCCCCAGCCTGTCTTCATGGGGTTTGGGCACAAAGGGAGGGGGCCGCTTTGAGTGGATACCAACAATGAGGGCAGGGAGAACAAGCTCTCTGCTCAGCTAAGCAATTCCTGGCCGGTCTCATCCACTCGCTGCCATTGATAGGCAATAAAGACAACATGGGTGAGTGCAGCAGCTCCTCAGTGAGTAAAACACAGAATTTACCACACAGCCCAGCAGTTCCGCTCCTGGGTGTGTGCCCCCAAAACATGAAAATGGGTGGTTCAAACAGTAACTTGCATGGAAATATGGATAGAAGCATTATTTGCAATTAACAAAAGGTAGAAACAATTCAAATGTCTATCAACTGATAAATGGGCAGGGTGTAGTATATCCAATCACTGCAATATTATTCAGCCATAAAAAGAAATGAAGCACTGATACTTGCTGCATAGGTAAACCTTGAAAACATTATACAACATTAAAGAAGTCAAAAAGGCACATGTTGTATAATTCCACTTATAGGAAATGGCCAGAATAGGCAAATCTGTAGAGACAGAAAATAGATTAGAGAAGTTGGGGCGTGGAAGAACTGTGAAGCTGTCCAAGGTTTTCTGTAGGGGTGATGAAAATATTCTGAAACTAGACAGTGGTGAGGGTACTAAATGTGACAAAAGGTGATATTTTTGTGGATTTTACAGTAATTTAAAAAGTAGGTTGTCTTGCCCTGGCTGGGTAGCTCAGTTGGCTAGAGTGTTATTCTAATATAATAAGGTGGATTGCTCAATCCTGGGTCAGGGCACATGCAGGAATGAACCAATGAATAAGATGGATGAAGCCATGAATTGATCTCTCTGTTCCTGTCTCCCTCCCTCTCTAAAGTAGATTGATCTAACAAAAATCTACTAAGAAGTTACCCTCAAAATGCACTTACTTTACCCATTTCAAATGCAATCAAAATGGTGTTAAGATCAGCAAGCGGTTTCTTGTGCCAGGCCTGGAGTCAGAGCAGCTCAGGGCCCAGGTGGCAGACAGGAGTGGACACTCGGGGAGGGCCCAGCTCTTGCTGGGGCTTCGCCACACTGGAAATGTTTCTAGAGCCAGAGCGCCTCCCTTACTTTCTAAAGGAAAGAAGGCAGACTTTGGAGATGGAGGCCAGGCACGTCTCTGATCCTGTGCCAAGCCAAGTGACAGCTGCCGATGGAGGCTGGCTGCTGGGGTGGGGGCCTTTTCTCCCTATCTTCTGTTACAGGATTTAATGGCTCAGCAAACTGTGGAATTCGGGGACTTTCATCTTGTTTTCATCTGTTCCAAGCCATCACTGCAGGCAAATGGCCTTTATCAAATTACTTTCCTTCATTTTTCATTTAGACTCCTGTTCTATGCTTATTAGAGAAATCTGTGGGTAAATGCAAGACTTGATCAATGTGAATTTGCGTGCTAGTCATATGTTTATAGGTCGTGAAGAAATGGGGTAACTCTGGTCTCTCTGGGGGCCGAATCAGCCTAGAAAACAGCCCTTCCTGTCCAGACATCTGGGCAGCTTAGCTCAGGGTTCTGCACCCACTGGCCTGCCCTGAAGAGACCAGGACCTGAGGGATTGGGTGAACCACTTTCTCCTCTCAATGGCATTCCTCACTGGAGTAGTGGCAATCCTGGGTTCAATGAAGGCTCTTTATTATTATTTTTAAAGATTTTATTTCTAGAGAGAGGGGAAGGGAGGAAGAAAGAGAGGAAGAGAAACTTTGACCAGCTGCCTCTTGCATGTGCCCTGACCAGGGATCAAACCTGCAGTCCAAGCATGTGCCCTGACTGGTGACCCCTTGCTTTGCAGGATGATGTCCAACCCACTGAGCCCCATTGGTCAGGGCATGAATGCCCCTTAAAGGGAACAGAATGGAAGTGAGCTGAAGTGCGGTATCTCAGTGAATGTGTTCTTCAGGGGTGTGGCGAGGAGTTCCTGACAATGTGAGGGTCATGCAATGTTCTCTGGAGTTTGGTCACAGGATGTGGTGGGAGGAAGCTTGCCTTGCACAAAATGCAGGCATGGAGTAAATAGATGCTTTTCAAAGTGATGATACATGTATTTCACAATAAACCCTAGAGTCAGATGCAAATGCGTGTGCCCCGACTCTCACAGAGGACGTTGGCTAAGGACAGGGTGTCTAGAGTTCACTGTGCACTTCACTTCCTTCAAGACACAAGTCCCTTTGCTCTCATCGGACCACAGCGGGAAGGTCTTTCAAAACCCTGCTTTAGGAAATGCTACTTCTGTTTTTGTCAGGGTCGAATGGATACTTCGGTCACTTCTAAAGAAAGTCTAGCCCTGGCTGGTGGCACAGTGGATAAGGAGCTGGCCTGCAAACCCAAAGGTCGCTAGTTTGATTCCCGGCCAAGGCAACATAACTAGGTTGCAAGCCAGGTCTCCAGCCAGGTCTGTGGCTGGAGGCAGGTGAAAGGCAACCATACATTGATGTTTCTCTCCCTCTCTTCCCCTCTCTCTGAAGAATAATAAAACAAAATATTTATAAAAAAAAAGAAAATAAAGTCTAAGAGTTCAGTGCCCAAGCAATTTTGAGAATGGGGTGTCATGGTATCATATCTCTTGGTCTACTGAATCCTTTTTGGGTTTGCAGTTGGTAAGGGATGTGGGTGAATCTACTTTTATTTAGAAAATAAAACTTACTACACATCTCTCTGCAGGCAGTGCGCTGAGGTGCAGGCTAGAGCTTGCCTGTCACATCATGGGATGAATCTGGCTCCTGGGGCCAGGGGACAGAACCCGCACTTACCCCACTGTGGCCCTGATACTGCTCCTGGTCCATCCCAGCCGGGCTGCCCTTCTCTCCCCATGGCTGCTTCTTCACTGACCACCATCGCCCATTTGCCCTCAGCCTGCTCTTGGCAGCTATTTACCAGCTCTTACAAGCTGGGCTCCATCCAAAAACAGGGAATGCAAAATTAGTAAGTTAGTGGAACACAGGGCCCGAGCTCTAGCCACTCCTTTTTTCTTTAATTCATTATTTTTGGAGAGAAGGGCAGGGAGGGAGGAAGAAAGGGGGGAGAAACATCAGTGTATGGTTGCTTTTAACCTGCCTCCACCTGTGGACCTGGCTTGCAACCTGGTTATATGCCCTGACTGGGAATCAAACCAGCGACCTTTGGGTTTGCAGGCCCACCAGCCACCACTGCGCCACCAGCCAGGGTGACAGTCCCATTCTTAACAGGGAGATGGGGTAGGCATTAACGCCCCGCGGTGCACATGGGATTCATGGAGAAGGGCATCCAAGTTTGGGTGTGATTCCAGAGTGGGTGGTGCCCAGACTAACATCTTAAGAAGAAGTGGGAGTCCTGCACTATTTTTGTTTGATTTCTCCTTAAAATATTGTTTTGTCACCCATGCCTGTGGTTTCAATGACCCAACCAGTGACTTTATCCTAGCACGAGGTCCCGACACATATTTTCAGACACTTACTAGACAAATCCCCTGAACCTTCCACAGACAGCTGAGTCCTCATGTGTCCAATGCTGAGCTCATCCTCTTGGCCCCTTCCCCCATCTGCTACCTCCTCCTGTCAAGCCTGTCTCAGTGAGAGGTGTCATCTACCCAGTCCTGGAGGCCAAAGGCCTGGATTAGCTAGAATCCCTTCTCTCCCTCCACTGCCCACACTGAGTCACTACATTCTATTTATTTTTCTTTTTTGGTCTCACCGCTGCTGTAGCTCAGAGCCTTGGCCTTTTCCCCTGGTTACAGATGCAGCCTCCCATCTCCTTTGCCTTCAGTTTGCCCCACACCCTGCTTCAAATGCATCGTCCACATTGTCACCAGAGAGATCTTTTAAAGGCACAAAAAGATCCTGCCATTCCTCTGTTAAAATCCCCTTAGTCATTCCCCGGAGCTTTTGAGAAGCTCGCTCCCACCTCTCCCCCAGGCTGAGCTGGGTGTCGGGCTGTGTCCCCTGCTGTGTCTTAGCTCTGAGCCTGAAGTGCTGCCTGCTGGTTCCCACAGCACCGCCAGAGCTGACCGGCCCCCTGACGGCTTATGAGGATCCACACATGTGAACAGAACAGCACGGAAATAATACTTAAAATCAAAGTGGATGTTGAAGGAAAGAAAGGATGACCTTGGAAGGAGGGGATGTGAGTCCAGTGTGAGAGGGAAGGCCCAGGGGCTGCCAAGCCCAGGTAGAGGCTGGTCTGAGCCAAAGTCACACCTAGGCCACAGGGGAGGGACCCGACGGCGGTCCTACATGAGGCTGGCCCTCCTACGCTGCCTAGTCTAGGAAAGGGTCACCAGAGGAAGCCTGCACTCCTTTCTGGCAAAATGGCAAGGAATCACTGTGTGGGAAAACAAACAAACAAATAGTTTTTCAGTGAAAAACTGAAAACCTCAGACTATCCTCTCTTTTGATCTCTTGAAAAGCACATCCACCACAGATCACCAAAGGCAAAGAGTAAACTTAAGAACACCAGAGAGAGAAGACACATCAGTTGCAAAGGAAGTGTACGCCTTTCTCATTAGAGGTGAGAAGATGATGAAAATACAACTCTTCAAAGCGTTTAAGGAAAGTAACAATCAATCTAGAATTCTATACCCAACCAGTCATCTGAGCATAAGAGCAAACTATCTTCTCTGACCATAATAATAGAAGTCAAAAGAAATAGTAGTAATAACAAAAATCATATAGTACTTACTAAATGCTTTACAAATATCAATTTATGAAATCCTCATGACAGTATGGGGTAAGTTCCATATTCAGAAGAGGGCACAAGGCCCTAAGAGGCTACCTACCCGCCAAGGTCCCACAGTGGAGCCAGGATTTGAACCTGAGTGACTGGGCCAGAGTCCAAATCTTAGCCTCTGTGCATCCTGCCACTAAAATAGCCACTAGAGTCTAATTGTTAGCTGTTCTCCTTATTCTCTATGTGCTTCAATGGAGAGCTGAGCATTTTCCCCTCCATCCAGAGCTGCTAGTGACGGGTCTGATACAAAACAGGAGTTCCACATGTCTATAGGAAGAATGAAAACTCACTTTGACATAAACCACCAACCAGGGGACCTGAGGCCAGCATCAAACATCTTCCAAGTGGGGTTGTTGAGAAGCAAAGTGGCACCACCTGGGGCCGGACCTGAAGGAGGCTGGGGGGACGCTGGTGCCCTCTGGCACCGTGCTCTGTGCCAGCGTCTGTCTGTGTGATTCAGGCATAGAAGAGGCACTGGCATTGCTCACCATTCATGGATGCTTCTGGGGGAACTGGACAAGCCTTTTGCAAAACGAATCATTACTTCACTTTGTAAATCCAAACTTTCACATGTTTGGTGCCCCCTTCCAACTGCTAACAAAGTTCTCTGAGAAATAAAAACATGTGATGGGATGACAAACATTTGAACTGATGGATTTTGGAAACGTATAAGAAGTTAGAGAAATTCTAGGAATTGCATCAGTGAATGTATCTTACTAATTTATTTATTTACTTTTGAGGTTGAATGGAGATAAGTAGACACTGGCTCTTTGTGAATGTCTCAGTAACATCCTATGGACTGATATTTCAGATGATCATGTATCCGTTTGCTGGCTCTGACTGGTACTACTTAGCAGTGTGCCTTGTGTAGTGGAAAGGGGCCTTGGATTGGGGTCAGGAAGATTGAAAATCATTATTGTCCATCTGTTGAGAACCTACCATGGATTAGGCACTGTGTTAAACATCCTACATGTGCCCTGGCTGGGTGGCTCTGTTGGCTGGAGCACCATCATATACACCAGAAGGTTGGGGGTTCGGTCTCTGGTCAGCAGTGCACATACCTGGGTTGTGCGTTTGATCCCTGGTGGGGTGTGTGGGAGGCAACCAATCAATGTGTCTCTTTCACATTAATGATTCTCTTCCTCTCTCCCTTCCTTTCTCTCTCTAAAATCAGTAAATATATGTCCTTGGATGAAGGTTAAAAATAATTAAACTTACATGCATCATCTTATTTAATTCTTACCAACATCTTATGAGGCACTGTCACTATGCCCACACTGTAGATGAGTGGGACACAGATGCGTAGAAAGACCAAGTAGTTCTTCACAGCTGGGAAAGGGTGAAGCTAGGATCGGGGCCCAGGTGTCTGTCCCTTAGGCGCCATATTGAACCCCCATTCTATTCCACCCCCCTAACTGGGATGCTTTTCCAGCTCTACAGTGGTGCACTACCTCTGCAGCACAGAACTCTTTTGTACTTGGAGAAAAAGGCACTTGGAGCCTGCTGTGGTGGTACGAAGGCCTGGGCACTCTGACCGGTCCCCATGTCCCCACGGTCCGTGCCCTGTCACTGTCTGCATGTTCTCTTCCTGGGTATTTGCTTCTTTGACTCTGCCAGGAGATACCTCTGAAGTTTCCAGCCAGGGTGGAGTCCAGGCTGACAGAGAATGGCCACTCTCCTGGCCCTCAGAGAACGTGTGTGCTTCTCACCGCTCCCCCGCACATGCTGTGTCCTGACCTCCCAGTGGAAGCCCTGAGGAGGACCGCTCTCTGTGGAGACTCCAGGTCCTGTTTCTGCTGACCGGGTCCCTGCTCTGAGTGTGTTGGCAGCCCTCCCGTGGCATTGAGGGCCACACCCTGTGGGGCCGTGGCTGCTGCCTGCTCTCCGATTTGTTCCCCAACCAACCTCAGAGACCGAGGTGGTGGGAACACTCCACGCTGCTTTATATATTTGGAATCTGGACATTTTAAAGGCTACATTCCTCTGTCCCTCCCCAAACTTCCAAATTAATGCTTTACACCAGGGATGATGAAACCTTTCAAAACCAAGACGGAAAGAACAGAAGCGTACCCACAGCTCCCTCAACCACGGGAAAAGGACAAAAAACAGAAGCAACAAGACACCATCATCAAACCAAACAAAAAAACTACCCTGAAACAAATGGGACAACAGCTGCCAACAGAGCTGCACCCAGGGCCAGGCAGGGGACACCCAGGCGGTGTGCCATCATCCTTCACAAATGGAGCTGTGGGCTCCGGGGCCCGCAGGCCCTCCCAGGCCTTCCTTTTCCTCCCCCTTCTTCTTTCTTTTCCTCCCCCCACTTCTTTCTTTTCCTTTACCGTCTCAACTCAGTGCTTTTTGTGCTAATGTCTTTGGGGTTTTATTTTATTATTTTTTTAAAAAAGGTTTTTATTTTTCATAGAGAGGAGGGGAGAGAGGCAGAGAGGGAGAGAGACATCATATGGTTGCCTTTCTTTCACCTGCCTCTAGCCACAGACCTGGCTGCAGACCTGGCCGGAGACCTGGCTTGCAACCTGGCTGGGGAATTGAACCAGCAACCTCTGGGTTCACAGGCTGGTGCCTTATCCATTGTGCCATCAGCCAGGGCTCTGGGGTTTTATTTTATCAAAAAATATCTGAGAGACTTTGTCCCCTCTTTGCTGTTAGGTTTTTTTTTTTTTTTTTTTTAAAACATTCTTGTTGTTTCCTGCTTGCATTTCTACTTCTCCTATCTTGACACTTCGGCTAACAGCACCTCCAAAGTTAGCACCATCTGTGAACAGTGGTGTTTATTTTCTATTCATGTCATTAATGAAGGTGCTAAGTAAGACTGGTTTGAACATGCAGCAGGATCCACATCTTCCTCTGAACAGATGATTTTTGGTGGTTTGTCAGAAATGTATTCTATATTTGCCTATTCAAGTCACCATTATCAAGAAGCATTTGAGCTTGTGTTTGTGTGTGGCCTCCCCTCCGTGGAGGGGCTCACAGGGTCCCCGCCCCCACCGCCCAAATGAAACATTTAAGCTGGTTGACAGCTGCATGTAAACATTCTGGGGACAGATATACTAAAAAGAGAGTCATCAAAAGAGTACATAACCAAGATTACATCCACTGGGTTCAGGATTTTAGGATGGGATTTTTCTTTTAAATCTTCATCTGAGGATGTATTTATTGACTTTTGAGATGGAGGGAGAGGGCGGAGGGGAGAGAGAGGGAGAGAAATATTGAATTGGCTGCCTCCTGTACCTGCCCTGACCAGGGATCAAACTGCAACCTAGGTATGTGCACTGACCAGGAATTGACCCCACAACCTTTTGGTGTATGGGGTGACACTTTAAACAACTGAGACACCTTGCCAGGACTAAAAATGTCATCTTTGAACAGAGTTGGGAACTAAGAAAAATAAGTTTTGTCATGAGCTCAAGAGTTCCTTGCATTGTCTGGAAACATGTTCTACAGCAAACATCTGAGTCTAAGGCTGACTTGTCAACAAATATATGCTTTGTGAGGTGCAAAAGTCGTTACCATTAAAATTCTAGAGTGTGTGCAGACGTGAGGGACTTGGGTCAGCGGCTCTCTGTCAGGGTGCCACCTCCCGGGCTGTGTAGCTCGTGGCTTGGATACACAGATGCACTGTCTGAATGAGCTGGGCTCTCAACACCCTGGTCCAGCATGAGACCTGGCTTTTCTCTTCCTCACACCCTCCCCACTGCCACCGAGAAGGGCAGTTGTGGGACAGGGTGATGCTGAGCCTAGTGGGCTCACTAGTGTCCCTCCTTCTCTCAATAACATCAGGCTCTGTCTTCCCTCCCTGAAGCCTACCTGGGCTTCCCCAGCCCAAAGGGACCTCCAGAAACCTACACAGACAGGGTACAGTGAACTGCCCCTTGGAGGCTGAAGAGGACTTGGGCAAATGGACATGACCTCAAAAGCTTGACCTGAAAGTGAAATTTAGAGAATGTGCAGGGAACTGGCAAGCGTGGGGTTGGGGTTCAGGGTTCAAGTGTAAATGGGAAGGCAGGTGGGAGATAAGGCCAGCCAGGTAGGCTGGATTAGTTGACAGGCAAGGAGTTGAGTTTAACTTGGCAGGAAGTGGGGATATCCTTAAGGACTTTTGAGTAGAGAAGGTAGATATTTTGTTTTCTTCAGTGACTTAACCACCATTTGAAATTACTTGTTTGATTCTTGGCATGTTTACCGTCTGTCTTCCTATGGCTCCTGGCACCTCCCCAAAGCGGGCTCTCTGGGAGCGGGACCTTGTCCATATTGCTGTGCCTAAGAGAGCATCTGGCATATCCTAGGTGCTTAATAAAGGGCAAATGCATGTGAGCAACAGAAAGGAAACAGGTGATGTGGTAGACAGACAGATGGGGATACTTTAAGGCAGGATGACTATTTTGGAAACTAAATCAAGGCAGAAAAGGCTGTGGTTGTTAAAGAGGGCAAAGGCAGGTTAAGTGTGAGGGCTGCTTCTGAGTGAGAGCTTGGTGACAGCAAATAGATGGTGAAAGGGAGAGTCCACCATGTTCTTAAGTTTTCAGCGTGGGTGATGGAGGAGAGAGAGTAAGTTTGGCTTTGGGACATTGATGAGTTTGACTTTCTCTGGAAAATAATTGAAAGGGTTTCACTCAATATTATGTGGGCTCAGGAGTTCACAACCTGTTGCTTCCTTCTCACAGGATCCAGTCAGGTAGGTCATATACTGAAATTGTTTCACACAACCTATTTTGTAAGTAGAGTCTATGATAAAATCAGTATTTACAACATGGCTATGGCGCTGTGCTCTAAGCACATAAGCCTGGAACTGGAAACGTTAGTGTGAAAGTGTCGAGGTGCGATGCCAGCCGGCTTCAGACACCTGGCAGCCCTTCTCATCTGTCTCAAACTCCCTAATGCGCCAAACTTTCTGGTCAATGTTATTTTTATTTATTTATTTCAAAAAATATTTTATTTATTATTTCCAGAGAAAGGGGAAGGGAGAGAGGCAGAGAGGGAGAGAAACATCAATGCATAGTCACCCCCCACCTGCCTCCAGCGAAGGACCTGGCTGGAGACCCGACTTGTGACCTGGCCATCTGCCCTGGTTGGGGAATTGAACCAGCAACCCCTGGGTTCCCAGGCCAGTGCCTTATCCACTGTGCCACCAGCCAGAGCTCAATGTTATTTTTTTAACACTTCCTCCGCCATTCTTTCTAGCAACATTTATCTCAAAATGTCCAAACTTTTAAAGCAGTACTCCTGGGAGTGATAATGCAAATTATAAAGGGAAGAAAGAAAGGGCTAATCCTTGCTTTGCAAATACAAGATCACATTCTCTAGAACTGATGACTTGAAGGAATTTGGAGAGTGGTCCATGTCCAAAAACAATCAGCAAATCATGGTTTCCTGAATGGTTAACGCAAGTCCCTCTCTAGGGGCTGCTAGGCACCACACTGCTTGCTGAGGCTCGATAAAGTGACTCCGCTCAGATGCTGAGCCGGCTGTCAGAACTTGGCAGCGGCAGCAGGGAAGAAACAGGGACTAGGGACTCCCAGGTTCTGTATACATCCAGGAATGTTGCTTAATCGAGGGAGGAGCTGGGGCTCAGTTGGTTGGGCATCCTCCGGTGAAGCGAAAGGCCACCACTTAATTCCCGGTCAGGGCACACACCTGGGTGTGGGCCTGGTCCCTGACTGGGGCACATGCAATAGGCAACCAATGGATATTTCTCTCTCTCTTTTTATTTTAATTTTTATTTATTTTAATTTTTATTTTTTTGGATGTTTCTCTCGAATCAATGATTCTTTACCTCTTTCTCCCTTCCTTCCCCTTAAAAAAGTAAATAAAATCTTAAAAAAAAAAAAAAGAAGAAGAGGAGACAACGGGGCATGGTGGAGAGAACCTGCAGTCTGGAATCAGCTAGTCTAGGGTGCTAGTCTAGCTGTACGGCTCTGAGCAATGACTCCACAGAAGCTTGGGTTCTGTAACCGGGACAGTTAACAGTGCTGATGCTCTTTCCCAAGAGGTTCTGGTGAGAGTTAAAGATACCTGCACCGTGGCTAGTGCAGTTCCTGGCACCAAGCAGGTGCCCATGTGACATGTGTTAATGGAGTAGACAGCTTGAATGGAGGTTCTTATGTTTAGAATGTTGGTTAAACAAGTGATAGGGGGACCCTGGCTGTTGTGTGTAAAGATCTTGTTACTTGACTGAAAACAGGCCCTTAAGCAAAAAACTCTGGCCCTGGCCAGGTGGTTCAGTTGGTTGGAGTGTCGTCCTGTACACCAAAAGGCACACGCCTGGGGGTTTGATTCTTGGTCAGGGTACATGCCTAGGCAGGGAGCATATGAGAGGCAACCCATCCATGTTTCTTTCTCACACTGATGTTTCTCTAACTCTGAAATCAATAGATATATCCTCAGGGGAGGAGGAAATTAAAAAAAGAAAAGGAACAACTTTGCCACCTCCTAGGGCCATACTGGTGAAAAGGCCTGTCAGTTCCAGAAGGCTTTTTAAACTTATTCTGGGATATTCTGAAATCCCATTTAAGCTGACAAAGGATGCTGTTTTCTTCTTGGGGGCTGATGACAGTTCTTTGTGTGCCTTTTCCACCTCCCTCTCATTAGACCTTGCTGCCCATCACCTTCCCGGTCCCCTTCTTCTCATCTCTTTACTCAATACTACGATGTGACTGTGTGCCAGGGAACCCACGGGGAAGAATATCTGATTAGGTAGCAAGTAATGGGGGATTTTTTTTATTCTGAGGGGAATTCAAAAAGGTTAAAACAGAAGCAACTATCTCATAAACCAACCTGAGAATACTAAGATGAAACGAAACAAATTGCCCACTTTCTACCACCTGTTTGAGAACAGGCAAATTTACACTCAATTATGTTAGCTAAAAAGCCCTGGTCTCATTGTGGTACAGAAGCCTTTACCACACAAATGCTTTTTTTGATGGAAAATCTACCCCCCACTCTGATGTACTCTTTCATGCTGGTAAAAAACGGAGGCAAAGCAGACCTTTCTATCAATATGTTCTGCACACTTCTTAGAGGCTCTGCTTTTCTATTCTGCATTTGCTATTTTAAGCAAGTACATAATGCATCAATTTTCAGACTCTTAATGCCACTGCTACAGAACTGAAAACTCAGTAATCTTGTCAGGCAGCTCAGAACAATATTCCAACAGATGAAACATTCCATGCAGCCTTATTTCCCTTTCCCTGGGATGGGGCATCTATTTCTGGCCCTATAATGAGAGAGGAGCCGGTGGCGGTGGTCCGGTCCTGGTGCTCAGGACTCCCACATCACAGAAGCCGCGCACCACGCTGCTGCCGCTGCTGGACACATCAGAGACCTCGTGGGGGCTCAAGACCTTTCGATGGCTCTCTTTTTATTTTAAGTCTCCAGAAATGGGTTGTGTGGGTTCAGGCTGGAAATGAGAGTGTGGGTTCTCTCAGGCCACACCTGTGTGCTTCCTGCCTACCACAAAGAGCCCCTATTCCCTCCAGGCTCATTAACTTCACTAAGAGCCCTAGGGGGCTATATTTCCTGGTCCCCAGCCTTCTAGGAGATTTCTACCTGAACTGTCCCCAAGTGGCTTCTGGCCAAATTTGCCTTGACCCTGAGTGCAGACAGCTTCCAGAAAAAGGTTAATTGCATTTGCTGTCTTGGTGGGCAGTTTGGGCCGATTTCCCTGCGTGTTTACAGCTTTAGTGGCTTCTAACATAGGTCTTCTTTACTGCCTGTAGGGTTACCTGGGGGGAGAGAGCGGGGCAGTCTGCTGCTGCACCCATGGGCTCAAAAATGGGTCGGCCACGTTTTCCAAAGACTCTAACTGGCTGGTACAAATGGACTGGGCCCCTTCTGCCAACCCCTCCAGTTTCTGCTCATGTAATCTCATCGCAATTAAACATGGCACAACAAATTAGACCAAGTTGAGTGTATAGCAATTCTGTTGAAAAGCGAATGATTCCATAATAATTCTACACCACGGCTTTCTTTATAAAGAACTAAGTCATAGCATCAAAGTGATTCAGCCATCCCGACAGGGACCTCGGATTACTGGCTCAACTTCATTAGGATGAAAACAATCAAACCGAACACACTCTTCCTCTGGGGCTGGAAGTCAGACACCCTGAGTAATATTTAGGTCACTGCTGCCCAGGCAAGCCTGAAAAATGGTGCGTGCCCTGATTAGACAGTTACATATTTGTTTTAAATGATTGCCACAGGGAAGGACCTGCAGGCCTTTTTTTGGCAGAGAGAGGTTCCAGGAGTAGTGCCGAAACAATCTGAAGCAGAGAATCCCTGTGTCTAGACTAAAGTATAGCTGCATTGGCCTTACAGCTAAATCCAGTCTTGGTGTCCCTACTTCCTCGTTGCCATTTCTGGGAGCCTGCGGAACAACACTTCTCAACTGTGATGCACATCAGGATTATCAGAGAAGCAGCTGAAAAACGGTGGCCCTAACAGTGGTCAGACCCCACTTCCAGAGATTCTGACTCAGTAGGTATGTGCATGGGCTCTTGGATGTTTTAAAGCCCCAGGGGGTTTTCCAGGGGACACTCCTGCCGAGCATCAGAGGTTGCAGGTCCTGGGAATGGCAGGAAGGGAGCTGGCTCTGCTGTGCCTCAGGTAAGAGCTCCAGCTGCTGCGGGGGAACTGACTCGGCAAATGACAGTTCCCCTTATACACAACTTAACGGATAAATCCAAGGTTTTTTTTATTAAGGTAAATTATAAACATACTAGAGAGAATAGTTACGCAAGAATTATTTGGAGTGACTTTACAGTGGTACTTTGTACAAGAAGGGCTGAGCCCTGAAGAGTCACTAAGCTGAGAGGCAGCCCGTGGAGATGGGCACCTCTCCTGACACCCTTGCTCACCCTTCAGACAGCACCCTGGCCCCATCACCTTCCCGGTCCCCTTCTTTGCATCTCTTTACTCAATACTACGATGTGACCGTGTGCCAGGCCTTGCTCCTGCCCTCGTGGGGCTTCAAGTCGAGCATGGAGGCTGAACTACGCAGAAATTACACACTCATCCCTGTTCGTCCATAATCCTGTGATGAGCTCTGAAGCTGCCAAGTACAGCATGCTATGGAATCCCATGGCGGGGACCTAATTTAGTCCTTTTTTACTTGTGGGGGGATTGGGGAACACTTTCTTGAGGAAGTGATATTATATTTTAATATCATATTTTATTTCTTACAAGTGCACAGTAAATGTACCTGGTAGAATAATCGCAGGCACCAGGGTATATTGAGGGAAAACAAATTTTTTTCCGCCCTGTCTTCTGGCCTCTCAGTTTCCTTCCATATAAGCAACCGCATCGTATTCCTGTGCCTCAGTCCAGATACTGTTCAGGATGTACAATGTTCTGTGCAGACAACACACACACACACACACATATATTGTATAGATACTGGGGTGTGACTTTAAACCTGAAACCTCAGCCTTTAAAAACCCCCTTAAAGACACATCTTTCATTTCTGATGCAGGAGTGGTAACGGTTGGTTATGGAAGGTCCTGGAGGGCCACTGACTCCAGACCTTCACAAGAATGGCCCAAGGTTTCTGGCTGTTAATGTGTTCTATCATTTAACTATGAGGTAGGACCTTCAGAACATGGGAAAGGTTCATTCTAAAACATACAGGTAAACCAAATGTCTATGTGCTAGATATGACTGGCGTCTAGAAAATTTTATTTTTTAATCTAACTAGAACACGGTGTGCCCTTTTTTATAGACATTCTAAGAAAGTGGCACTAATCTGTTTTCCTTTTGCTTTTTCTTTTCCCCAAAAAGAGGGCATCAGCTAGAATTTGAACCCATGCGATATTTCCAGCCAGTGCCATCACAGTGGTTATGTTGCCCCAGGACAAAGCTGGATAACAGGTTGGGGGCCCTTATTGTGGCCCGAGCACCCTTCCTTGCTAGGCTGCACATTTGCCTATCCCCTACCACCCCTGCGAGCACTGGAATTCTGACCTGGGGGCAGCAATCCCAGGTAGATGAGGAACTGCTGTGGGTGATGGGTTTGCTGAGGTACAGAGGAGGTGAGTCTCCGTGATTTATAGCTTCCTGTCACTCTGGGGAAGTGGCGGTGGGCAAGGTGGGCAGCACCTCCTGCCAGGGTGACCACAGCGGGCTACAGCCTGGGAGACCGACAGCTAGGGGAGGGGTGGTCAGGTAAGGGAACAACAGCTCCTGTTCTCTTAATTCTGTTTTTAAAAGACTGGTTTCAAGTAAGGCATCAAGGTTCCCTAGAATAACAAGTGGGTTAGGCCTCTACTGCTGGCAGGTGTGGGGAACCCTCACGTGGCCATCCAGGGGAGGTCTGGTTCCCGAGCCTCCAGGGGCCCAAGACCTGGGGCAGCTTGGGAAGGGCTGCTGCACTGGGAACCGGGTGAGAGGGAATGACAAAGGAAAGGAAGGAGGGGGAGAGAGAAGAGAGAATGTGAGGGCCAGCATGAGACAGAGGGAATCTGCACCGCTCAGGGTGGGCAGCGCCCAGGCTGAGGCTGCCGCTTTTAGCTCTGCCACTCCTGGGGTCGCCATGACAACGCGGGCCTGAGCGGTTCCATCTGACATTAAAATGCCACTGCCACTGCCACTGCCACCGGCAGGGACCGGGGGTGCTGCGGCGGGCGGGTGGACACCGTGTGCTCCAACACACACACACACCCACCCACCCACCGAGGGCACCGGGCGAGCTGGCTTGTTTGAGAGCCTAGTTTCATGCATCACTTACAGAGCTTCCCCACCCCACCCCCTCTTTTTGGCTGCTTTTGTTTGTCTTTCTAGAGAGGTGATGATGTGGGGTTTAGATCATCTGCTGGCATACTGAGGAGCTCCCTGGGTCGCTGAAAGGGATGGGGATATGGAGACAGATCTATCTGTATGCTGAGGGGACAGGACTGGCTGGATACCACATTAGGAACTGGAGTACTGAGGGGCAATAGGCTTGCTTTTTCCTTTCCTTCCAAGTCAGGGATAGCTATTAACCAGAAAAAGGACAGGGAAGGGACTGGCGTGAAACAGGGTCAGGGGGACTCTGCAGACAGGCCCACACTACTACTCACTCAGCAGTGGCTGGCCCCAGGCGGCCCTTTTCCTGCCCAGATTCCTGCTCTAAAAGGAGGAAACCAACAATCTGTGCACCTTTCTGCTTCTTTTTCTCCTTCCCTCCCTCCCTCCTTCCTTCCTTCCTTTCTTGAAGCCCAACCTCCTGGTATTCTCTCTCAAACTGTATTTCAGCATAAACGGAAAAAAGGCTCACAAGCCTGTTCTTAGAGGGTGGACGCTGGTCTTCACCCTCTCTGTGGTGGCTGGGCCCGTGCTGGGACTGCCCACATGCTGGCGAGGGGCAGGCCTGGCCACTGTGCCTAGGTGAGGGCTGCAGAAAGGACTTTCCAAAGTCAGTGTCCTAAAGGTAGCAGGGACTGAGCCCAGAAACTTCCTGTAAGTACAGATGCCTCACTGAAGTCAAACAAAGACCAAGGGGTGTGGTAGGGAAGTTTTTCACAACTCAGCGAATTAGCAAAAGGTGGGCAGGGACATAGGCCTTTCTCTCCCACAGGCGAGGCCTCCCCTCTATGACACATCTCGCCTGTGATGAATAATAGGCAGTGATGGGGTCCTGTGGGCGGTCAGGAGCTGGCTCTTGCTGGCTCTGCTCCCAGCTGCTGTGGGGGACTGTGGGGTTCCCAGGAACCAGAGAGCACCGTGTCTGACTGGACTGACACTTCCTGCCCAGGAGAACTGGGTCTGTCTTTCTGGACAGGCCTGTGTCCATTCCCAGTCCGAAGTGCTCTGTGATGATCCTGGAAGCTGCTCTGGTATGCCAGGGTGCGGAAGGATTCTTTCCAACCAGGCCTTGCCGCAGCCAGTGACAGAAAAACCATGATTAAAAATAATAAATGCCAACTGCTGTTAGTTCTGCATTCCAGAATTGTCACCTGCCCATAGTCCAAGATGACTGGCAAAGACTGACGTCCTTGCAGGCAAACAGAAGCGGGTGGAGAAGGAATAGGGAAGGGTGGACTGAGGCTGAGAGTGCGGGCAGGGAGTTAGCCCCCTTCCGTCCGCAAAACTTGAAGAAAACACACTGTCAACAGATTTACCAAAAAGACCAACCCTCGATTCTGGAAGCTTTGAATTCTACAACTGGCACCAAGTTTTCCTTTAAGTGGGGGAAACATCTAGAACCTTCTGGCTAGAAGCCCATTTATTTCCTAAAGACCTCTCCCTTAGGGACAGATGGCTGGTGCCTCCCTCTAGTATTACTGCATCCTGACAGTGAAGTTCTTCTAAACCATGACAACCAACCTACTCCTTAGAAACCCACCTAAAATAGGAGTGGGATGGCCCAGCGACGCCTGTCATTTCTGTAGTCTAAAATGAGTGTTCTGATAGTGAACGTTACAGCCGTCTCCTTGAGAGGCTGCCTTGTGCGATACGGGCCTACAGATTCCCACACGATCACGAACCACTGAAAAGAACTCTGGGGGAAGTGAGAGCAACAGACATTGTCTTTCTTCCTTTTTAGTAAGAGGGATTTTCAATGATTCATGTAAGTTGCTCCTATGTTTAGTAGCCAGCGCTTTAAGGAATATTTAAATGTAGATACCAGTGAAATTAATGATCCATAATTTTAGGTGATTTGGGAAAACATTAATTTGCTGAGATATGGTCCATGGAACCCTAATGATCCAGTCTGGATTTAATAAATTTCAATTTCCTGAAATACTCCAAATATTCATGTCTAATAAAATATCCTCCAGGAGCAAATAATTGTATGTTCTGTAGTTAAAGGAAAAAAGTAACTCCAAGTGATAAAGGGATCAAATACATTCTCCTCATGGGGTCTCACCCCACGCCCATCCTGTCTCCAATCCCACACTGAGGGCCTGAGACTGTCTCCTGACCATGAGCAGAAACCACCAAACTCGGGGCTGGAAAGCCACGACACCCAAAACAGGGTCCCTGTTGGGGGTCAAAAGGAGAGAATTCTGTCCCAAACTACCTTCACTTCTTAACGGCCTTCTTAAATTTTAGATGTTGAGTTAAAGGGAGTTAAAGCTTGATAGTGCTCAGAAGGGACGCTTGGCGAACACCCTCGGACAATGAGATACACTGTTACTAAGCCGACAGTCCAGTCTCCAGGAAATGGGCTACAGATGTGATGGTCAGATGGAGGGAAGGCGGAGGAGGGGATGCCCTGGTTCAAACAGGGCAGGGGTATGAAGCTAAGAGGCAGTGCAAGGTCACTGATGACAGGGACATCAAGAAAAAGCCAGCAGGGATGGAGGCCCCAAAGCCACGATGGAGTTATGTCTCCCTTTGGAGGAAGGCCAGCTCTGCCCGTGCAGTCCGCCCCGTAATTTCACGCTGCTTGTCCATCTCCTCCCTGTCTTCATGTCCCCCAGGCTTCTTAGCATCTCCCTCTCACACCACTTCCCTTGCCTGCCTACTGCATGTAAGAAACAGGACTAGAGAGCCAGGGTGGGGACGGGAGGAGGGAGGGCCTGCCAGTGGCCAGGATGAGAAGGAAGGGGGATGGGAGAACATAAGGGGAGACGGAGAAAGGAGAAAGGGGAGGGGATTCAGCACCGGAGTGCACCTTCCTTATAACCGCACAACTTCATTTCACAGATGAGAAATTAGGAGGCCCAAGGAGGCTGTGAACTTGTGCGAGGTCACTCAAGTAAGTTAGCGGCGGAAGTGAAACTCTCACCTAGATGTCAGATTTCCGAACCAGCGTCCATTCATCTAGTTTATGAGCAGAAAGGGAAGTACCACATACCATCAAAACACAAATGAAAAACAGAAAAACTCCCTGCAGGAAATGCGGAAGATTCTAAAAATCAGTCCAGTCAACCTTTGGGGCAAGAGAAGGACCCCTAGACACTTTTGCACCAACAAGGCCCCCTCTGGAGTGAGGCTGGTTGGGGCAAATCCTGACTTTTCCCCTGATGAGTGGTGTGCTAGGGTACATTTCTAACCCCCTGAGCCTCAGTTTCCTCAATCACGAAGTGCGGATGGCACCAGCAGCACTGCGGTACAAACCTTGTGAGGACCAAAAAAACAGGGTCTGTGGCAAAGAGCTTTGTCAGCGCAGCGCCTGGAGCTGCTACCATTGTGATTACTGCAGAGTTGCTATCACTGGGAATAAGTGGGCTTTTCTTACTAAAAAAATGCAGGAAAAAAATGTTTGTCGATGCTTTTCGAAGCAAGGAAAAGCGTCTCTGTTTCCCTTGGCCCAAAATGAGTATGTGCATCTCTTTTTGAATTTCCCACAATTAAAAAAAGCATCCTTTTGCTTTTGTCTTTGGTGGAGCATGCTTCCGACACCAACTTACTTTTTCCTCTGTTGGTGAAAAAGTCCCAGTCGCAGTTTCACAACTAAAAAAAGGGCTGTTTCTTAGAAGAGTGTCACTCTCTCTCAGCCCTAACTGGCTTAGGCAGATGATGGAAACAGTGAAGCTGTCACTTCTGATTACCTTTGTTTTCTTTAAGAAATCAGCTGTACTTGGATCATAGCCAAGATTAGGTAGTCTCAGTCTGAAAAAGGTTAGGTGCCAACATGATAAAAAAAAAAAAAAAAACACCTGTAAAATGGGTACCATGGGGTTCAATGAATATGAATGGGGAACTGCAGGTTCCAGGTGTTATTTCCTTGGCCCCTAGGTGATACTCCTGGGACCACTGACCCAGTAGCCCAAAGACTAGCACCTCCCCCTCCTCTCCTCCCTCCCCGTGTGGGTTTCTGTGGCCATGTCATGTAGGTCTACCCAGCTCCTGAAGTGTCTCACATTCCTGGATATTTTTAGCCTTACATTTACTTTAACTGGTTCAAATGCAGTCACCACATGGTATGCAGCTGTGGGGAGCAGCTGCTGTGTTTTGATTTCCAGCAGTATTACTGGACATTTCTTGTCAGGTAATTTCTTAAGTTCCTTGTTTTTCAGGTGATCTAAAGAATTCTTTCACCCCTGGAATCGAAGGCGTAACATCAGAGCTGTGCATCTGAGAGCCTGCTCCAGGTTGGGAAGGCACCCAGAACTCTGCTAAAAGGAAGATTCATTTCAACTTTCAGGACCCAAATGGCTCAGTCTCCGCACTGTCAGGTTCTGCTACCAGAACTCTCAGAATCAGTGCAGCAGCCTCTGGTCCTGATGGCTTCTGGAAGGCCCTCCCCTCATCTTCCAGTCTGAGCTAGGGGACCTCTGTCTCCTGGGAAAAAAGCAGAGAACAAGGAAGCTTGCTGGCCTGCTGGGAGCCTACTTTCTGCCACAACAGCTGTAATGTACTAGAGGCGGGATACTCAGCCTCGGGGAAGACCGGACGGCACCCCATGCTTCCTCCTGCTCTCCGCCATCTTTTCTCTCCTTCACATTTACCTGCCCATCCGTCTAGGTCATTCAGTTATTAGTCTCTTGGTTCACCCACATACGCCCATCTACCACAACGCTTTAGCTTCCAGGCCTTTTGCATGCACTGTTCCCACCTGCCAGACTTATGGTCCCTTTTCCGGACCAACGACTATTTGTCACTTCAGTCTCAACATTGACATGACTTTTGGGAGCCTTTCCTGACCCTCCAAGGGAGGTTAACTGTCCACATTAAGTGCATCGATGTGATGCACTTAACACATTGGATTGTAATTGCCTATTTACTCATCCAGTCCCCCAACCAGACTAAACTCCTGGGTAGGTTGGGGTCTTGTTCACTGTTTTATCTCCATTTCCTAGCTCAGTGTCTGGACCAGCACATAGTAGGTACTCTGTAAAAATCTGATAAATAATGCTCCAGGCCGACCAAGAACTCTCTCCACTTTTTTGCCTCCTATATTGTTTTTTGACTGTATAAAACTCTTTGTTCTCTAAGTTACTTGTCTAAACCTTCTATTTTATCGCAATATCCGTTCAAGTTAAGGCCTTTGTTATTTTGAGTTTGAAAAAGCATATAAGTATGAAAATGTGATACTGCTGACTCCTAGACAGAGTCTGTGTCTAAGATAAGTAGGCAAATGCAAAGTGAAAATTTTGGCTGGTTACTGAAAAGAACTAGAAACTGTTCATCTGTATCCTGGTCATTCTCTCTTATGAAGCCACCGTTATTTTTTTTGTGTGTGTGGGTGGCTAAGTTTAGACCCCTATTTCCAGGGCATAGTTATTCTTGACAAGGAGACAGCATAGGTTTCTAACCAAAAACAAAATCTTCCATTGACCATCTGGAACTGCTTTTCATTTCCTTTCAAGAGAATTCTTCTTACAGTAGAGAGGAAATTTTCAGTTACATGCAGTTTCCACTAATGGCCCTTCCCCCACCCCCAGCCTTCTGCTTTAAGCAGATAGGAACTAATGCCAAGAGCAGCAATTATCAGCAGTTACATACAGAGCGCTGCTGGTTTCTCTACAACTACTTTCATAAGACGGCTTTTCATACTTGTCACAATGGGTGTCTTTCCCCAGCCCTCACCATCAAGGGGTATTTTAAGCAGTGGCAGACATGGTGTGCAGGATAATAACACATGCCTCTTATAACTGCAACACTGTATTTGGCACAGGATTCATCTCTTGGCTTTAAAAGAAGACCGCAGGAACAAGGTCTACATCTAAACAGAGGGCCTCAGAATGCCACCCATGACATATGAAGCTGTGCCTGGTGCTGGTGGCTGACCACAGCAGGGAGGGGTCTGCAGGCTGTCCGAGGGGTGTGTGCACAGACACGGTTGCTAATTATGCATCTAGTCTATTGAGACACTGCTGGGCTCAGTGGACCAGAAGATCTGCTTTCTGACCCCATGGATTTTACATTCTAGAGATATCCTGACAGAAAGGCATAGGTAAGATCACTATTGTACTAGTCGACGCTAAACAAAAGCAGAACAACTTGATTTTTATGGCAACAAAACTGGTATGCTTGAAATCTACCCCATTTAAGGCTTGCACCTTTCCTGTCCCACTGGACCAAGGATTTGTGGTAGAAGGTAGCCTGATCAGAGTGCCTAACCTCCTCTGCCCTTTGGAGAGCTGGTGGTAAAACACCAGGGACCTTATTACCGCTGCAGGTGGCAGAAAGTAAGAAGGGAGAAAGCACAAGTACAGTGATGGCCTCCTCAGATTCTGGAAGTTGACAGGGAGAGGCTACTGATCCTGACCTAGAACCTGGGGGTATGTGTGTGGAAATTATGGGGAGGGGGGTAGTGTGGTAGGCTGAATAATAGCTCCACAAAAGATATCCACATCCTAATTCCTGGACTCTGTGAGTGTTACTCTATATGGAAAGCAAAACAAAACAGCGTGGATGTGCTTGCACAAGGCTCTTGCGATGGGGAGATTATTCTGGATCATTTGAGTGGACCGCAAATACAGTAAGTGTTCTTATAAGAGAGAGGCCGAGGAAATCTGATGAAGACAGAAGAGAAGGCAGTGTGATCACAGACACAAAGATTGGAGTGATGTGGCCACAAGCCAAGGAAAGTTGCCAGTCCCCAGAAACTCAAGGAGGTGCAGATTCTACCCTAGAGCCCCCAGAGGGAGCACTGTCCTGCCAACACTTTGATTTTGGGCCCAAATTAAATCAGTGATGCAGACTTTAGACTGCTGGTCTTTACTGAGACAAATTCCTGTTGTTTAGGCCACCAAGTTTATAGTAACTTGCTACAGCAGCAATGGGAAATGAACACAGGTAGATAAGCCCTTTGATGAACCTTCTGATTCAGTTCCAACAAGCATTATATGATGGGACCAATAAGGGAGAAGAACAAACATTTTCTATTGCTACATTCAGCGGGAACAGCCAGTGCAAAATTCTGAATGAGCACGCACACACACGCCCTTCTCCCAGACCTGAATCAGAAACTGCCTGTATCTAGCTTTGCCACGTTAGGTTGTCTCGGAGAGTAACTTGTAGTAAATTGGAACAGGTCATTGTGAATTGATAAAAAGAACCATGAAACAAGCTCCTTCAGTGCAGCCAGGGAGGGTCCCAGGAGGCCCTGCTGACACACAGTGGAGACGAGAACGCGAAGCTGAAGAAGGTAAGGAGTCACTTTGAGAGGGGCTAGCAGCTTGGACAGGGGAAAGGCGCACACCCGCTGGAGCCAGGAAAGAGGCAGGACCTGTTTTACAGCTAGAGGTTGCTCCCTGAGGAATCGCAAGAGAATGCTCTCTCCTGGTTCCATCTTAAAATTCTTTCCTAGGAATAAATGTTACAAGCTTGGATGTATGACTTATTGTTAAAAAGAGGAATGTAGGGGCATGAAACTGCTGGCTGCTGGAGTGCTGCCTTTTGGGTGGGTGGGATCTTTGGGCCCCTGTGGCATTTAGGGGTAGGATAGGCATCTCTTGCTTACAGAATGGCTTCAGGCTTGGGATGCTCAAGTGTTTCCATGGTGTGTCAGGTGGAGGCCAGAGAAGGGGCACGGGAGGTGAGAAATCCCCACAGCAGGAGAGGAACACTCTTCACAGCCTTGGCAGCATTCCAAGGTGCTCCCCAGAGACAAGGTTCCTTACTGTCGGGGAGGCCCTGTGCTGACTTCCAGCCTGTGAACAAACACCGGGAACCATGCAGCCTCCTCACTGTACATTGGCTACACAGCTTCAAAGGTGCCCGCTGTATCTAACTCAAACAATAGCATCTTAAACCTGGAGTCATAACCAGTCAGTATCACTTACCGACTGCTCACAGTGTCTACAGCATAGAGGGAGTTTCACTGGCGTTTGCCATAAAAGTTGGTGGCACAGTCTGTTTTCCAAGGAAAAACAGATAAATACAAAAAAAAAAAAAAAATGCCTCAAACCAAAACCAAAGTGCAGGTGCTAGAGATCTAAGGCTTTGAAGCCAGAGCAACTAGTAAAGGAGTGAAGATCTGTGCTCATAAAGCCTCCAATTATGCTGCTTCTGTGGTCTTGGGTGTCACAGAACCTACGTCCTTCTGTCCATCTGTGAAATAGTGTGGGTTTTCTACAATAACACATGGCTCAGATTATTGTAGGAAAGAAATGAGATTATGTGAAAGTACCTTTAAAAGTAATAACTATAGCCCTGGCTGGTGGTGCAGTGGATAAGGTGCCGGCCTGTGAACTCAAAGGTCGCTGGTTCGATTTCCCAGCCAGGGCACATAACCAGGTTGCAAGCCAGGTCTCCAGCCAGGTCTGTAGCTGGAGGCAGGTGAAAGGCAACCATACATTGATGTTTCTATTCCTCTCTGCCTCTTTTCCAACCCCTGTCTCTGAAAATAATAAAATATTAAAAAAGTAATAACTATAACTTAATATAACGTACAGCATAAGGGAATATGAAAAATTACATTGATAAGGAGGGTAGGGAAAAACAGCCTGTTAGTCTACTTCCAAGAATATAATGTGTTGTGACTCATCAGGCTACTCTGGGACAACAGTGAGAGATATCTATCATTCAAGAGAAAAGAACATCTCGATACTGAGTATAATCTATATTGGTTTCTGTCTGCCCCTCTGTTAGGACTCTGCCCTCATTCCCTTTGGAGAATGGACACACCCCGACTCTAACTGTGGGCAGTGCTGCCCATCAGAGGACCATAGTCCTCAGCCTCAGGGGTGGGCATGGCATCTGGACCCTGTGACCTGGCCTGGGCGCTATTTCGCCTGGATGGAGGACAGGTGAGGTCATCAGGGGCTTTCCTTGGGAGTCACACATTTTGAGGTATGAAAGGGTCCCTTTCCTTTGGTGTTATGCTGGCGTAATGCAAGCCTGGAGCTGCCGGCCAAGGCTTTCCTCACGCAGAAGCAGCCTGTGGTAGAACAGAATGAGGCCAAGCACAGAGAGCGCTGGGGGAAGAAAATAGGTTTTGATTATGATCAAGTCCTTGATTCTAGTGTTTAAGTCTCATAATGTACAGCATAAGGAAATGTGAAAAATTACACTAGTGAGGGGTAGAAAAAAATACACAGCTTCTTAGGTCCCCAAGGTCCTACAACTCTGTGAGTTCTTTCTAGGATATCCAATTTTGGATTTAATCTGGCCACTTCATCCAAAAGATGATTATACAGTGAGCTTACTCTGCAATGCTAAATAACCTTGATGAGAGCAATTAAGAATATTGTTGGAAAAAGACTACAAAGGTCATTGTTTTTCCTGAACAAAAAAAGAGGGGTGGAGTGGGGAGAAGTGAGCTCAGCATTTAGAAATATTAATCCTCAATTTTTTAAACCTGGCTCAGCATGAACAACTTTCTGTATTAATCAAATGAAAAGGCCACGTGCAAGCATAATAATGAGAACCAGGAGAAGCATTCAATGAAGGTTTGGCTAGATTTTCCCAACACCTGACAAGCATGATCAGCAAGGGAAATGAATTCAAAATAGACAGGACAAGAATGCTGCAACTGAAGAGACAACATGCAAGCTTCTAAAATATGAAGCACCAGTTGTTATTTTTAATAGTTTGCTTATTGAACAGGGAAAAGTCATGTTTTCACTGTAGTATCAGGAATCACAAAATGGTACTATCTTAGAGGTGACTGCACTTGAAGCATAAACTCGATCTTTTTTTTAAAAAGATTTTTATTTTATTAGCTTTAGAAAGAGGGGAAGGGAGAGAGGCAGAGAGGGAGAGAGACATCAATGTATGGTTGCATTTCACCTGCCTCCAGCCACAGACCTGACTGGAGACCTAGTTTGCAACCTGGTTATGTGCCCTGGCTGGGGAATTGAACCTGCGACCTTTGGGTTCGCAGGCCGGCACCTTATCCATTGTGCTCCCAGCGAGGGCATAAACTCGATCTAAATGGCTGTGTCATTATCTGGCTACAGACTGCATGACCACGCAGCTGGTCTGCTGTGGAGTGGCACCTGACCCACGGGGCTCCAGCAGGACAAGAATGCTCTCGAGGCCCTGCCCTACACCCATCCCTGGTTTCAACGTGGCTCCTACTGCCAACTGCCAACTGCCAACTCAAGTGGTGACAAGTCAGCTCTCAGAAACAAGTGTCAAGAGACAAAGGAATGCTAAAAATGTAAGTCCTTCTGTGAATCCTTCTCTGACCTTCATTTTTCTCTTATCTTTCACCCAGATATGATCTGCCTTCTTTTGAAACTCTATACAGGTTTACGTCTGCTCCAAATGGGACAATGACTCCAATTCAGAGGTTAAGAGATTGTGGAGGATGAAACAGTGTAGTGGCAACATTTTACAGTGACCCATGGTCTTCAAAGAGGTTCCCATAGTGGGGTATTTGGGTTAATGTGAGATGCATACATTGGGGGGAGAATATTGAAACTGATAAGAAGCCAATATTATTACGTGGACAGTCTCACTAAAAATTTGATGTGGATCTTTAGAGTACAGAGATCATCAATACGCCCATTTTGCCTCAGTAGAGCCGAGGCCCTCCACTCCCATTACTGGGTGTAAAACAATTTCACTTAGCTTTACCTACCTAAGGTTATTTTGCTTGGTGATTACAAAATGAATGAGAGCTACCTTCTTTAAGAAGCCAGACTTCATTACTGCACCTTGTTGCTCTGGGTTTTTCAACCCATGGAATTCAGTCACTAGTTGGTGTTTTGCCTGGTTCTTGTTCCTGGGCTCCTGGCAGCACCTGCCAGGGCCTCAGAATACTCTCCTGCGGTTTCCATGGTCCAGCAAGGTCCTGCCTTCCTACTTTTCAGCCATTTTTGTCCTTTCCTCTTCCCTCTACCTCCACGACTTTGAGTAATTTCTACATGCTGATAACTCCCACATTCATATCTCTAGCCCATTGGAACCCCAAACCTTATATTCAAATGACTTCTGGGCATTTTCACTTGGCTGGGAGGCACTTGGGTTTACTGTCCAACTACCCATCCAACTGCCCAAGCCAGAAGCCTGCAGATCCTCCTTGATTCGTCCTTTCCTCCCTCCCTCTGTAGCAACTCGTAGGTAAATACTGTACAAGTCACCCTCTAAATCTCTTCCAAATCCTCCTTCTCTCCTTTCATCCTTACTGCCACCTCTCTGCTCAGACTTCCACCGTACCTCCCCTCAGTCACTGTTACAGCTTCCTCTCTGGTCTCCTTGGTTCCTATCTCCTCTCCAAGCTGCAACCAGAATGATCTTAGGAAAATATAAGTAGGCCAGTTACAGAGCTGATCTCCTGCTTGAAACCCCCCTTTAGCCTCACTGCTCTCTGGACAAAGTCCCGTTCTTTGGTGTCTCTGTGACCTGCTCACCTCCCCAGCTCCAGCTTCTCCCTCTCCCTCCCCCACCAGCTCCCTTGGACCCAGCCCCCATCCACTGTTTTCAGTGCCTCCAAGTGCCATGCTTCCTGTTAACCTCCTGGCTTTCATAGCTTCTTCTGTTTGCCAAGCCACTCTTTCCTCTTCGCCCTTCCTTATTCAGGGTTTATCCTAAGGAAATCATCTGAAATGCCAACAAATATTTATTACAGGATGTGCATTACAGCACAAATAACAACAACAAAAAAATCCTGCAAACTACCCCAATGTCCAACAAACGTGATTTTTGAGTGACTGTATGAAGTTTTGTGTTTACGGGCAATCGCTCACAACATATTCAATGAGAAGGTCAAGTTACGACACTTGCTCTCCATCCTAATGTTGTTTTTACATGACGAAAATTCTAGGAGACTGTATTTTTTCTTTAGACTTTTCTGCATTTTCCAAAAGTTCCCCGTGAGCATGTGATAATTATTGTCATAATTAGAAAAACAGATGGATGTCATACAACAACAATTAAAAAAAAAAAAAAAAAGGAAAAAACCCAGTAAGTTTGTTTTTAAAGAAGATCATCCTTAGGCGAGGTAGTATGAGGGCCAGTATAAACAGGGAACAGTCTATTTCTTAGGAACAGCAGCTTTGCATGGAAAGTTGAAGTCCTTAACTGGTATGATACCTAGAAGCTTATCAGTGGGTCCCATAATAATCTGTTGCAAAGGGCGAAATAAATGGCTGAAGAAGAAGGAGGAGGTTCCTGCAGACACTCCACTAAACACATGCTGGAGGCTCACAGGAACTCCTCGTTTTGGGGGTGTGTTTTCATTCCTGACGAAACCCCCTCTCCTCTCCCTCCTCTCTGCCCCCCCCGTGGACGTGGGCGCGTGCTTCAGTCTTGTTCAACCAGCCACGCAAAGAAATGGAACCGAGCGAGTAAACCAGGGTCCACCCCCCGCCCCCTCAGCTGCTGCGCTTCAGTCGACAGGGAGCAACAGGTGCCACCGCCGCTGGTCCCGGTGCCTGACTACGAACCGAGTTAACACACAAATGTTTTGTTCTCCGGAAAAATGAAAATCATTCAGTTAAGTCCATACAGCTGTACCCAGTGGCCACTTGTGACATGTTAGTCCTCGCAAAGTAACGGGAGACACTGTGTGTGCCTGAGGGCTTTACGCAGAGGGGGCATTTCCCATGGAACCAGGCATATGTGCTACTTCCACGAAAGGCGTTTTTCTGCCTTACATCTGGAGTTTCGTCCATAAGCAGTGATAGAAGAGAGTGGTATACTTTTGGGAAAACAAGACCGCACTTCTAGCTTACATAAAAATGTCGTTTTTAAAGCAGGCAATTGAAAACACAGCATCTTTTGCTCATTTAAGTATAATCAGTTTTCTCTTTATGACCCAGCACATAGCACTGGTTGCAAAGCATGTATTTAAATCATCAGGTAAATAATTTAAAAACATACTTCTTGAAACAAAGGTTTCGGTCTCTGTGAAGAGAAACAATACCTTGCACTTATATAATATTTATATAAAACACAGTAACCATTAGGTAATATCTTTGAGGCTCTTGGAATGTGTTCCCTGAAGAAACAAGACTGCAGCAACTTGAGGGAGAAGGGCCAATTTCTTTCTCCTATTAATTCCATTCCTGAGGAGAGCATGTGTACTCAAAACACAAGAGAGGCCGAACGCAGTGAGAGGGGAGCAGAGAAGAGGTGCTCAGGCTGTAGTCTCAGGCTACAGACTCTGATTCTACCCTTTTCCAGGGCTGGAGGAAAGCAAGGCAGCAAGAAATCACCAGTCAGAACTGGATGAGGGAAAACAAAAGCAGATCCTACTGTGTCAGGTCATTTAGAACTCTAAAGGGAACTTTTATTATTATAGCTGAATACAGTCAGTGGGTTCTTATTGGTTTAGATATTAAAATAAAGCATAAATGTAGCTGTTTGGGTTAAATGAGTGATGAATCTTATGTGCTGGCTAATTTCCTAGATTTTCAAATGGATAGTTCTATAGGGAATGCAAATTTATTAGAATTACATTAGAATTATTATTCTCAGAATTACATTTGAGTTGGAAGAAAATGACAGGATGAATAAGAAAATATGCAGCATGTCTTTCATTCTGAAGTTTGAATTGTTTCTTGGAATCTGATCAGGGTCTGATCTGTAGAATTTTCCACTTGACACCCTTAAGCGCTGGCAATATTCCAACAATTGTTACTGATTCCTTTAAGCTTCATTACCCAGGATTTCATTTTAGTGGTCTGAAATAAAGCCCCATGAATTGCACCCTTTCATAGTTAGAAATTTGAAGGGGGTCACACTTCTTGTCAGCAGGAAGTGGAGGTTGGAAAGAATTCTATTTTTGGAGTTGAAAGGCCACCTTTGACCCAGAAATGTGCAGTTGGATGAAAGACATTCCTCTGTTCTGATTTACTTGATTTACCCAAGGGCTGGAGAAGCGCGCACTGGTGCAACTTCAGCGTGCTTGTTTCCTCTCGGGGTCCAGAGATAATCCATATTAACCATGTCTCCTTAACCATGAGAATTTCAGATTTTCAGGTGTTTATATTATCTTGTGTGACCCAGGCATGTCACAGTCATTTAAATTCAGATTGCTCAAAACCTTTCAAATTGAAATCCTGACTGTATTGTAAGAGATGAGGGTCATCTCTTTATTTATTTAAAAAAGGTTGTATTTATTATTTTCAGAGCGAGGTGAAGGGAGAGAGGCAGAGAGGGTGAGAAACATCAATGTATGGTTGCCTTTCACCTGTCTCCAGCTATGGACCTGGCTGGAGACCTGGCTTGCAACCTGGTTATATGCCCTGGCTGGGGAATCGAACCAGTGACATTTGGGTTCGCAGGCCGGCACCTTATCCACTGTGCCACCAGCCAGGCCAGAATTTATTCTTTTAGATAAGAGATGGGAAACTAAGGCCCATGGGCCAAATCTGATTTACAGCCTGATTTTGTAAACGAAGTCTGATTGGAACACAGCCATATGCATTTATTGACATACTGTCTATGGACGCTCTTGTGCCATGACGAAAGGGCTGCATACTTGTAACAGATAGTCCTCAGAGGGGTTCACAGAGAAAACAACAAATCCAGAGAAAAGAAAACGTAATCCTCGTATACTGTTGGCTCTGAAGGACATACAATTTATAAATCATAGTAACATAAATGCTGGTTATGGATTTCTGATTTACAGTCAACCATCAAAGTATAAAACAATGCAAAAATTAATAATGTAAAAGTACAGTTACAATTGTCAGAAGTTCAAGCTGGGGCACTTACACCTTCATTCCACTTTAGTGGTGAGTTAAGAGATGGTGTCTGAAGTTGTTAGAGCACTATCATTATTTTTTTGGTATTTCATGAATTCTTAAAGTTCATATTTTCTTTTTCAGCTTTTTTTCTGTCTTTTTCAGTCTGTCCCCCTCCTAGTTGTGTTTTATATTCCTTATGGAGTATAAAATAATGATGCATATTAAAAAAAATAAAAATAGAGTCTGAAGTTAAGAAGGAAAAAAATAAAAAGAAATACAATAAAATAATGGTACACCTTAAAAGAGACGGCACTTTAGATATAATCATGCAGTCTTTTCAGTTTACTTAGGTTGTTAATGACCTCCCAAAATGCCATTCCAGTTAGTAAAAGCACGGGGTTTTCAAATCAGCGTCACAGTCAACTTCCCAGCGGCCAAAGTTAACCAGAATGATGCAAGTAAAAGATGCAACATGAGGGTGGGGAAGGAAAAGGTGCTCAGCCCTCTCCCAACCAGCATTCCTTTCTGGCTCATGTCTCTGGTGTTTAGGAGACGAAGGGGCTCCTTAACCCTTTCAGTGATTTCCACTCTGGAAAACTTCAAGCATTTGAAACAAATGTCCAATTGAATAGACAGAACATGGTTAGAGAACGCAGGAGAAATTAGCTCCCTTGGATCTGGAGCTCTAAAGGGAAGTTAGAGGAACTTTTGAGGATGAGGGAAAAACAGCTGGTGACTCAAGTCTGGATAGACTTCTGTCTGTCACAAAACTCCATTTGGCAGAGGCACAAGATGTTCCAAATACTTCCACCAGCTAAAATGAAATGCAGTTGTTTTCTTGTGGTTTGAAGACAAGCAGCATTCTTTACCTTCTAGCTGAATCCAGGAGCAGAGTCATCTTCCACAGTAAGGGATTAAAGTAATGCAAGTGTGTTGCAAGGGCAAGGGCTATTTTAGTAAATGCGACTTGCTGTAGTTCACCTAGGCCTTGTGAAGACCGAGTCGGAAACACGACGCAGAGGTTGTGCTGCTAGGATTGCTGTGGCTGCCTTCTGGGCTTGTACTTGAAATGCGCTGGGCTAAGTGGGTTGGTAGGGCTGAAGGACGTACCCTTGCAGGGCGCCCCAAGTGCATTCCGCCTCTGAGCCTAAGTTGGTGATGTGAATGTTCTTTGCGACAGCTCAGCTTCAGCTTACGTCAGACATTCGGTACACACATAGGTGTGTTTTCCAATGGCCAGTGATAACAAAATGTTAAAGGAGTATTTGTGAAATTCGCTATTTTTCATAAGGTGATTAAGAAATAGTAAACCATTGATAATGAAAAAGATGACAATAGTTGGGAGGGGGAGTGACAAAGGCAGCTAAATAAACCATCTTCCCTTATAGTCGAAGGTCCATAGATAATGTCTGAACATGATACATTTTTTAAAAGCAGCATAAGCATGCTGCTTATCTTTTCACTTAAAAATTTTCCATTTGATTTTTAAAACATGATGTTTGAGGCAAACATGTCATCTGAGTTTCTTGTGGCTGCTGTAACAAATTACTAGAAATTTGGTGGCTTAAAACAGAAATTTATTATCTTACAGTTCTGATGCCAGAAACTGAAATCAAGATGCTGCAAAGGCCACATTCCTCCAGGGGCCCTGGGCTTCTATGCCTCTTCTTGTTTCTGGTGGTTGTATTCCTCCAATCTCCCTCCATCATCTTCTCTGTGTGCGTCACACAGCCCTCTGCCTTTCAAACATACCTTTGGTGGCATTTAGGACTCATCTGGATAACCCAGAAGAATCTCCTAATTGCAAGAGCCTTAATTTTATTATATCCACAAAAACCTTCTCTCCAAATAAGTAACATTCACTGTCTCTGGGGGTTAGAACATGGACACATCTTTGGGAGCTGTTATTAGTCTACCCCTGCATTAGTCTGACTTTTTTTTTTTTTTTTAATTTGATATTTTTAAGAATACAAATCTTCAGTTGTTCCTCAAATTGGAGCCCTTCAGTGACTACCCATAACTTTCAGGATCAAGTTCAAATAATGCATTGGCTGAAAATATAATTTCTAAACCAAAGCAGAAGAAACAAAAGAAAAATAGAATAAACTGGACTTCGAAATTACAAACTTAAAATTGATTTTAGAGAGATAGGAGGGAAGAGACAGAGAAAAGGAGTGAGAGAAATGTTGATTTGTTGTTCCACTTACGTATGTATTCATTGGTTGATTCTTGTATGTGTCCTAACCAGGGACTGAACCTGCACCCTTGGTGCATTGAGATGGAAAGTAGACTACCCCACCAGGAAAAAACGAAAAGGTTTTGTGCCTCAAAGAACACCATTAGGGAAGCAAAACATCAGGCCACAGAATGGGAAAAATATTTGCAAGTCATATATCTGATATCCTTATCAGATATCTTGTGTGTATCTAGAACACACAAGGTACACTCAGAACTCAACAATAAAAAGATGACAATTAATCCTGGCTGGTGGTACAGTGGATAAGGTGCCAGCCTGAGAAACCAAAGGTCTGGTTTGATTCCCAGCCAGGGCATATAACCAGGTTGCAAGCCAGGTCTCCAGCCAGGTTCATGGCTGGAGGCACGTGAAAGGCAACCGTACATTGATGTCTCTCTCCCTCTCTGCCTCTCCCCCTTCCCCTCTAAGGATAATAAATAAAAATCTTTATTAAAAAAACAATAACATTTCTTTAAAGAAGATATAGAAATAGCCAATAAACACATGAAAAGCTGCGCTACATCATGAAAAGCTGCTCTACATCATTAGTCATGAGGGAAATGAAAATCAAAACCACAATGAGATACCACTTCATACCGACTAAAATGGTTATAATAAAAAAGACACATAATAACTACTGGCAAGGAATACCAAGTTGGAAGCCTCACACATGGCTGGTGGAAATGTAAAATGGTAAGCCTGCTTTGGAAAACCATCTGGCAGTTCCTCACAAAGTTAGATATGGAATTACCACATGAGCCACAATTTCACTCCTAGGTATATGCATATATCCAAGAAGAATGAAAACAGGCCCACAGAAAAATACATGAATATTCATGGCAGCATTACTCACAACAGGTAGAAAGCAGACACAAACCAAATGTTCATCAACTGACAAACAGGCAAACAAAACACTGCATATACTGTCTCCACATAATAAAGTATCATTTGGCAATAATAAGGAAAGAATTATGGATACCTGCTGCAACCTAGATGAACCTTGAGAATATTAACACATTGTTGACTGACAATTTTATAGCAAAATTTAATTAATGCAAGTGTAGGCATGAGTTAACTTGTTATTGGTTATCAAGGTTTAGGCTTGAAAACATGAGTTTTTTTGGTGACCAGTCCACATGCTAAGCTAACTCACAGAGGGCCACATGCTCTATGATTCCATTATGGGAATTGTCTAGAATAGGTAAATCAGTAGCGATAGAAAGTAGACAAATAGTTGAGTAGGAATGGGGTGGGGGTGACTTCCAAAGGGTATGGGGTTTCTATTTGTGGCGATGAAAATGTTCTAGGTTGATTGTGCTGACAATCACACAATTCTGAACATACTTAAAACCACTGGACTGTATGCTTTTCATGGATGAACTGTCTGGTATGTAAATTATATCGATGACGCTCTTCATGTACAGACAGTCTATAGCATCAGACAGTCTTGGGCCCAGTCTCAGTTCCAAGAGAATGTGCACATGGGTAAGAAAGAATGTGCATGCGGAAAGCCTTAGCACAGTCCCTGGCACATGGCAGAGGCCCCTCACTTCTGCTCGCTGCTGCCATCCACCCAGCCTCTGAAGCTTTTGGGATTTGGCCCCTGCCTATCTTTGGCCCCTTTTCATCACTTTTAGCCCTCTTTTTGGGGCAGTCTTCTCCACAACCCCCGCCCCACTCCCCACCATATGCAGTTGTACTTAGAATCCCCTGAAAGTTTCCATACACCCAGGCTTTTGCTAGAAAAGTCTCTTTTTCTCCCCTGCCTTCAACCTGGCTGATTCTGCTTTGCACCCCCTTCTGTTTCCTTAGCTGCACCTCTTCCGGGAAGCTTCCCCTAAGGGCTCTGAACACTACCCTGCCCTTCCTGCTGGGCCAGCTGTTCCTCCCGGGAGCTCCGGCAGCTGCCACCACACTTCTACCATGGCACTTCCCATTCTTGATGGCATCTGCCTGTCTGCCTCAGGTGCCATTCACCTTTCTATGCTCAGTGCCTGGCACAGTGACAAAGAGTAAGTCACACACATGCTAAATCACCACTGGCCCTAAAGAGAATTCTCTCAGTGTCGGCAGAATAGTGAAATCTCCCCTAGGGAAAAGAAAATTTTCCTTTTGCTATCCACGCTAAAGAACTTCTGCTTCTCTGGGGCATTCCCTTACATGCGAACATGTGCGGTCCTGCCCCACAGTCTGCTTCCCACTGCATGGTGCAGAGGAGAGGCACACTGCCTCTTTTGTGACACCGGTCAAGCCCTATTTCAGCTGTGGCCTCGTCGGTTTATTAACACTTTACGATACACATGTTCAGACGTGTGTACTTAATGGGAAGGGACATCTAAAGGGTGAAACAGCATGATGTTTACACCTTGCAGCATAAGGGCGATGCATTTGCAAACCTGTAGGAGGTAATGCTCAAAGAAAGCCAACAGTGTGAGCACAAGAAGGAATGGTACTTTCTAAATATTCCCCAGAGCGTAAGCAGGTCAGTGATAAGGCCTGTGACCCTTAGGAGTAAGGAGTGCCCTACATATTCTAGGGTACCCAAACCAGGGCCATATGATCTGTGGAGTGCAGAGGAAAATGGATAAACAGAATTTAAAGTGTATTTTCTTAGCATTTTTTCCCTAAAGGACTTGGGATACTTGGGTTTATTCCCAATTATGAATCTCATTAGGTTTGAACAGGGCAAGCTGATCATGGAGGAGACTCATGTGATCTTTCTCACTTCTAGAATAATAGGCACTGAGGCCTTCCCAGGCCTCGTGGCTCAGATGCGGTGGGATTCCTGGCCCTGGAGCTGCCCACCCTGGAGTGCCCAGGCTGTCAGGGTCCAGGCCTGAGCAGGTATCCGTGCTGAGGCCGCACTAACAGAAGTGGCTGGCCACTGTGGATTTAGGTGATTTGAGGGCTGAACAGTAAGTAGCTCATCCACTCCCAGTTTTCCTTTGGAACTGAGTAATGAACTCATTAAATCACCAACTTGTTGTGACAGGACGTCATTCAGATGCTGATGCTATTGCCATGGAAACCATCCCTCTGCTCGGAGCTCTGTCTGTCTCTGCTGAGGAGTGCCAGGGCTCTGTAATTACTGTCATCCCCAAATAACACAGAGCCATCACAGCGCGGGGCAAGTCCAGAGCAGGGCCGTCCAGGGCCTATTCTGCTCACAGATGAATTCTGGTTGGTTTTGGTATTTTTAGCACACATTTCTGTCTGTACCAGTTGCCTTTTTAATTCCTGCATGCTGGCTGCTTTCCAGCACCTTTCCTAGAGGAGCAGACAAAGGATTTTTGAGGATAACTGTCAGGGATATTATTTAAAAAGAACCTACTGCTTCCCCAAATCTCTGAACTTCCACATATGGATAAATGAGTTCAGCCTTTTAGGAGAGACCCCAAGAAAGGACTCCACAGTCCATTATAGTTTGTATCCTTTAAAACCTTAAGGTCTATAGGATAGATTATTAACGCCCAAACGCAAGTTCAAAGTGATATTTACTTACTTTGTTAGCACTGTCTAGGCTATTGCTGAGGCCCATTACTGGAGGCTGACTAGTCAGTCACTAGAAGGAAGAACTCATCCACAGCAGCAGTCAAATCTCTTTTGTATAAGAGGCCTATCCAGAACGTATCAAGTCAATGTCAATATAATGAAAAGTTTGCATGGCTGGTACTTTCAGGACAGACCTCACAGGCTGTGGCACCTGGTACGCAGTGACCCTTTAACCATACCCTCCCGTTACTTAGTACCTGACAGACTCTGTACCAGGTATTTTACATTGTTTCATGATTTAAATTAATCACGAAAATCCCACGAGGCAAGTATTTTTATCCCAGTTTCACAGCTAAGGAATGTGCGGCTCAAAGCACTTAGGTAATTTAAATGTATGCTCTCCTTTTCCACACTGCACCGGTGTTACCATGTCATGCCTCCTGTGTCCTTAGGCCCAAAGGTGGTGACTTCTGCTACCATAGACTCAGGTGCTCGGATTAAGAAAAGTCTTTCATGGTTCTCTTTTCCAACCAACCGGCACCTTCTAGGACACCCCAAGTGGCCGCCGGGTCTCGCTGGTGAGCCCCCATTGATGGGGACGCACAGCCTGCATTTGGGCAGCCCTGCTGAAAAGCTCCTGTCAGTCAGCCTGTAACGTGAATAAAGAGCAATTCCTGCTGGGCTTCTATGGAACCCTAAGCTGAAAAAATGTGGCTCCGGCCAAAAGTGTGTCCGCTAGAACATGCAGGTACGTGTGGGAGAAGAGGGAAATGAGACACGGACCTGGCGAGGAGCAGTGAGGGCCAGGGCGGGAGCGGTGTGAGCTCAAGCGCCGGAGGTCAGCAGATCACGGGGACCTGTCCTGCAGGGCCAGTGGGCAGCTGCCGTTTTGAATGAGGCTCACACGATCGATGGCTGCTTTTATGTATATAAACATGTATATCTCGCACACACTTTCCACAAAATGCGTTAACTGTTTGCTACAACCATACCACTAACATTTAAGGATGGGCAGTGAGGAGTGATCCCTGGGCCACCTCTGGGGTCACAGGCAGAGCAGAGCGCTGACCTTCCAGCTTTATGAAGCTCTGTGTGGAGCCGTGTTGAGGAAACTGCTTCCTGCTTACGGGAATGAGATTGACACCTATAAATGCTCCTTCCTCTGCCTTAGACCATAAACTCTTTGGTGGCAAGGTGCGTGATATGTGCAGATGTCTGTTATCTGCGTAACTTGGGGCAAGTCTCTCTCTTTTTTAATTATTAATCCTCACCCAAGGATATGTTTATTGACTTTAGAGAGAGAGGAAGGGGGAAAAGTGGCAGTGGGGGGCAAGATAGACAGACAGAGAGAGGGAGGGAGGAGAGAGAGGCATTGATTGGTTGTCTCCCGTATGTGCCCCAAACCCACAAACTTTTGGTGTCCAGGATGATGCTCCCGCCAACTCAGACACCTGGTCAGGGCCAAGTCACTTACCTCATCTGTCAAATGAGGAACACTGTTAACCCCATTATCTATCTTAACAGGACTATGGTGAGGTGAAAATGAGAAGGGCAAAAATCCTGGGAAAAGTATCAAATCCCCTAAAATGTGCCTAAATCAGGATTCTATGATAGCAAATACTTAAATCTAAACAATTTAAAGCTCATTATCTATGTTATATCAAGTCTCTTTACAAGTACCTTGAAAATAAAAGGATTTTCCAAGCTTTCGGCAATGATTAATTTAAAGCAATGTTTGATATAAAAAATATTAGTACAGAGTTGTGATTGTGTGTGTGTGTGTGTTCACTGTCTCATGATCTAACCTGTTGCAGGTTAAGGCAAAATTTTCCAGTAATCAGGATTAATAAGGCCTCTACTACTGCATCATTAAAAATAAGATCACAAACTCAGAGTCCGTCCAACATTTTTAGTCTTTATAGAAACAAATGTTTTTTAAGAAATTAAAAAAAGATATATGTGAATATACTCTACCTATTTCTAAAAAGTATTTGGGGATAGTCTATAATAAAAGAAACAAAAAGTCACTGGTTCGATTCCCAGCCAGGGCATATAACCCAGGTTGCAAGCCAGGTCTCCAGCCAGGTCTCCAGCCAGGTCCTTAGCTGGAGGCAGGTAAAAGGCAACCATACATTGATGTCTCTCTCCCTCTCTGCCTCTATCCCTTCTCCTCTCCCTAAAAATAATAAATAGAATCTTTAAAAAAAACAACATCATAAAAGTAATTTTAAAGTAATCTTTTTATCCATTCATAGCCATTTCTTAATAATATCTGTGAAACAGAATTAATATAGAGTTACAAATGAGATCTGCAGTTTCTGACACTGAAAATACTTTATTCACTGTAACTAAACACAGAGTGGAGCTGCCAATATCTGGTAATAAGTGATGTGTGTGTGTGTGTGTTGGGCGTGTGTGTGAACTGGTCAAAACTACAGGATTCAGAGTGAACATTAATGTAATTATGAAGTAGATTAAAAATCACCCTGGCTGGTAGCACAGTAGATAAGGTGCTGGCCTGAGAACCCAAAGGTTGCTGGTTCAATTCCCAGTCAGGGCGCATAACCAGGTTGCAAGGCAGGTCTGTGGCTGGAGGCAGGTGAAAGGCAACCATACATTGATGTTTCTCTCCCTTTCCCTCTCTCTAGAAATAATAAATCAAATCTTTAAAAAAAGAAGTCAATATGCAGCCCATGCCCAGATCACATATTATTTCCATTTGTATGTAACAGCTAGTCTTACATAGAATATGTTAAGAAAACCGCACAAAAGGGAAATGAGTCACTTATTAAAAACCAGAAAAGCTTAGGCTAACTGGCTAGACAGAGACTCAACCACATCATTTTCTGCCTTTGTCCCACTTCTGTATCCTGAAAGCGCCACCTTGTCTGAATCACCGGAGAGAGACGTTTTTGGCAAACGCACCAGGCACATCCAGCCTCGCTCTTACGCCGTCTCCATGTCACACACACACACACACACACACACACACACACACACACACACACACACCATATTCAGGAGGCACTGGAATGCATGCGGGTTTTCTTCAGCAGTCTCATCTCCATAAGGATGTGTGACCTAGACAAACATTGTGATATTTTGCTTTTCCTAAGAAAGCAGCAATTAGCATGCAGTTCCACCTTCTCTCAGATGAAAGCCCATTATCCTTTCTCTCCCTCTCTCCCTCTCTCCCCTATATTCTCACTAGGATAAAAGTCCTGGCATAGAAACGTTATCATGTTCACTCCTTGGTACAGTGCCTGGCACACTGACGGTACTCAATAAATATTTGAGTGAGTTGAATGAATATTTTCAGTCTCTCCTCCACTAGCTCTGTTTTTCCTCAGCCTGTAAGCATGTTCAGGTCTCCCCCAATAAATACAAGGCCAAATAGCCCACCTATTCTTTCCTCCCCACCAGCCACAAATTTAAATAAACTATCCATAATGCCAGTGTCCTAGCTACTGCTTTCTCTCATCACACCTTATAACTAAGCTTTTTAAGAGAGTAGTTTATATATATTGTCTTTATACTGTGTATGGTTTAACCTTTATCATCCATCCTACATCCACCATCCATCCTTACCTCCCTCCCATCCAGCTGTTCTCTGTACACCTATCCTCCTACTCTTTCCTGCCTCCTTTTCTTCCATTTATTCATCTGTCTTCCATCCTCTTCTTCCCTCCCTCCTTCCTTTGCTTCTCTAAGGATAATCAACACCTTCTATGTACTGGATACTATGCTAGGCACTGGGAATATGTATTAAAGAAGACACAGTCTTTGTAGTGGAAGTGCTCTTGATCTGGTGAGGGACAGCTACATGTGTAAACTTAAGTTTCTTAACCTGGGGTTCAGTTCCCATGGCTACTCGGCATCCGCTACAGAAGGTGAAGTGTGGAGCAAACACAGAGCGTACTTCCAGGAGCAGCTTTACCTATGCGAGTAACTGGACACCTTTAACTCTCCATTATATTAGAACCAACATTTAGAATGGCAGAATGAAAAACAGCGTTAATTGTTAAAATACACACAAGACTTGGAAGGAAAGAATATGCCAGGACATGGTCCCCAGGAATATCAAGGGGCTTTTTCTGTGGCTCTGGGGAACCCTCGCAGATGAGTCTGAAATGCAGTGGAGAGCAGACAACTACCATCCAGGGTGATCCATTCGCCTAGAAGTAAGAACTATAGTGCTGAGGGATCTCCAAGAATAAATGGCACACTTTTGGCACAATAAATGGACAGGATTACCTTTACAGAGGAGGTGACCCCTGAGGTAGCTTTTGAAAGATGGGTGGCTTAGCAGGTGGAGTGAGGGCAGTCCTAGTGGGCAGAGAAAGTGGTATGTACAACTATAAGGAGCTGTGAATGGATCTGACACAGGAAAATGAGGAGTCTAGCAGTGGCTGAAAAGAGAGGTAGGTTTTCACAGCAAATAATCCAGGTATCATGTTAGAAAGTTTCAATGCTCAAGATCATTCTCTGTCCTTGGAACTCTTTTTCTCCAGGTACCACTGTATTCTGACTCGCCTACTTTGACAATTTCTTCTTAGTTCCTTTGCTTATTTTTCTTCTTCAACACCCCTCCATGACCTCCCCTTGAATTTTCGTGTTCCCTGGAGCTCCTTGGTCATGTTTTGCTTGTTATTCTCCACACACAGATTATTTACTCTCACTACTTCAGTGTCCTTTAGACAACTGGCTTCCAACGTCCGGGCTCCAGATACTCATCCTCACTGCATGGATCTCTCAACCCGAAATGACCTGCAGCCTTTCAGAATGAGTAAGTCCTCCACTGTCTACATCATCATCCATGCTTCTTCCTCCTTTCTGCAGCTCTATCTCTGCCAGTCTTTACAGTCTAGGTTAATGGAACCATGACTCACCTGTTACCCAAATAAGAACCTGAGAGTCACTGGTTACTTTGCTCATCACACCTAGAGTCATTCAGCTACTCACCCTCCTCGTAAACCTCTATTAAAAACAGCTTTTCCTTTAAATCTCCACCAGAGATCCTCAACAAGCCAGGGGTTCTTCCACTGCCGTCACCCCTGAGAATCGCTGCCTGTAATGGGGTTTCACCGATGACGGGCACATGCTGTGCAGCTGGACTGGGTGGGGCAGAAAGAGGTGAGATGCACTGACACAACCACATCCCTCTTGGCCAACTGCAGTGCTCGTTAACTGGTCTCTCTGGGACCGGTTCCTTTCCCTCTGAAACTTCCCCAATTCTGCAGTTCTCTTTTTATACAGAAGTCTGATTACAGATGACAAATTATTAAAATTTATAACACAGCCCTGGCTGGTGTGACTCAGTGGATTGAGCATCGGCCTGCGAACCAAAGGGTCGCTGGTTTGATCCCCAGTCTGGGCACAGCCTGGGGTGCAGGTCAGGTCCCCAGTTGGGGGTGCTCAAGAGGCAACCACACATCGATGTTTCTCTCCTTGTCTTTCTCCCTCCTTTCCTCTAAAAATAAAATAAATAAAATCTTTAAAAAAATATCATAAGACAAAAGGCCTTCAGAATGAGAAGGCAATATAAGTGAGTATTATACAGTTTTGGATGGGTAAGACTTTCTAAAGCATTCCTGTAACACCTAAAGGAAAAGGCAGATTTGATTTACGTAGAAAAAAATAATACAATTTAAAACTATGAGCTGGAAAAATATTTGCAACATATACGAGAGTTAATGGTTCTAATATCTAAAGAACTCTTATAGATTAGTAATCAAATGATGAAGGTATGGAAAAAATAGGCAAAGGATATGAACAGTTCATGGACAGATGACATGTAGATCATGGGAGGAAGGGTTCAATTTCATTTAGGAAATGTAGATGAAAAAAATAGATATCAAAGTCTTTTTCTCTGTCAAATTGACAAATTAAACCGAGGGCTGACTGAGTCATTTCGTACATGAGGCATGGTTGTACTTGGCTGATGGGAATGTAAAATGGCAGCTTTAGAAAACTAACTTAGAAATGCGTATAAGAAGCCTGGAAAAATATACACCCTTTGACCCCACAATTCCATTTCTAGGAATTCCTAAGGAAACTATCATGGATATGAATAAATAATCCCTCTAAGGACAGTTGATACAGCATTGCTTATAATACTCAAAATTGGCAACATTCTAGATGCTCAACAATAAAGGTGGACAATAAAAATACAGTTTAGTTTATTTTTAGTATAAAATACCATATAGATATTCAAAGTTGTTCTGGAAAAGAATACTTAGTGGCACAGGACAATTTCAGAATGTTTGCTCTAACTTGTTAAGTGAAACAGCAGTTATAAAATAGAAAATATTTAAAAATATCACTTTTAGAAAACTATATATATATACACACACACGTATATATGTATGCAAAGAAGATATAACAATTTTAACAATAGTTTGAAAGTGTGCGTATAGGTTTTTCAATGTCTTTGTGTTCATTTTCAAAAATTTCTACACATAGAGTGGCTTTTGTTATCAGAAAAAATATTTTAAACTACACAAAATTCCCTTCTGTTTTGGCTGCCTGTTACTTGCTGGATGAAGCCCAAATCCCTCTGCCCAGCATGCAAGGCCTGTCACAGTCTGGCGCCTCCTTTCTGCCGGCTCGAGTCCTGAATGTGCGTCTTCCCAGTCATGTGTGTGTCTACCAGCAAGCCTCATTGTTTCAAACCTCTGCCTGCACAGACAGGCCCTTTCAGCCTCCCCACCATACTCACAGGCTTGGTTAGTTCCTCATACTTTAATTCTTGGTCTTCTTCTAATTCCAAAGGCCCTTATCTGCCTCAGGGCCTTTGCATCAACCGTCTTCTGCCTGGACTGGCCTTCACAGGACCAGCTTCTTTTCATCTTTCAAACCTTAAATGTCACCTCTTCATTTGGCCTTCTCTGACCACTCTATCTAAAATAAGTCACCTACTTCAATTCTCTTTCCAAGAACTCTGTTTATTTCTCCTTAGCACTTACTACAATAGAGAACTACTATTAATTTGCAGACTTGGTTTTTGTGTGTTTGCCCCATTTCAGCATAAGCTCCAGGGGGCCAGGGGCTGGGATCTGTCTAGCCCAAAGTCTTACACAGGGTAGATGCACATGGTTATTTATGGAAAGGACAGACAATTCAAAGACCAACTGTTCTATAAAGCCTTCTTCTGTGTTCTCTATACTTTCATCTCTAAGAACAATCCCCTCTCTCCAGATATTATATATATATATATTAACATAATTCTTTAAAAAAATATATTCTATGTATTTATTTTTAGAGAGAGGGGAAAGGAAGGAGAAAGAGGGGGAGAGAAACATCACTGCAGAAGAGAAATATCAATCAGTTGCCTCTTGTATGTATCCTGATGGGAGACAGAACCCTCAACCCAGGCACGTGCCCTGACCAGGAATCAAACTGACAACCTTTCGCTTTGCAGGACGCCGCCCAACCAACCGAGCCACATGGGTCAGGGTGAACAACAGTTGTTCAGAGTTTCCCCTGAAACAGACTGTAGGTGCTCTGAGATGGAGACTGGGTACAGTGTCAAGGCCGGGTGCATAGTGGGTGCTCAACAGTGTGTGCTCTGAATGCATGATGGGGCTCCTGGGGGCACCCAGTGGGTGGAGGAAACCATTCTGGGACTGAGCGGTTGCCACAACTCACGCAGATGATGAAATGCTACATATGGGTTAACTTCAGCTCACACAAGTCCATTATGAATTGGGCAGACATGGGGCTTGTGGCTATAAAGTTTTAACTACATTTTACAATGAGTTTTAGCAATCAGTAACTCATTCTTGAGCTTCATACAAAAAAAAAAAAAAAGAACAATGGCAAGTTAAATATTGAGACCTCAGAACTAAAAGAAGGAGAAATAGGAAAATCATGTTTTTGGGTCTGTCAGAAAGTAAATTGCTCTAAATTCCTTAATCTGAGGAATTTATAGGTTCCTTGTGGAACCCCCTTAATGTTTCTTTCTTTTACAATGTGCTTCCAGAAACTTCAAATACTTTACTGACAAATAATGAGGGAAGTCACTCCAATTAGGGCAGCTTAAGAATGGAATGGTCCAGTTTAACGATAATGAATATAGAGATGGTCACTGACTTGTAGGACAAAATGTTAAATCCGAGGTTTCAGCAGTACAGTTATTCAGTGAAATAACGTGAGCTTTTTGCTGGGTAACCATAACCTATTTTAGGGAAAAGCTGCCAAACCGGATGGAGCCCGAAATGCTCTGGTGCAAGAGTCGGAGGTCAGCAAAGGTTTTCCGTAAAGGGCCAGACAGGAACAATTTCAGCTTTGCAGGCCCACAGCCCGGGTTGCAACTACTCTACTTGGCCTTGGCAGTGTGGCTAGAAGTGAATGCGCACAGTGTGGCCCCACAAAATCTCACTTGTGGATAATAGATTTAAATTTTATATAATGTTCAGGCGTCACAAAGTTATCCTTCCCGTCCCCCTCCCCAACCATTTTAAACTGCACAACCATCTTGGGGTTGGGCCAGATTGGGCTGTGGGCCCCAGCTTGCTGATTGCTGAGCTAGTTTTAGTTCAGCTGCAGGGCCAGCAGCGGGACAGAGAAGAGAAACACCCTGAGGCAGGGTCCTGATCTTAGGAGTGAGGTCTAACCCTTTAGGGGCTAGGCTCTGTGGAAACAATTATCGCTGAGCATGACCAGACTAGAAAATAAGGTTGGGCACAACATGGTTAACATTTAGTTCAAGGTGGACCAACCAGGGGAAAAAAAGACTTTGCTCCCTGGAGTGAAGAGTGCTCTTCAAAGTCTGATTCAAAGCGTTTTGTTCGCACTTTTATGGAGGCACATTATATCAGTGCCTTTTCATTGCAGGATGAGCAGAAAATAATGTACTGCTACCATCACAGGCTCACGCCTGTGGTTCGAAACAGCAAACAAATGACTCTCCATTCAAGGGCTCATTGTTGGGTGTCAGCCGCTGACAGTCAGAGCCCAGCGATGCCCGTCCTCTTCCAGAGAGAAAAGGCTTCCTCCCCAGTTCTTACTGCTTTGGCAGGAGAACAGACGCCCAGGGAGATGAGAGGAAATAGAGGTCATTTACAAGGTCCCTCTCTGCTGCCCCTCTCATTTTCTATTTTAAAATGTGCTTCTGTTCTAAGTATCACCTTTTTTGTGTTGGTTAACACCAGGGCCTGACCCCTGGGTGCCTGTCCATGGCTGTTTAGCTGTGATAGTGAGCGAGGCACCAATCTGTCTGTGCCTCAGTTTCTTCGGCTATAAAGTGAGGTAATAGAACTCACCTTCTAGCGTTGTCAGGTTTGTATGAGTTAGCAAAAGTACAGTGCCCAGTATGGAGTAAAGACTAATAATTAACCCTTTGTATTATTTCCCTGTATTTATTAAAGTACCTTGTGCATATATATATATGCACACACACAAACACACAATTTTAATTTGTTCCTCAAGCTGGTCAGGTATTATTTCCTTTTTAGTGGTCCAAGGCCACTCAATTACACTCAATTATGAGTTTTCTTTTTACTATGAACCAAATTGTTCTTCAGGGGCTTCTAAATAATGGTGCATGATCTTGAGTTTCTTGCCCTTTGCTTATTGGGGAAGTTCCTTAAAGAAAAGGTAGTATAAAAATAGCTGGTGGCACAGTAGATAAGGAGCCAGCCTTCGAACCCAAAGGTCGCTGGTTCGATTCCCAGCCAGGGCACATAACCAGGTTGCAAGCCAGGTCTCCAGCCAGGTCCATAGCTGGAGGCAGGTGAAAGGCAACCATACACTGATGTCTCTCTCCCTCTCTCTAGAAATAATAAATAAAATCTAAAAAACCCCACAAAATCACATATTTGTGTCCTGGCTGATGTGGCTCAGTAGATTGAGCACTGGCCTGCAAACAGAAAGGTTGTTGCTGGTTTGATTCCCAGTCAGGGCACGTCACTGGGTTGCAGGCCAGGTCCCCAAATGGGCATGTGCGAGAGGCTGTATGTACCGATGGCTGTATCTCTCACATATTGCTGTTCTACATCAGTAAAATGAGCTACATTGGCTTGAAGAAAAAATAGTACCTTATTGTTTTCCTAACACATTTTGATTATTAATGAAGTTGAAAGTATTTTATTTTTTCAAATATTATAACCATCTGTAGCTTGTTTTTTGGTGAACTGCCATTTTCTTTGCTATGATAGGTGTTTCTAAATATGTAAATAACGCATCACTGGAGGGTGAGGTTACTCTCAACACTCATGTGCATGTGCATCAGCCCATGCATTCAAATACCAGTGGGAACCATTTCAAACTGAGCAGTAAGGCCTGTTTTATGCGGGAGGAGCCAAAAATGCAGCTCTCTCTTCCTCTCTGTCCCTCCTCTGCATCCATGGAATTCAGTCTTAAACTGCTACATACTGGCTTAAGATGATGGCTTAATGCATTTTTTGAAACCTTTCTTTCTATGATGCTGGTTTTGGTTTACTATGGTTCTTGCTGGGCTAAGGGCTAGCAAGAGATGGTGAGATGCATCAACAACTGATTAAAATCTGCTTTGCTTAAGTTTATCTGCATCAGTCTGCTGTGTCTGGCCTGCTCACGGACCATGAGGAGATCATCTGTAGGAGCACTTCCCACAACACAACAATACAATACCGGCCTCCAATGGCCTGTGTGGAGTCCTGGCTGCCACGGGCGGGAGCTCCTGTGTGGAGCCTGTGAGCAGAGCACAGATGCATGAGCAGTGGCTCCTTGCCCCTCCATTTTCTCTCTCCACGATTTGGTCAAAATGGGCTGAGAAGGGGACTGTCAACTAGCAGGTAGATTTTTTTTTTTACCTCACTCGCTCTGAAGTTTCTAATGACAGCTCCCTTCAGAGTCACTTAGGAAAATCTTGGTCAGCGTGTGGTCCCTTTCCTTTCTAAGCCCACATCCTATACCTAGCAATTATTGTTAAGTGGCTACACAGCCAGGGCTGTGGTGTAGTGTACAACCCAGGGTGAATTCCACACCTCCCTTCCTCTAACCAGAGCCTACCGACCTACCTGCTTTCCTTTTTCCCCTCCTTTGATATTGATTTACTGCTTCCTGTGCTAGGTGCAAATGGATGACTCAAATATAAACATGACACATTCTCTGTTCTCAGCGAACTTATAGTTCAATAGGGGAGACAGACCAAGCATACAGACAACTATAAAATGAGAGGGAAAGTAATAGTGACCACAGAGAAAACAGCCACAGAGACCTTGCATGTAGTTCCGCTTCAGCCCTTACTCTGAGTGGTTTTCTGAGCTTCACAGCCATGCCACCATCTGGAGGCAGAGGACAGAGGCCAATCCCAACCTCTATGTGTTTTTTGTTGCCACTGCTACAGAGGGTAATGTGAGATCATCCTGGAGACAACAGACTCCTCAATCTCACAGTTGTATAAAACAGTCCATCATGCTTGATGATGGTTTTTCCTGTTTCATAATGTATAGGACTAGAAATAATTTCATTACCTAAGAAATACTCCCATGTGCTAAACCTGTACCATAAAGGAAAGGTTCTTCCTTGGAGCAACAGAAGGCATCCTGGCAGCATGCTGGGTACAATGCAGTTCCCACTCACCGACCTGGGAAACCTGGGCACAGGGAGCCGCAGGTCCGAGTCCAGAATCCAGCCCTCAGTCACCTGCTTTGCAGTCTCTGTCCCCAGGAGCAGCCATTCTCCACCCAGCCAGTGACAATTTGGCAGCTGTGGATCCCTATGTATTCAAGACTGAACCGAACTGGAAAGTGGACACCAGTAAACACTTTCAAGTAAAGACTTAGTGACCAGTGGTGTCTGAACGGGGACTCCAGAGTTGAAGGTCAATTCCATGCATGTGTGTTCAGAGTCTGTTTCCAATCAAGGTAAAGAACATTCAATGATAAGAAATTAATCTAACTTTTGGTCAAAATGGCAGCGTAGGCAGACATGGCTCACCTCTTCCCACAACCACATCAAAATTACAACTAAGAGCCCTGGCTGGTGGCTCAGTGGATAAGGTGCCAGCCTGCGAACCCAAAGGTTGCTAGTTCGATTCCCAGTCAGGGCACATAACCAGGTTGCAAGCCAGGTCTCCAGCCAGGTCTGTAGCTGGAGGCAGGTGAAAGGCAACCATACGTTGATGTCTCTCTCCCTCTCTGCCTATCTCCCTTCCCCTCTCTCTAAAAATAATAAATAAAATCTTTTAAAAAATTACAATTAGGATATAGAACCATTACTCAGAACTGTTGAAAAATGGGAGTTGAATGGAAGCCTACCAGAGTCTATAGCCCAGGGTTCCAGTGCTAGGAAGGAAAGTCCCCATAACCTCTGGCTGCAAAAACCAGTGGGAATCGAGTAAATGGAAGAAATTTCTGGAGCCCCAAGCAGTTGCTCTTTAAGAACCTACACATGGACTCACCTGCCCAGACTCACTCCCTCTGAGCTCCAGCACCTGATAGCAGCTTGAAAGGCAGCATGGCATTCTGGGAAAACTGAAGTCTCTATCATCAAGATGAGCAAAGGCCTTTTTCACTTTTCTAAACCTCCCCTGCCCAGAGCCGGCAAGCTGGTGCCATATCTGAGACTCCATCAACCTTGTTAACACTGTTTGACCCACCCAGGAGATCCCCAGTGACTCCGCCCCATCCAATTTACAGGCCCACCCAAGCTGCTTTTCCATATGAATGACTGGTCTTGACTCCTGCTTCACACCTTCCTGAATCCTCTCAAACAAGCAACAACAGCCTTGGTGACCTCAAGGTCCAGCACTAGCAACAGCCAAGCTAGCTTTACAGCTTGGCTTTACCAGGGACTCTCCAAGCCCAGCATATAAGGAGCAGCCATTTAAGATGCCTTTATAGCTCAGGCAGGGTGGCCCTGGGAAAAAATAGGTGGGGGCTGACTTTGACCTGCACCATCTGGGAAAACCTAGGGCCAGGGCACCCAGTGGACAGCTACAGACCACATCAGAGCACTATCGCCCTGCCCATGCACAACTGATCCTCCATGGAGGGTGGAGGTTTGTGGTCAGGGGTCATAGCCAAGCCTTATAGTTGACTGGCCTAGGAATATCCCTCCCATTGATCTGCCAACAGCAACCAAGGCTCAACTATAGAAGGCTCACCTTGAGTACCCAGCTTGGGTGATAGGGGAGGCTGTGCTACTGGACCTATAGGACACCTACTACATGAGGCCACACTACCAAGACAGGGAGTCATAGAAGTTCTACCTAATACACAGAAATAAATACAGGGAGGCTGCCAAAATGAGAAGACAAAGAAACATGGCCCAAATGGAAAAACAGATTAAAACTGTAGAAAAAGAACTAAACCAAATGGAGAAACGCAATCTATCAGATGCAGAGTTCAAAACACTGGTTATAAAGATCTAAGGAACTTAGTGAGGACCTCAACAGCATCAAAAGATCCAGTCAGCAACGAAAGATACAATAATTGAAATAAAGAACAGGAGTTTCAGCCACAATGGAGGCGTACATAGACACGCTGCATCTCCCTCCAAACTAAGAATGAATATAGCTACCTCAAAACCAGAGACTATCAGCCCTGGCTGGTGGCTCAGTGGATAGATGCTGGCCTGGGAACCCAAAGGTCGCTGGTTCAATTCCCAGCCAGGGCACATAACCAGGTTGCAAGCCAGGTCTCCAGCCAGGTCCATAGCTGGAGGCAGGTGAAAGGCAACCATACATTGATGCTTCTCTCCCTTTCTTCCTCCCTCCCTGCCTTTCTCTCTAAAAATAATGAATAAAATCATTTAAAAAAAAAACAACAAAGTAGAGACAACTAGAAATTCCAGAAAAACTGAGCTACACAGAAGTCCAACAACCAAAGCTATAAAGAAGAAATACTCATCCAGACAGGCAGGAGGGGTTGGATCCGGGGCAGAGAGGGTGTGACTTGGTGGCTGCAGCAGGGGAGTGGCTGGGGCTGGCCGTCGGAAAGCACAGTCACACATTAAATAAAAAGCAGGGACACCTGGGAAGCATTCCCAGTGCCAGACCAGACCATGCAGCTCACGGCTTCAGTGCCAGGGGGGAAAATAAATCCTCATTGCTTCTGACTGTGAAAACCAGTGTGGGGGCTGGGGCGAAATTGCTGGTCCCTCAGCAGAGTACATTTGTTTAGAGGTCCGTCAGTCCTGGGATGTCCACAGACACACCCACTCTGGGAACCATGGCTAGGGCAACAGCTGGACAGGTGTCAGTTCCATATGGGAAGTGGGAGAGGTACCTGGAAAAGGGACAAAGGCTGAGCAAGCAGCATTATTCCCTCCCCCACGTACAGCGCCATAATGTAGTGAGATGGGTTGCCCTGTACTGATGAAAACCTAAGGCTCTGCCCCTTACAATATAACAGGCGTGACAGATCTATCTAAGACACAGGCAAACACAGGGGCCTGTCAAGTTGAGGAGACAGAGAAGTATGGTCCAAAAAAGGAAACAGATCAAGGTTCCAGTGGGAGAACTAAGCGATGAGGAGACAGCCAACCTAACAGATGCAGAGTTCAAAATGCTGGTGATAAAGATGCTCACAGATTTGACAGACATGCTTGAGTACAGCAAACACAGAAGGGAAGAAGTGAAGGCTATGCTAAGTGAAGCGAAGGAAGAGCCACACAAAACCAATGGTGAAGGGAAAGAAACTGGGGTTCAAATCAATGATTTGGAACATAAGGAAGATCAAAACTATGAACATTAAAATGACAACAAACTCATAATTATCAACAATGGAATCTGAAAACATAAAAACAAAAGCTAAGCAAACAATCAGAACAGGATCAGAATCATAGGTATGGGGATCATTGGGAGGGTTATCAGCTGGAGGAGGAAGGGGGAGAAATGGGGAAATGGTGCAGGGATTAGGAAACATAATTGCTGGGTACAAGATAGACGGGGGAAGTTAAGAATAATATAGGAAAGGGTGAAATGAGGGAACTTATATGCACAACCCATAGACATGAATTAAGGAGGGTGGGATTGCAGGAGGGAAGTGGCGATCTGGGTGGAGGAGAGAAAAGAGAAAAGAAATTGGGACAAATGTAACAGCATAATCAATAAAATATACTTAAAAAAGGAACAATTTACAGGGAAACAACAGTAGAGTGGATGAAGCTGAGAACAAATCAATGGTTTGGAACATTAGGAAGCAAAAAAAAAACACCACCACAAAAAACAAAAAAACAAAACCCACCAGTCAGAATAAGAAGAAAAAAGAATAAAAAAAAAATAAGGGTAGTGAAAGCAGCCCCTGGGACAACTTCAAGAGGTCGAATGAACATTTGCATCATAAGGATGCCAAAAGGAGAAGAGAAAGAGCAAGACATTGGAAATCTATTTGAAAGAATGGAAGAAAACTTCCCTAATTTGACGAAGGAAATAGATACACAAGTGCAGGAAACACAGAGAGTCCCAAACAGGATGAATGCAAAGAGGCCTACTCCAAGGCACATCATAATTAAAATGCCAAAGGTTAATGATAAAAAGAGGATCTTAAAAGCAGCAAGAGAGAAGCAGCTAGCTACCTACAGGAGACTTCTAATAAGACTGTCAGGTGATTCTTCAACTTTGTAGGCTAGAAGGCATTAGAAAGAAATAATCAAAATCATGGAAAGCAGGGACCTACAGCTAAGATTGCTCTACCCAGCAAAAGCTATCATTTAGAATCAAAGAGCAGATAAAGAGCTTCCCAGACAAGAAAAAACTTAAGTAGTTCATCATCACCAAACCATTATTATATGAAATGTTAAAGGGACCTAGTTAAGAAAAAGATTAAAACTATGAACAATAAAATGGCAGTAACTACATATCTATCAACAATTGAATCTAAAACACAAACTAAGCAAAGAAGAAGAACCGGGACAGAATCATGGATATGGTGAACATTCTGATGGTTGTCAGATGGGAGGGGCTGCGGGGGAACAGGTGAAGAGGTGAGGGGATTAAGAAGGACAAATAGGTAGTTACATGCATTGTTCATGGACATGAACAATGGAGGGGGGATTGCCCAGGGGAGTGGGGGGTGCTAGGTGGAAGGGGACAAAGGGAGAAAAATCAGGACAACTGTAACAGCATCATCAATATAACGTAATAAAAAATTCATCTATAGCTTCCTAAGTATTCACACCATACATAGTTACCAAGCATCTAGACTGGTAGACAGACACATCCTCCCCTCAGGGAACTCCTCACCTGAAAGTGACAGGTGCTACATTAAAAAAAAAAAAAAAAAAAAAAAAATCACACAAGAATTGCCATTGTGGTGTCATGAAGAAAGAAATAGGTGTAATTTATACTGAGGACTTAGACCTGTCTGTGGAGGCCTTGGAGAAGTAGCCTTTAAGCTGAAACCTGAAAGATGGGCTATTCCCAGCAGACAGCATGGTGCCGGGGCGCCCCTGGGCGGGCAGGGTAGGCACCACTGCTTGAGGGAGTTCAGGGAGTTGGGGTGGCCTTGTGGGTGGGCGAGGAGCAGCAGATACTCCCCGGCTTTCGGGATGTTAACCGGGTAAAACTGCTGAGGAGATGGTAGTGTTTGGTTGAAGATAATGGGACGCTAGTAAAGAGAAACAAAGGGTGGGGGCTGAAGTTAATAAATTGAGAAGCAAATGAAGAAAGAAGGGGTAAATGAAGGTGTCTGTCTGGGCTTCCTGAGACAAGAACCTTGTTTGTCTTATTTGCGGCTGTGCCCCAGTGCAGGGAATGCTGCTCAGCAAGTAATTTGTACCCCCAAAAGGTACGTCAAGTGAATGACTATAGTATTGGGACAGAGCTGATTCTGTAATAATCACAATGACAACAATAATAAAATTAGCCACCATCAGTTAAGTACCCACTATGTGCACACCTGGGCTTGGTGCTCAGGTAGACAAAACCAAATCCAACAACACGTGAGTCAGGTAGGCATTGTTATCCTCAATGCACTGACAAGGAATTACAAAGTATACAGAAATTGCCTGGCTGGTGTGGCTTGGTGGACTGAGCACCAGCCTGTGAAGCAAAGGTTGCTGGTTCGATTCCTAGTCAGGACACATGCCTGGGCTTCGAGCCAGGTTCAGTTGGGGACACCTGAGAGGCAACCACACATTGATGTTTTTCTCCCTTTCTTCCCCTTTCTTTAAAAATAAATAAATCTTTTTTTTTTTTTTTTTTAAAGGTATACAGAGGTTAAGTAAAAACATCCAAAATCTACTGGTCCAGAGATGGACTTAAATGCAGGCCAGTCTCAATGCAGAGCCTGTGCTCTCCCTGCCGGTCACGCTGCTGCCAACACAAACATGTTCGTAACTGGGGCTCCAGGCCCTTTCAGCTGACCTGGCCACTATGGGGTCTCATGTCATTGTGCTTAGTCATGAAGTTCAAGCAGCCCCATGGGGAGGAGGAAGCCTATGTGCGTCAGAAGTGGGAGACCACAGAAGGACACCTACAAGGTGCATTTGCTGAAAGCGCCTTGTGTAATGAGGCTGTACCCAGTTAGTTCAGTAGTGCTAATGAGGCCACCGACACAGGTTTGGTCTCCACTTCTAATGAACTCAGCTCCATGGATTAGAGACACACCCCAGTCCAAGACATCCAGCCGAGAGGTGCATTCACTAGTTTCAGAGACTGCTGAGAAGTGTGGGTGGCTTCATAAAACCTGTTTGTAAGACTAGGAAGTCCGTGCAAAAGGCCTGTCACAATTATGGTCAGTAGCAGCTTCCTATAAAAATATCAAGCCGCCTTCTCACCCAAACCTGGAGGATTAGAGCTCCTCTACATTGCTAACAACTTTTCGCCAAAAGTATCTCAAGCTTTAATCCCCCAAATAATCCTCAGAATGTTTTTTATATCTGTGATTTTTTAAAAGGCAGGCTGGTAGATAACTAGCTAGTATTATTTCTGAAAGTTATTAAGAACTTAAAAGACTAAGACACATTCAGAACATCCATGCAACTTTGATGCTGCTCAAAAATTATAATCTGAGACAGAGATAGTCTTATAATCAATACTTAGGCAAGTTTGTGTTTAGATGATGGTTAAGAATATAGTTAGGTTTCAAGGTAAGTGGTATCTAATTCTATTTCTGTGTGTGGAGAAATTCTTTCCATCTCTAGTCTCTTCCTTTCACAAACAGTCCTCCTCATGGCTGCTGGAATTATCTTCCCAGAACAGATATCTGATTAGTTTACTTCCTTAGCATTGTGTATCGGTCAGGTGGCCAGCGATTTATCAGATGTCTGGGACGGCTCTGAGAGTTCAAGGAGGCAGCTCTATTAACTACACGGGCATAGCCCAGACCTGGCCTTGGGGAGCTGAACCCATGGTCATCCCACAGAGAAGGTGCCTGACAGTCTCTCCTGACCCCCCTGCCCAGATTAACCTCTGAGCAGTACCTGCTCCTCCTGCGCTTTGGGTTCTGCACCTTGGTCCTTTCTTGTTCTTCTCACTAAAAAAAGATTTTATTTATTTTTAGAGAGAGGGAAGGGAGGGGAAGAGAGAGGGAGAGAAATGTCGATGTATGAGAGAAACATCGATTGGTGGCCTCTTGCACACCCCCAACCAGGGCCAGGCCCGCAACCCAGGCAGGTGCCCTGACCTGGAATTGAACTGGTGGCCTCTGGTTTGTGGGACGATGCCTAACTCACTGAACTACACCAGTCAGGGCCCTTCCCTGCTTCTCAGCTGGACGAGCGGGTGCTCTCGCTTCTCGACCAGTTCCAAAGAGTGTCAAGTACTCTCCATGGCAGAGTAGCGGCTGGCCACTGTTTCCATGTACCTTTAATAAAGCGTTTACTAGAATACCAGCATTTGTTTTCTATGTATATTGCTTTCTGTAGACTGTGAGCTTCTCAAGGTCAGGGGGTTTAAATCCTCCTTGTGGGTACTGCCAATGTGTAGAGGGTGTTTTGTATGTCTTAAGTAAACATTAGTTGATGATGAATAAATAAATTTCATTACTAGAGAATCTGGTATCTTTTCATGAAATACACTGAGATTTGTTGTAAATAAACGTTCATGACTATGTTTTATTGTGGAGCCAACAGAACCTTAGTTGCTTTCCACCTAAGTGAGCATATAGAAAAGTAATTTGCTATGAGCAGTTTGTTTTCTCAGCGGTGAAGCAAGTAGCAGGCATATTTCACTTCCATTGTTCATTGCGGATACTACTGCTCTAGGCCAAACGCTGAGCCAGACAAGCAGTGACTAACGTCTGAAGTGTACTGAATTGTGTTGCGTCCAAAAACTCACAGGCCCTGGACTCCAACTTGTCTCATACCTGCAGGACAAACCCTGTCTTAGTATTTGCTACTCAGAAGACTCTGCGTTAAATCCCTGGGTGGATCTTCCCTATCTAACCTGTTTCTTACAATGGTGAACACCCAAAGGAAGTGAAAGGAAGTTCCCAGACTGAGACTGCAAATGTCACCTCCCACTGGGTGAGCAATGGGTACACGCCCAGGAGCGTGAATTCCCTCTCAGTAATGTTTTCCCCTTCCCAAAGCATTAATCTCTGAGCGATGAGCAATGACTGGTATATCTTCCTAAATCAGAATTTCCATAGTCTATAGAGTGACTAAGTAAACGCAAACGTGTTATCCTACTGGGAAGGCCTTTCAACTGTTGTGATCTTTAGTACATATAATTTGAATATATTCATCAGCAAATGAGATCTGTGAATAATGGAGAGGTGAAAACTCAGAAGGTGAGCACAGTGTATGAAGGTATCACAGGGTGTCATGAGATGATGACAGGTGTTTTCACAGCCGCTGAGAACTAGAAGAATCCACAGTGCAGGACATTTTGGTTTACAAATAGGATCAAATTTCCTGAGCAGATGTTTCAGATCATTAAATAAATCAAGGAAGCTATGGAGTATACTCTTCTGGAGGTTTCAAAAAAGAGCAGCTGTGAAGCAGTCAGGGATGAGTTTTGTTTAAAACTGACCATTGCTGTAACTGGCTAGAATCTTAAAGCTCTTCCTTACCCTGCAGTCTCACAAACCTACACCAATCACTAGTGAAAGATGAGCTGAACCCAGAACCAGGGGCCTCCAGAAGTTCTCTGATCTGCTCCCATCAATAGTATGTCTATTTTTAGGTACCATGAAGATGAAAAGTAGTAATTCATGGAATCTTCTATCCTTTAATCAGTCTTTGACAGTCAAACACTTATCCTTACATTTAGTCAAACTTACTTGGTTTTAAGATGGAAAACAAGATAGTTTCCTCATATACAGTTAATTAAGCTTATCATGCTTTGAAAAAATCCTCATCTGAGGATATTTTAAAAATTGATTTTAGAGAGAGAGGAAGGGTGCAGGAGGAGGGAGGGAGAGAGAGATCAATTGGTTGCCTGCAGTATGTGCCCGAACAGGGGTTGAACCTGAATTATTTTGGTGTACAGGATGATGCAAACAACTGAGCCACCTGGCTTCTTATGGCTCTTCTAACATTCTTCAAAGCTACTGTTGTCAAGTCCAAGGAAATCCAGGAGACGGGGTGGAGCCCTGGTTTGACGTGATTACTCTGCTGTGCGCAGGTGGATGCCAGGAGCCAGGTTTTGGGCAGAGGCAATGACCAGAACACGGCGGAGCGAGGGTGGAGCCTGGGTGGCATGTTAACACAACAGCCCTGCTCCTAACACACTCACATCCTAAAGGTGCCACCAACCGCCTGGGAACACAAGCCGCCTGGCACGCAGGACTGTTGCCGGGGAGGAAGCGAGGGAAAGCGGTAGCGGGTGAGGGTTAACCACAGGCTACGAAGGGCTGGCTCCAGTGGGGAGGGGATCTGGGAGGAAAAGGTGGGACCAAAGCAGAACCAGAAGTCACAACGGACACAGGGGCTTACAGGGTGGAGGGAAAAGGAAATAACAACAGGCAGAAAAGAATTTCTCCTCACTGAATGTATTGAAAAACATCACTTGAAAGAGGCTTTCTAGGGGCTTCCTCCCAGTCAGCTGGGGCAGGGGAGTCGGTGGGAGGTGCCCATGGCCGGCAGGGCACGGCCGCAGGAGGGAGAAGCGGGCGAGAGGGCAGTGGGCAAAAAAAATTTTGTTTGTTGGCAAGTGGTCCATGAACGGGTCACACATTTCTACAATATACAAGGTCTGTCCCAAAAGTATCCACTGTGCAAACTTAATCATATTGACACTGGCTCATACTTTCTGGACAGACCTTGTATACTTGTCACTTTCCTAGCTGGTACTTTCTTTTCTTTTCTTTTGAGAGAGGGAGGGTGGGGGGAGAGAACACATTGATTAGTTATCCCATGTAGTTATGCATTCATTGGTTGATATTTGGGTGTGCCCTGACTGGGGATTGACCTCACAGCCTTGGCATATTGGGATGATGCTCTTAATCAACAGAGCTATCTGGTCAGGGTTCAGCTGCCACTTTTTAAGTGTCTATTTCTGTTGCTGCAATTCCTCCACTCCTCCGGATGACCTCCTGCATCAAGTCTCTCTTCCTCTCCTGGGATGCTCAATCCCATCAAGTTTTCCAAATGGCCTAGAAAAACTGTAAATATGGTAGGGGCTAGGATGGTTCTCTACAAGGTGGTGGAGGGCATGGAACAGAATTAAAAACGAGCAATTCAATGAGATTAGAAATACTGAAACTTCCACAGGTCAGGAAAAGAACTGACAACCAACCTTTTCTTGGGACGCATGACAGCATACCCACCACCACCTTCTAGCACATTTTAAAATGAAAAATTCTTGCCCTGGCCAGGTGGCTCAGTTGGTTGGAGCATTGTCCTTGTGGGTTCGATTCCTGGTCAGGTCACCTGCCTACGCTGTGGGTTTGACCCCCCAGTTAGGGCAACCAATTGATGTTTCTCTTTCACATCAATGTTTTTTCTCTCCCTCCCCACTTCCTCTCCCTCTAAAATCAATAAAAACTTATCCTCAAGTGAGGATTTAAAAAAATGGAAAATTCTTAGTATTATTGTGAAGAAATAGGACTTTTAACAGCCTACTCCTTACCACCATTCAATTAACTTCGGGGAATCAAAAAAGCATTTCCATTCCACGTGCAGAAATCTGATTTTGTTGCAGTAATTATGCACAGTGCCCTTTTATTCTTTAAGAAAGCAACCCACACAGAGGGCTGACAAAAGGTAAAAGCAATGGTCCCTTGACCCACTGTTCTTTCCTTTCATGCTTGATTTAAATTGCTCCTATTTTTAGTTCTTTTGATGGTTGACTTCAATCACTAAACAATACGCTTATGCTACTTATCAATTTTAGCTATTATGCACTTTCTTTTATGACAGATCTGTATTTTTAAGTTGTAACCTCTTCTCCTCATCTATAACTTAATATAGTTATATCACTTTTGATTATCTGGATTACATAATATATGCATCCTCTGTTTTCTTCCATCAACAAGAAACCACATCTTCACTGCCCATTGTATAAGGTGAGGGGATCAGCATCCCTACCCTCCTTTTAGCACCTCCGCCCACCCCCAACACCCATCTCCCTTCAGCTGTACTATTCCACCCTCCAGGTTAAGAATACTTCTTTTCTAACATCTTCAATAATGAATTCCTGATTTTACCTCCAAAAGGAGCTCTTGCCAAGTACCCTGACCCCAGTCAACACTACTCCATCTTTCAAGTGCTCCAGCCAGAAAAGAACCCTCTCCTTCCCCTCCCATGAAGTCCTGTCATCCCTTCCCCCCAAATACATTCTCCCCATCTCCACTGATAAGATGCTAGTGCAAGTGGTCCCCTTGTTTCTCCAGGATCAGCCACTCTACCTGTCCTCTATCATAATCCATCCCCTACAAAATGGCCAGAGTGACTTTTCTGCAGTATAAACCAGATCACATCACTCCCGTTGCTAACAGATGGTCCCTCATTACAACCCCTGCACCACTGCCCACGGGGCCTTGAGATCTGGCTTGGGCTGTCGTTAACCTTCCTTTCTCCTATGTTCGCCCCCTCATTCACTCCCCTGCAGCCGGACTGGCCCTCATCTTTTGATTGTCTCAGCTAATTCCTGTGTTAGGACCTTTGTTCCTCTGCCTGGGGACACTCATTCTTTGAATCCTAACTGAAGTGTCACTTCCTCTGAGAGGCCTTCCACATGAGCAAAGCCACCTCCTGTCCCTGGCTATTCTCTGTCACGTTATAGTTTCATCTTCTTCGTAGCACTCAAGAATCACCTTACTTATGTATGTGTGTGTGACTGTCCCCATCCCAGAATGTGAGAACGGAGAGTGAGTGTGTCCGCTGTCCATGTCCCCCTTACCTAGGACGGTGCCTGGAACATAGGAGGCATTAAAAAATGTTCTCAACTCAGTGTTCTGTAACATGACTAAGGCTTCTATGCTTTGACTCAGATTAATTCCAAGAGCTGGAATTAAAACAGTGTTTTATTACTGCAACCATATAATTATTATTCACTATTTAAATATGTTCTCTCTTGAATGTCCCCCCCTATCCAGGAATTTACAATTACCTTTCCTTTATTATGGTTTAGCTTTTTAAAAAATGTTTTTTAAATCTGTACTTGAGGACATTTTTTTCATTGGTTTTTAGAGAGAGGGAAGGAGGGAGGAAGGAGGAGGAGGACAGAGAAAAACATTAGTTGGTTCCTTTCTTGTATGTAGTGTGACCAGGGACTGAACCCACGTGTTGGTCTATGGAATGATGCTCCAACCAACTGAGCCACACCAGCCAGGGCTCATGGTCTACTTTTTTAGGGGTAGAATAAAACTCTTTGAGTTTCCCAGGCCCCACTGATTGAAGCCCTCTATCTTGCTCTCATCTGGACTGTACCACAGCTGCCACCTGAGCTTTATTTCCTTCTTGATTTATAGCTACTACTTCTTGGCTCTCATGTCTTTCTCTTTTCCCCTAGTTGCCTAGTCCCAGAAAATGTCCTATGAAAGGGTGTATGAAAAATCTCTACCTGCCCAATAATGTTTTTTCTCCTTGTTTTTTTTTTTTAACTTCACACTTGATTGATTCTTTGGCTGGGTGAAGAATTACAGGTAGATAATACTTTCCTCTTAGTGTTTTAAAGACAATTTTCCACTGTCGTTTGGCAGGCAATATAAGTGAAGAGCATTCACATATGCAAACATGTTTAGATATACTCTCAATCCCAACTGAAGCTCCCCATTAAAGACATTTATAATAGACAAAGGAAACACAATCGTATCAGGACTGGAAAGACTACTGTTGCTGCATGGAACAAGAAATTTTGGCATGCTAGCTTACTCGAGTTAACTGAATGAGGCTGAATTACAGTATGCTGAGTAAAGAAATTCAATGTTATTTCTCCCAAATATAGACAGTGTTTCCACAAGTTCTTCTCTTAATGAGGCTACTTTTCTGCAAGTCTTTTTCTGAGTAATTTCCTTAGCAAGCTTCTTCGAGCACACCCTAGTTCACCTTCGTGGTTCTCAACACAACTGTTACTGCTTTTCATGATCTACTTGTAAACTTGGTGAGGAACGGTGTCTTGCTCACTGCTGTATCTCTGTCCTCTAACTTACACATAAGTCCTGACACTTTTGAGCTGGGGCTCACTATTAGGCTGAGGAAATAAAAGCAAAGGAGTACAAAGATGAGGTACAGAGGAAGCCCTCTGAAAATCAAAACGTATATTGCTGTTGAGTTTTTTAGGATTTTAGTCCTAACAGAAAGACAGAATTTCAGAGAACTTGGGTTTGAATCTGATTCTGCTCTGCCATTTATTAGCTATGTGATTAGGGGTCAATCATTTACATGTTCTGAACCCCAGTTCCTTCACCTGTAAAATGGACACAAGAATGTCTACCTTGCATTAGAGTGACTTGGAAGGTTAAAGCAGATAATTAATGTAAATAAATTGACAAATGGTCACACTTTGAAAGTTGTTATTAATAAGAGCACTAAAAGGTAGATATATAATCAAATCTAAAGCACTCATGTTGATGAAAAACCCCAGAATTTATGTACTGTTTTGCAATGATGAAACTATTCTATAGTAAAATGGACATAATCAACAAGTTTCTAGGTCTGAGGCTCCTTGAGGAGCAGGTATGTGCTTCACACCTCCAGCAGGTCCATTCCACACATGACAGGCCCTGCCTACACAGTTCAACACATTACAAAGTGTCACGTCGGAGCCTCAAACTACAGTCTTACATTTGATGTCTTTCTTCCTTTCTTTTTTTTTAATTTTTAAATTTATTTTGTATCCTTTTACCTACTGATGAAATTTGAAATGACTAAAATAAAAAATAATAAGGTTTTATTGCTTTACATTTATATTAAATTTTGCTTGGTCAAAGAGCATCAACTATACATGTGGTGGGATAAAGAACAAGGAGAGGGACTTTCTGGGTGACTTGCAGATGTCAGGCTTTCTATTTTAGTCCTATGAGTCCTCCGTCTGCTTGGGGCTCCCTCTCCATCTATGCCATGGTCTCCACTCACCAGGCCCTCTGAGGTGGGCTTCTCCTAATTTTGTTTCATCTCCGTATCTTTCAAGGAATCCTGTTTCTTTTCTCTGGCATTTGCCTGGGTGACTGCCCTTCACAGAAATGACCGCTAGACTGAGGGTCAGGAACAGACTCCTGAATCCCTATAGACTCCAGAATGCCCAGGATGGTTCGCGGCTCCACTGCCTGCAGGGGCCGTCCATCCACAGCATTCAGCGTGCCCACCGCAATGCACAAGGAAATAGGGCGTTTTAAAAGGTAAGAGCCCTGTTTTCAAAGGTACGGCTCAACATCAAGGGAGCAGTTTTTGTTATGGTTTTTTGTCCATCAATGCCCTCCTCTGAGAGACAAGACAACAGCAGAGGTGCAGGAACCAGGCCAACAGGAACCTCAAAGCCATGGAAAGCCTTACATTTAGGTCCCTTTTACCTACTAAAAGGAATCCACTAACATAATCTGGGAACAAAATCTCAATAAATTTAGCTCATGGCTAGGCAGATCAGGGAGAAGAGGAGGAAGCAGGTCAAAGTAGCTGTTTTCCCAAATGTGCAGAACGGACAAGGCTGCTTCTCTGCCCTATTTGCTCTTTAGGCTCCAAGGATGACACGTGATGGCAAGTTTCTAAACAATAGGTTTTATATGGAAAGGAACCTGGGTTTCCTAGCCTTCTGATCTTTCCTCTCTGTCCAGGAGGGAAGCAACAAAGAATGACACATTTAGGAATATGTGTTAGAGTCACCTGCTAAGGCTTTCTGTGTACAATTGTGTCTTTCTAACCTTAATCTTTAATAAAAGGAAGGTGAAAACGTTTCCTAAACAGGACAGAAGTCTAAAGAAAATTCTGTAATACCTATCAAAAACACCTCCCATACTGTTCTGGATATCAAAATGACCCTACATGATAGGACAGTACTCCATGTGCCTATGAAATGTGCTTCTGTGAGCTGATGCTCCTATTTTCTCAATCTGATAAAACATCAGCTTTGATTTATGACTGATTCTTTTCAAAAAAGGATGAGTGATTTAGAATAGAGAGAATGTGTGGTATCTGACAAGTAATTAAGGTCTGTCAGGAGCCCAAATGTTTATTTTTATACCTTTCTTTTTGCTGAAGGTACACATTCAGGCTTGGGCCCTGCTCTCCAGAACAGATGGCTATCGTGTCACCAATGACAATGCTGAGTTTATTTACCAAGGATTCACAGTCCAGTCACAAACTAGTGAATACGATTTAGCTCCCACTAGTGACAGTTGGAAATAGAGCCTAAATAAGGATCCAAACAGATGGAACTTTTAATATTCAGAAACAAGTTCCAAAGAGACCCTAGAGTTAGCTCAAATGCTTAGGTTTATAAAACATAAGAAATGGTTGGCAGAAATTGTATATAAGGAAGTCGCAGAATATGGATTATATAACACAAGGTACTTGGTAAAAGTATTTCTCTTTGTTAGCGGCCCTAAGTTCTATTTCAACCTGTAGGAGAGGTCCAATAAGCTGCCTCAAAATAATTTGAGGGTCCTCTGGGTAGTTGAGTCTCAAGGGAGCGGGACATCAAGATCCTCATGTGTGTAAGGTCTGGACACTGTACCGGGTCTCAGGATCGCCCACTCCTTCCCAGTCACAGAGTTACTGCTCTCACCAGAACCGTGAGCACTCGGGAGTCAGCACTAGCTTGCTTTGTTTAGCGCGCGCCCCCACCTGGAGGCTCGGGGTCTCCCAAACAGATACCTGGAGCTGCTTTTCTGGCACTGGTACAGTATAAAAAGAATGAAAACCTTTGAATCTGAAGCCATAGAATTTAGAATAGAAATAAATAAGCTACCTTTTAAAAACCAGGATATACTTCCATTCCATCTTCCTCTTTATCTCTATCTCTTTTTTTCAAAGGCCACCAAGTGAGATGGACTTCTTTGGGTCTTCACCTCCTTTTGTGCTGAGGAATTGGACCATGTTGTCCTCTTCCTCTTCCTAAGAGCTCACTTCCCCCAAGTCTTCTCCCCTCTTGACCTCATATCCATAAACACAGGAGTTGCCTACAGTTTCCGTCTGGTCCCTCTTTTCACTCCTCATGTTCTCCTTGGTGACTTCCTCCCGCTTTGGCATAAATTCACTCATTACATTGCCTTCAAGTTCCTGAACTACCTGGTTGAACCTACATGCCTTTCTAGTATTTCTTGCCACTACCTTCACACAACCTTTGATGCTGCTGCCCTGGACCACTTCTCACAATTTTCGGAATGGGGCTCCTGTACTTTCAGATGTGTCCTTGATGACTTTGTTTACACTGTTTTCTTCTACTCATGTGCACTGCCCGTGTCACCTGGACACCCTCCCTGGACCCCAGATCCCAGTTCCCAAGTTTATCAAGAGCTTTCTTGAGGCATCATTGACATGTGATAAACTCCACGCATTCAAAAAATACAACCTGAGAAGGGTTGAGATGTGCAGAAACCAGGGATAGCATCACCACGCTCGAAATATCTGTTCCATCCAAAGCTTCCTGTGCTCTTGCCCCTCGCCAGCCACTCTCCTTTCCCTGACAACCATGCATCTGCTCCTGTGACTACAGATTAACTTGAATTTTCTACAGAAAGTACGTTTTCAGGTGGGCTTCTTTTACCAAACAGTCCTTGAAATAAAATTTGAAATTCACCCATTGGCAGTGTGTATTAAGTCATTCTTTTTGTTGCTAAGCAGGTGTCCACTGTATGAATATACCACAGTGAGCGCATCCACTCACCTGTTAATGGACATTTGAGTTTTTTCCAGTAGTTATCTGTTACAAATAAAGCTGCTATGAACATTTGTGGGTAAGTTTTCATGTGGCTATATGCTTTCATTTCTCTTAGCTAAATATCTAGGAGTGGTGTTTCTGGAATAAATGGTAGATATATGTTTAACTTTTAAAAAAGACTGCTAAACTATTTTCCAAAGTGATACTATAAAGTGACAACACAAACTACCCAGTTACAATGATCCAAAAATTACTTAATAGTGATCAATCTTGTCCTGGGGAAGAATATTCAGTCTTTTAGTAAATATGATGTTAGCTATAGATTTTTCATAGATGCTTTCTATAAAATCGAGGAAGTTACATCTATGTTAGACTGTTTAAAAAAAAATCAGAAGTAGATGTTGGATTTTTGTCAAAAATTTTCCCCTGCATCTATTGAGAAATCATAGGGTTTTTGTTTTTAGTTTTTATTGATTTACTTTTATGTTTTTAAATGTATTATTTCAATGTATGGTTGCCTTTTCCTGTCTCCAGCTATGGACCTGACTGGAGACCTGGCTTGCAAACTGGTTACGTGCCCTGGCTGGGAATTGAACCAGTGACCTTTGGTTTCATAGGCTGGCACCTTATCTACTGTGCTACCAGCCAGGGCTTATATATTGATTTTTGATTTTTGAATGTTAAATCAATCTTGCATGCCTGGGATAAATCTCACTTGGTCATAATGTACTATTGATTTTATATGTTGTTGGATTCAATTTTTCCTTCTACATACTGCTGGAGTGGATATGTTAATTTCTGCTTAGGTTTTTACATCAATGTTCCCAATGGATACTGGTCTGTTAATTCTCTTATAATATTTTTGTCTGGTTTTGGTATCAGGGTAAACCTGGCCTATACAATGAGTTGGGAAGTATCTCTTTGTCAAACTTCTGAAAGAGTTTATATAGCACAGGTATTATTTCTTCCTTAAATATATAGAATTTACCAGTGAAGCAGTCTGAACCTGGAGCATTCCTTGTGGGAAAGTTTTAACTACCAGTTCAGTTTCATTAATAGATGTAGAGCTGTTTCCATTATTTATTTCTTCTTGTGTGACCTTAGTTTGTGCCCTTTAAGGAATTTGTTTATTTCATGTAAGGGGTCAAATATATTGGCATAAAATGTCAATATCCTCTTGTTATCTTTTTAATACCTATACAATCTGTAGGAGTGTCATGTCTCAGGATCATGTCATGTATCAGGATGAGGAGTCTCATCCTGACAGTGGTAATTTGCATCTTCTGTGTTTCCTTGTCACCTGACTAGATGCTTATTAATTTCATTTTAGGCTCACTAATATTTCCTATTGTTTTTCTGTTTTCTATTTAATTGATTGCAGATTTCATCTTTATTGTTTCCTTACTTCTGATTTCTTTGGTTTAATTTGCTCTTATTTTTCTAGTTTCTTGATATGGAAGCTGAGGTCACTGATTTGAGACCTCTCTTCTTTTCTATTCTAGGTAGCTATAAATTTCCACATATGTATTGTGTTAGCCTTATTACATAGATTTTGGTATGTTGTGCTTTCATCTTTATTCAGTTCAAAAAATATTTTTTAAAGACTTTATTATTTTTAGAGAGAGGGGGAGGGAGAGAGGCAATGAGAGAGAGGGACATCCATGTATGGTTGCCTTTCACCTGCCTCCAGCTACAGACCTGGCTGGAGACCTGGCTTGCAACCTGATAATGTGCCCTGGCTAGGAATTGAACCAGCGACCTTTGGGTTTGCAGGCCGGTGCTTTATCCACTGTGCCACCAGCCAGGGCTGCAAAAAACTTTCTATCATTCCTTTTAATTATCCCTTTGACCCACACAGGTTACTCTGAAGTATATTATTTAGCTTCCAATTATTTAGGGATTTTTTCAGAGATCTTTTTGTTACTGATTTCTGATTTTATTTCATTATGGCAGGCATCTTGACTCCTTGATAGTAATTGTGACTTGTGTTACAACCTAGAATATGACCTGTCCCGACAAATATGAATTAAAAAAAGGTATATTCTGATCTTGTGATGTTAAGTAGAATGCTGTATAAATATTAGGTCAATTCAGTTGATAGTGTTGTTCACATTTTCTGTATGCTTACCTATTTTCTGGTGACTTGTTTAATCAATTATTGAGAGAGGAGTATTGAAATGTCAACTGCAATTGTGAACTTGTCCATTTCCCTCTTAGTTTCTATCCGCTTTTTATTTTTTATTTTAAGATTTTATTTTTATTATTTTCAGAAAGAGGGGAAGGGAGAGAGGCAGAGAGGGAGAGAGACACACAGCTTTTGCTTCATATATTTTGAAACTCTCTTATTAGGGGCATAAACGTTTAGGTTTGTTATGTTTTCTTCATGAACAGACCTATATTACTTTGCTATTGTTACTTTTTGAATAATTACCTTTTAAAAAGACTGACTCACAAGGGGTGAACTGTATATTTACCCATGAGGTATTTTATCTGGTGCTCTTTATTTACTTGTGGAGAGCTACATCTGCATCTGGTGTGTTTTTATTCTGCCTGAAGGACTTCCTTTAACATTTTGTGCACTGTGAGCTAACTGGCAATAAACTGTTTCAGCTTTTGTGTATCTGAAAAGTCTTTAATTCACCTTTGTTCTTGAAAGCTATTATTTCTTGGTATAGAATGATAGGTTGACATTTTTTTCCTTTAGTACTTTAAAGATGTTGTTTCAAAGTCCTGGCTGGTAGCACAGTGCATAGGTGCTGACCTGCGAACCCAAAGGTCACTGGTTCGATCCCCAGCCAGGGCACAGAACCAGGTTTCAAGCCAGGTCTCCAGCCAGATCTGTAGCTGGAGGCAGGTGAAAGGCAACCATACACTGATCTCTCTCTCCCTCTCTGCCTCTCTCCCTTCCCTTCTCTCTGGAAATAATAAATAAAATCTTTAAAAAATAATAATAATGTTGTTTCAGACTTCCTGCCAAGATGGAGGTGTAGTTAGACGAGTTTTGCCTCCTTGCACAACCATAAGAAGGATTTCATCTACCTCAAAACAATAAACAACCAGAACTACCAGCAAACTGAACTGCATGGAAGTCCAACAAAGATTTAAAGAAGTAATATTCATCCAGACAGGTAGGAAGGGTGGAGGTGATGCAGTGTAGCAATGGCAGTGGCAAGGCAGTGGTTGCGGCCACTGGAGGAATGAATAGTCATACATTATAAAAGCCTGGAGGGACACCTGGGGAGTGATCTCAGTTCCAGGCCAGATTGAGAGGCTCACAATTCCTACACCAGGAAAATAAAGCCTCATAGCTTCTGGCTGTGAAAACCAGTGGGGATTAGAGCAGTGAAAGAAACTGCCAGGCTCTCAGGAGAGTCCATTGAAGGGTCCCGACATCCCTAGAATGTACGCAAACCTACCCACTCTGGGAACCGTCACCAGTCACATAGGGAAGTAGGTGAAGTAACTACAAAAGGGGCCAGGACTGAGCAAGCGGCACTGTTCCCTCTCAGACCCTCCCCCACATACAGCACCACAGCATGGTGAAGCAAGTGATTCTGCATTGATGAATACCTAAGGCTCTGTCCCTTACAATGTAATAAGTGCGACAGCTCTACCTAACACATAGGGGCAAACACAGGGGGTGGTCAAGTTGAGGAGACAGGGAGGTACAGCCCAAAAGAGGGATCAGATCAAGGGTCCAGAGGGAGAACTACTCGACGCAGAGTTTAAAACACTGGTGATAAAAGATGCTACAGAAATGACTGAGCACAGCAAAAGTACAAAGGAAGAAGTGAAGGCTATACTAAGTGACATAAAGAAAAATCCGCATGAGACCAATAATGAATGGAAGGAAGCTGGAGTTCAAATCAATGAATTGAAACATAAGGAAGAAATAAACAGCCAACCAGTACAGAATGAAGAAATAAGAATTGAACAAAAATGAGGAAAGGCTTAGGAACCTTTGGGACAACTTTAAATGTACCAACATCTGAATCACAGGGGTGCCAGAAGGGAAAGAGGAAGAATAAGAAACTGAAAACTTACTTGAAAAAAGCAAGGAGCTACAACTAAGATGGCTCTATCCAGCAAACCTGTCATTTAGAATGGAAGGGGAGATAAAGTGCTTCCCAGGTAAGGTAAAGCTAAAGGAGTTCATCATCACCAAGCCATTATTATATGAAGTGTTGTAACACACTTAAGAACAGGAAAAAGACCAAAACTATGAATAGTAAAATGAAAAACTGAATCAACAAACATCTAAGAAACAAAAACAAACTAAGCAAACAACTAGAACAGGAACAGAACCATAGATGATGTGCAGATCACAGGGAGGGTTATCAGTGGGGAGAAGAAAGAGGGAGATTGAGGGAAAAGGTGCAGGGATCAAGACGCATAACTGGTAGGTACAAAATAGAAGGAAAAAAAACTACACCCAACAACTGGCAGATTCTTATGTATTTGTTTCAAAAGCTCAGCTACAAAATCAACAAAATTAAATTAGATAAAATATAACCTCACATCAATTTATAAAGAAACATCTCTAATAACTACAGATGAGTTTAACATCCTGATATTTATAAGACTGAGACATCTGAACATGCTAAAAAGACTACAGTAAGATTTTAGAAGCAATAAAATATCAACTATAAGTTTTACCAACAGCCAACATTTGCTATGGTATTTATTAGTAGGTACCAGTGTATCAACCTTGTTGATTTTTATAGGATGTTGGTGCATTAAGACTCTCTTGTTTGCAAGGATAGAAACCTAATTCCTACTAGTTTAAGCGAAGGCAATTTGTTATGAACTAGGACAATTTATTGATGAAAAATAATTCACCAAATTTAGTAGTTTTGCATATATGTAACCAAACTGCTTTTTGTTGATCCAGTTTTTCCTGGAAGAATTAGCAGGGCCTATGAAAGCTGTGATCTCATAGGGTTCCTGGACCTTCTGACCCCTGCTCACCCTGCATTGCATCCCTGTTGCTCCTTGGGCCCCGCCCCTGCCCCACCCCCGAAATGGGATTGGCAGCTCAGGGGCACCTGCCGCACACTCTCCTCCCTACCTTCTCTCCTCGCTGTCCCTGCTGCAGCAGAGCCAGAAACCAAAGGACAGTCCCTTCAACTGCTGCTATGAAAACTGATCAATTAACTTTGGAAATTCTCAAAAGCTATTAATTGCCATCTCATCTAAATAAATTGTTATACTACATTTTATAAATTATTTTTAATGTTCCTAGGCCTTTTAAAAGAAGATTTTATTTATTATTTTGAGAGAGAGGGGAAGGGAGGGAGGCAGACAGGGAGAGAGAAACATCAATGTATGGTTGCCTTTCACCTGCCTCCAGCTACGGAACTGGCTGGAGACCTGGCTTGCAACCTGGTTATGTGCCCTGGCTGGGAATCGAACCAGCAACCTTTGGGTTTGCAGGCGGGCACCTCATCCACTGTGCTACCAGCCAGGGCTTTCAATTTTATATTTATATTCTTATTTCTTCCCCATTACCTCTATGATCAAGGTTCAAATTCATTGGCACAGAGCTTTAAGCTGCTTCTCTCCACCAAGTGTTTGCCTATTCTGCTTCCCTTCTCTGGGGAAAACATTACCCCATTCCAAACTGAAAGCTCCAGGCAGCCTCGATGACCCAGCTGGACCATCACCAGCTCTATCAGGGCTTCCCTGGCTTTCACAGGCAAAGGGAGCCAAGTTCATTCCCCATGCTTCCTTGGCCTGGCCTTCTGCCCCTGGTCCTACCCGGGCATGTATGAAGCAGGCAATACATGCCATCTTTCCTGAGAGATTAAGAGCAGCCTGAGGGAAAGGACACATGGCCCATCTTTGTATCTCTCCCACCACCTGCTGCGGGCGCTTAGAGAATGTAGGCTGAATGACGGCATGAAATGTGTTTGTTTCTGATAAAAGTCTTGGTTAAGTATATTGTTTACATAAAGTCCTGACTCTTATACAGCTGGTATGACTTGAAATAAACACACTAAGAAGACTTCAAGAAAAATCTCATTAAATTGAAGAGTTACTTCTGACAATTCAGAAAAGAATTTCAACAAATAGCCCAAACTGGGGTATTAGTCACTAATCATTTGGTAAATTCATGAATACCTCACAGGAAGACCTCCATTTTAACGTATTTTGCAATGGTTAGTGCTATAGGCCTTTAACAAGTAATACAATTACTCCAAATGTACACTATCTCCCTGCAGAGATGCTCACAAGATGATCAGTTTTCCAGGACTTTAGGATTTACGTAACATGAAAGGCAACAACAGGTATCTTATAAAGCAAATTAAGTACTTTTGATCTGCACAAAAATCCCCAGAAAAACCTCCATGGCAAGAGCAGATAAAGCTGAGGGTGACGGAGGCCCCTGTATGTCCTCTAAGGAAGCTTTGTCCAAGGGCAGCTGTGTCCCAAGGCAGATGGGCCCAGTGCAGAACCAGAGAAATGGGATGACAGTAGACGGCCCACAGGCTGCAGCAGTGGTTCCACCTTCGTGCTGATATCGGGCTCGGCTTTGTCACACTGAAAGCCTTCAAGATCTGTCTGTTCTTTTGTGTACAGCAGATGGGTATGAGGACATATTAACGGGCGAAGTACATTCTGTAAATGCCTGCTGTTTACAGGTGGGGTTTCCTTTCTGGGAATAGGTAGGCAGATCTAAACTGCAACCTTTGTAGGGTAATTAAAACCCAGTGTTTAGAATGAGTGGTGGTCTCTCTGAGACAAGGGGTGTAAACGAATACTGGTCCCATGCAATTTTATCTACCATTTCTCATTTTATTTCCTTTTCTTTTAAAAAATATTTTATTTATTAGTTTTAGAGAGAGGGGAAGGGAGAGATGCAGAGAGGGAGAGAAAGAGAAACATCCTTATATGGTTATCTTTCACATGCCTCCAACTACGGACCTGGCTGGAGACCTGGCTTGCAACCTAGTTATGTGCCCTGGCTGGGGAATTGAACCAGTGGTCTTTGGTTTCGCAGGCCAATGCCTTTTCCACTGTGCCACCAGCTCATTTCATTTCTAATCTCCACCGCTCCTTTTCTCTGAAACTAAGCCCACTCTTTCCTCATCCTCCTCCCTTCATTGGGGCAGGAGGGGATGCTTAGTTTATACTATACTTGGTAATAGTAATTTTAAAAACCTGAAGTGTTAGCGGCTACTGTTGTCACAATGGTTCAGCAAAATGACCATATGAAAACATCACGTGCTCCTCTGGGTCATTTTTTGTGTCAGTTCAAGAAACCAGTGGGAATCACATTAGGCCCTACCCTTGTCTCCTCAAAGGACTAAAGATGTTGCCCCATTAGAGTCTGACATTTATGGCTATGGAACAGAGAGAAAGGCGATCCTAATTTTCCTTCCTCTGTAAGGTAATCTTGTCACACCCCAGTCCGTATGTTTAAATGCTTTTGTTAATCTTTGAAACTACAAAAAGGTCATTACAGTTCAAAAAAGGAAACTAAACAAAACCAGGCACTAGAACTTTAGACAAAGTGCTTTTGGTACAAGAAGATTTTCTTCTAGCATGTTTTAAACTACCATGTTTTATTAAATAGAAGAGAACTTTTCTGTAAGATGGACCCTTATTTTGTGTATTGCAAAGAAAAATAAGATTTGCCCATTATTACTGTAAAAATTCATCAATAAATTGCATCCTAATTTCAGAGATGCTAAAATTTTAAAAACTGTACTCTTCAAATAAATGAAACACAGTCTCACTTTGACTCAGTTTGTTTCTTTTTCAATTGCATCTATTATGTGAATGTAAACTTTCTGTTCTCTGTCCTCTATATCTGCCAATTTCTTTGTCATTGTCCCCTTCCTCTGCATGCTGAGACATTCAACTCTTCTTTCGCATCAGTTCTTTCTACAATACAAACTGTTATTTTCACATTTTAAGGTTTTGATTTATATTCTTTAACATCTTTTCTTGAACACTTTTATTTCTCAGCCATCCCTTTTCATCTCAATCTACCCTGTGATCTTTGATCTGTTTATAGAGAATCTACGCTTTCTTGAATTTTATTCACAGTACAGATGGTTTTGTAAGGTGAATTTTCTGTTATAATCCTTTTCAGAAATAGGCTTCCTTTTCCTTTTAAGTCTACAGTCTATACCTTTCTCACTGCTACTTTTATTCTTCATAGGCCTCCTAATGAAAAAGACACCTGCCCAGTCCTGGTGTTCTTGCACAAAAGGGTCATGTGGATTCCTTCAGGTTACTTCCACAGGCCACCTGTCTCTAGTTAGACTCTATTTCTCAGTTTTAATCTGGAGAGCTGGTTCACGAGCATGGGCTCTAGCTATGGTTTTGAAGTCTTTTACTTATTACGAAGCTGCTGATCTGAGAAGTCCCTACATTTGGATTCCTTATCAGGTTAATGACAAGGAGAGTCTGGAATTATTTCTAGTTCTTTAATTGTTAAAAAAAGTAAACAAAAATTTGCAATGGCCAGCACATAATGTACCTATGGCTCTTCAAGCCCAGAGCTTTCCTAAGCAGATTTAATATCTTAAAAATACCTATTTACTTCTGTCTTCAGATGCATAACATTGCTTACAGCTGTAACCCTGGAATCAATACAAGAAGAGGTAATCATAAAGGGAAGAAAACTGAAAGGATACTTCCTTTCTTCCATGCAGAAGGAGGACTAAGTTACTATCTTTGGGTGGGTAGGATGCACATTATCCGTGGGGAAGGGACAGGAACATCCCATGGCCAGTGGGCCCCATCAGCCAGCTTCTATAATGTGTATTCACCGATTATCTGCCGGGAGCCTTTCAAGTTCCAGCTCTAATCGGAATGCTATGGAGACTACAGTGGAGAACAGAAATAAAGTCCCTGCTAACATGAGGCTTCTATTCTAGTTAGAATATATGCATATATGATAAAGAAATAAGCAAGTAAAGGTACAGTGTCAGATATAGATGAGAGCCACGGGGAAATATTAAGCAGAGCAGAGGGGCAGGGAGTGCTGGGTGGGTCAACTGCTCTTCTCTGCAGGACACTTAGGGAAGGCTGGAGGAGGTGACAGGTGAGCAGAGGTGAAGGACATCCCTCTCAGTGGACTTTTGGGTGAGGAATATTTCTGGTTTCCAGGACCATGACTAGTTGGCATTTCTCTCTGTGTTTTCAAGTGTATCTCTACTGAAGGCAAAGGAGGGTGCACTGCTGTCACCACAAATCAGATGCCTTTATATTTACAGTTCTAAAAATCCTGACCAGAGAATATTTGTATTGATTTTTTAGAAACAGGAAGGGAGAGAGAAGAGAGAGAAAAAGAGAAACAATGGTAAGAGAGAGAAATATCAATCAGTTGCCTCCTGAACACGTCCCGCTAGAGACTGAACCTGCAACCCAGGCATGTGCCCTGACTGGGAATGGAACTGGCGACCTTCTGGATGTAGGGGTGACATTTCAACTGACTGAGCCACCCTGCCAGGGCCATACTTATCATTTTAAATGGCCCAAACACCCCGTTAAGGAGATGGGCCATAATTTAATTAACCAAACCTCTCTACTAGGCCATCTATGTAATTTTCAACTATCTTCATTTGACTTACATTGTCTAGTTGGAAGTTTAATGACTACAATTAGTAGCCAGGCATTCAAGGAAAGCAGTTTGGGAATACAGATCACAGGCCATGGAAACATGTATTCAGAGGTGGGGACAGAGGAGCAGGAGACCCAAACGGCAGCAGCAGGAAGGTGGTGGGCAGCAGCGGTGCTGGGCAGGGAGGCCAGGAGTGCAGCCTTTGGGAGGTGGCCTCACTCCTCTTCTTCCTCCATCCCTGGTTCTCCCAGCTGCAACCAAAGGCCTGCTTATTGATCTGCATGTACCGTTAGTTTAAAGTGTGAGTTAGAAAGAACATAAGCAAAACACAGCAGAGAAATAGGTCAAGTGTTGAGTTAAATCCAGTAATGGTGCTTCTTTAATGAAGCAGATATTCAGGATACTGTTTATGAAAAACAAGAAGCAGATGGCACTGACTTCTGGCTTCCACCCACAGGAATAGAACTGGAAAAATACGTTCCTATGCCTGAGGTTGGGGGGTTATACTGAGGTTTCTACCATCTAGACAGGCAAATGCCTGGACAGCTGCTCAGGGCAGATGGGTCTTTTGACAGCTGAATGTCACAGAGTTTCTGGTGACTCCATAGTTAGGGCAGCCAGTGTCACACCATCTGTTTGCTAGTGGGCAGAAAAGCTCACTACCAGCAGGTAGTCGCTGCTGAGTTTGAGATACGAAAGACATGTCATCCATTTTCAGAACCTCGGCAAGGCGAATTGGCTGGGCAAACCATCGGCATGGCCCGGGCAGGTTTGGCTCCGTGAACTGAGAACCGGCCTGCGAACCGGAAGGACAGTCCCAGTCAGGGCACATGCCTGGGTTGCGGGCCAGGTCCCCAGCTGATGGTGTGGGACATGCCACCGATCGATATCTGCCTCTCACATCAATGTTTCCCTCCCTTTCTTTCTCCCTCCCAACCCTTCCCTCTAAAAAAATAAAATCAAATCTTTAATTAAAAAAAACAAATGCCACTAGCACAGACACCTCAGGAAAGGAACCCACTTTAGGTCCCTTACCATATACAGTGGGGCCATACAGAAAAATGATATTCCAAGAGGTTTTATCTGGCTTTATTTCAAGGTATTCAAATGCCATGAGATAGACTGTTCACTTAGAAAGCCTTTTTTTTTTTTTTTGGTCTTTTCTACTTTTCTAAACAGGAAAGAAAAATAACCATGCATTTAAAGTCATCTATAATATGCCTAAAACAGAGGTGCCATTTGTTTATTATCAAAAGGAAAAAATTAGGTAAGTAACCTATACTTATTTCAAAAACATTTATAGTGAAAGATAAGTAAATCTCCCTTATACCTCTTTCTCCCCATCTCTGCTCTTCCTCTCCAGAGACATTGTTACCCATTTTCTGTATGTTTCCAGAAACAGTCTATGACACACACAATCATATGTGTATATATTTATATAAATTTTTATATATTCATATCTGTAAATATACATATATCCTGTGGTTATATTCAAAGCGAAGAAAGGCAATATTAAAGGCTCTGAGAAGCACTGTAGTACAAAAACCTACTTAATTCATTAACATACTCTAAATGTGTTTGACTTTGGGTCCTTGCCCTTCCTCTTTGGTGGGATTTCCGATCTGTGAATATAGCCAGGACTTGGATGGTTATCTATTCAGGAGGCTCTGTGCTTCAACTGTTCTTTTTTTTTTTTTTTTTTAATGTAGAGTTTATTCCCATGTTTTTCTTTTTTTATTTACCTGTCTTTCCCTATTTTCTTTGTTCCTTATTTGCATATTGCTTAAGCACAGTCTCTTGCTGTTTTCTTCCTGGTTATTTGCTCTGAGTGGGGGCAGTGGTTGGTTGAATGAAGTTCAGCCAGCAAAGAGGTGAGGTTATTGTCTAGGGCTGCCCTACAGTTTCAATTCAGGTTGTAACTTTACGTCATCCTCTCTTTAAACTGCCTGGGGCCATTTCTTCTCTCACCCTTTACACACTAGGGCCAGCAGGACTTCACAGAAGTTGCCTTGGGCCATAACTGGGGTGGTGACCTCTGAACCATTTCTGCTCAACTGATTCTAATCAGCAGCTGCAGGTTTGCCACTTATTTATTCTTACTCCTATATTACTATATGTGTTATTCATTCTGTTTGCATGCTTACTAATGAGGAATACATATTAACTTTTATCAAATAGTATTCCATCTTCTCTTAAAAACTATTTTATAGTGTAGTCACTGTGGAAAGCAATATGGAGTTACCTCAATAAATTAAAACTATAACTGCCTGTGACCCAGGGATTCCACTTCTGGGAATTTATCCAAAGAAACCTGAAGCACTAATTCAAAAGAATACATAAACCCTTATATATTTATTGCAGCATATTTACAATCGCCAAGATTTGGAAGTAGCCCAAGTGTCTATCGTTAGATGAGTGAATAAGAAAAGCTACGGTAATTTACACAACGGAATACTACTTGGCTGTAAAAAAGGAAAAAATTGTGACAGTATGGATGAACCTAGAGAACTTTATGCTACGTGAAATAAGCCAGTCAGAGAAAAACAAATAGCTTATGATTTCACTCATATGTGGAATCCAATGAACAAATTGAACTAACAAACGAAATAGAGACAGACTTAGAGATAGGGAGCGGACCGCCAGCTCTGGTGGGGTGAAGGGACTGAGCGAAAGAAAAACAAAGAGAAAGAATTCATGGCCACGCTCCATACTGTGGTGATTGTAGGGGGTTAGTGGGTGGGTAGAAGTGGAAGAGGGTATAGGGATATACACATGATAAGAAAAACTATTATATACAAATAGATTAATAGAACTTTCTAATGAGTAGCCATCCTTATATTATTAGATACAGTCTCAGGGCATGATGCATTATTCTTTAAAAAAAAAAAACCTCTTGGATCCAACTTTGGGGCATTTTATTTAGGTTTTTTGAAAAAAATCTCTGCACTAACATGAGATTAAACTATAATGTTCTTTTCTTGTATTAGCCTCACTTGTTTTGGATATAGTGTTGTGCTGGCCTAATATAATTAGATATTCTTTTTCATAATTTTTATTTCTTCCTCTCTTCTCTGAAACTTGGCCGGAATTTTGCTCATATACTTTAAATCCTAATCCTTTTTCTGTATAGTTTTTCAAGACAATGCCTCCTGTTGACATCTAGTTTATCAATAGTATGTTTTGTTATTTTGAGCCCTTTCCTTTCAACTTCTAACTATAGAACTTCTCAGAATGTACTGGACAGGAATTATTTGGAAGATAAAGAATTGATATTGACTTAAATCCCTCTCACCCTTGGATTTCCATAATTAACCCATGGATAAATATAATCATGTGCAACCTCATTATGCTTGTAAAACACAATCTGTTTCTCAAAGTCACTCCAATGATATTAAATTTGATAATAAAGGAAAATAGGTAGAAAAAAAATCAAATTAATCTTTCCTCAAGAAGTCAATAGCAAGCTAATGACTATAACTCTTAAGTCAAAAATCCAAGCCTGAATTTTCGGGGGGCAGGAAGGAGGGGTTTTATCTCTTATTGGTACTTGACCTCTTAATTCACAGGACAGGGACATCAAGAATAAACTTTAAATTTATTTATTTATTTATTTGAGAGAGGGAAGAGAGGGCGAAAGAGAGGGCTGGAAACATTAATGTGTCTCTTGTGCCTCCCAACCAGGGAACATGGCCTGCAACCCAGGCACGTGCCCTGACTGGGAATCCAACCAACTACCCTTTGGTTTACAGGTTAGTGCTCAATCCACTGAGCCACACCAGCCAGGGCAAGAATAAACTATTAAAAAAAAAAAAAAAAAACTCTTCCCTGGCTGGTGGCTCAGTGGATAAGGCACCAGCCTGTGAACCCAAAGGTCGCTGGTTTAATCCCCAGCCGGGGCACATAACCAGGTTGCAAGCCAGGTCTCCAGCCAGGTCCCCAACTGGAGGCAGGTGAAAGGCAACCATACATTGATGTTTCTTTCCCTTTCTTCCTCCCTCCCTGCCCTTCTGTCTAAAAATAATGAATAAAATCTTATATGTGCCCTGGGTGGGGATCACACCCACAACTTTGGGGTATCGAGATGATGCTCCAACCAACGGAGCTACCTGGCCAGGGCCATGAATAAAATCTTAAAAACAAAACAAAACAAAATAAAACCTTGACAGCCTTCTCTTTCTTCCATTCATATATTTTAAACACACTTGAAAATCTTACATAAAAAGGGTGGGTCAAAAGTAGGCTTACAGTTGTTAGTATGTAAAACAGTTTATTCTCATATTATTTATTAATTATTGTATTCTTTGTTACTGTGTTACTTCCCATATGAATAGCTGTAAACCTACTTTTGCCCCGCCCTGTATTGATGGTTTGAGGGAGTGCAACTAGAAACATATCTGGATTTGCATAGGCTGGGGAAAGAGAGCAATGGTGGATTCTAGGATCAGACCCACATTTCCTCCCACAGTGTAGAGGTATTTCACAGGGGTCAGGATTTGTTAAACAAGATCCAGATTGAGAAAAAGAAATACTTCAATTACTCAGGCAAAACTATTAATACAGGCATCCAAATTAAAACTGCTTTAATTGTCCATATTTTGCCGTAACTAAATACTAGGAGGGAAATAAGCCCACTTACTTGAGTTATAAATTTAACTGCGGAGATGCCTTTGCTATGCCTCCCCCTTCCAGCCTCAACTCTTGAGTGTTTCTCTCAGCTTTACAATTATTTGGCAGATGAAAGTGACTTTTTCAAAGGTCCATATGCTTATTATTGTTTTTTTTGAAACTCCTTATTTAGATTTTTACTTTTTCCACCAGATGATCATTAAATGTTATTTTATTTATAGCACTTAAAAGCATTTAACTACACAAGATATTTAAAGACCTATTTTGGTCTGGAATAAAAGATTTAATAACATAAAGTAAATGGTCTGTGTTGCCCACTTCCGGAACTATACTCCAGACATTTATCAGCAAAAATGAACACAGGAGGATTAGATGTGTGGACATCTGATTGTAAACATACCTTTGTTTAGATAAAGCAGTCATGTCTAAACCTAGAGAATAAGCAATACTAGTAAGAAGTACTCGGTTACTTCTGGCAACCTGGTAAAAGAACTGGACATTGGGCTCATTTCTCAGTCATGGGTTTTGAGGAGCAGTGTCCCAGCATCAGCGGGGTGGGGACACAGAGACAACATGTCACTGCAGGAAGAGGCCAGAGAAACACCATACCCTAGATACTCCATTACCTCCCATGGGAAGAAAAACACCTCTAAAAAAACTCCAATGAATAACCAGCCAACATCTCTCCTTTGCTTAAAATGATCCATTCACGGGTCCCCATCACCCTCAGGACCTGCTCTCTGTTTATATTTTTCACATCATTGTTCACGATCCATGTGCGTGCACACACACACACACACACACACACACACCCTGGATCTCACCACAGGCTTTTTTTTAAGTTCTCAGAATGCGCCATGCTGCAGGGCCACTCCTCGTTTCCAGGAAGGTGACTGCCTCTCCCAAGAACTCCTTTAACTGTCATGGGTCTCTATATCCTTCCAATCCTGCCTTCTAGCTGGTTCACGTTGTATTTGGGTGAATGAGATGCTGTGACAAAAAGTATTTTTTCTATCTTCTTGATTTAATGACATATGGACTGGCAGGGAAGAAACTACCATTAGGGAATGCTCTCCCTCTGGGTTTACGGGAGGCTGGAAAAGGAGTGGATCTTTCCTAATCTGGAAACCATGCCTGGAGGCTAATTTTGCCTTCTGTGTAACAGATGATTGAAGTTGTATTTATAAAGGAAAATAACTCAATATACTAAAATTGGCACCAAACAAACCCAGTGAGAATTATGACGAAAGATTTCACATGTTTAAAACTTGTCTTCGTTACAAAAATCAAATTTTACCTCTTGAAATGATTCACCAGGACTCCAACGAGTTCCCCTATTCGGTTCTCGTGGGTGGGCTGCTTGCTGAAGAGGCAGACAACGAGGTCTCGGTTGTCTTTGGTGTGGAACACCACGAGCTGGTCCTTCCCGTTGGAGACGCTCAAACCGGTCAACTGCAGAGACAAAGCACCGAAAGCTAGCAGGGGGCTCCTCAAAGAGATACACTTAACAATACAACTTGTAATTTAATAATACACTGTTCTTCAGTATCCCTGATGATTTCAACTGTTTATTAAGTTTCATGGAACATGCATATGGAAGGAAATAGTAAAGAAGAGAAGTTAATAAAATTGAAAATAAAAAAATCAATGAAACAAACAGCTGAGTCTTTCAAAAGAACCAAGAAAATTGTTAAATCTCTAATGTAAAAGAATACAAAAGAGAGAAGATCTAGTTACCAATATGAGGGATAAAAGATGCTATCACAGACCATATAAACATTAAAAGAATAATAAGGGAATATTTTCAAGAAGTCGATGTACATAAATTCAACAACTTAGACAAAACCAAATTAATTCCTTGAAAGCCACAAACTACCACGAGTCACCCAAAAAGAAAGAGAAGCTGACTACTACTATGTTTATGAAAGAAATTAAATTTGTAGTTAAAAAATCTTTCAAAAAAGAAAACTCCAAACTCCAGGCTCACGCACTGTTGGTGGGAATGTAAAAATGGTACCATCGCTGAGCAACCATTTTGGCAGTTACCCAAAAAGTTACACACAGAATCACCATGTGACCCAGCAATCTCACTCCTAGGCATTTATTCTAAAGAAATAAAATGTTCACATAAAAAATTTATACTTGTATGTTAGTAGGAGATCTATTCAAAATTAAGCAACTGAAATAACCTTCGATAGGTGAATGAATACACATCTTTGATGATTATCGATACATTTTACATTGTTTGTTGATATATCTAAACACTGGAATGCTACTCAGCAACAAAAAGGAATGAACTGATAATACAAATTACTGATATCTATGACATGGGTATATTTCAAAGGCACTATGCTAAGTGAAGTAGCCAGTCTCAAAAGGCCACCTACGGCATGATCCCATTTAAGGGATATTTTCTAGAAGACAGAACTCTAAGGATGGAAAACAGATCAGTGGTTGTCAGGGTTTGGGATCAGGGGGAGTCAGATACAAGGGAGTTTTAGGGGTGATGGATGCCTCTGTCTCCCGACTGTGGTGGTGACAACACAAACCTATGCCCGTGTTAAGACCCGTAGACCTGTGCACCATCACCACTACCAAAAGTTGATTTTATTTATCATGTGTAAACATAAAAAACACAGCTCCTTGATTGTTATGATTTTATTTATCATGTGTAAACATAAAAAACACAGCTCCTTGATTGTTATGATCTCTAGATATTCTATTTTGGTCAGTAAAGCAAAAACCCCAATGCTTTCTCCTTCAATTGCAGAAAATACCAAAGTGCCACCTCCTGGCTGCCACAGGTGTCGCTAGCTGGGTTTGGCAACCAGCATTACCTTGGGGATGGGGGACGCATAACTCAGTGGAAGAGGCGAGTATCAAACGAGACCACACCAGCGCATGCATTCAGTTGGCCACTGGGTTCCGTGTCCACACTTGACAGTGAGGAAAATGAGGCTCAGTGCGGTTGGCTCCTTTGTGGACCGTGGCCCTGGACTTCAGGCCTGCAGGTCCATGCTCTCCACCACAGCCAGCCTTTTCTAATACCATGTACACATGAACAGAAGCTGTACAAGTATTCTTAAGTATTCCTAACCATCAAGTGACTGCATTTTCTTTTTTTAAATTTTATTTATTATTTCCACAGAGAGAGGAAGGGAGAAGACAGAGAGGGAGAGAAACATCAATGTATGGTTGCCTTTCATCTGTCTCCAGCCACAGACCTGGCTGGAGACCTGGCTTGCAACCTGGTTATGTGCCCTGGCTGGGGAATCGAACCAGCAACCTTTGGGTTCGCAGGCTGGAGCCTTATCCACTGTGCTACCAGCCAGGGCTTACATTTTCTTTTTTAAAAGACAAAACTTGCTTTTTATTTACGTTGAAATAAACTATACAAAATTGCCTTTCTTCACTAAAAATAATAGCAACGTTTCTGCATTATTCCTAGATAACCACAAAATATATTTTTGTAGGCTTTCCAGGTTTTGCTTATAAATCAAGACAAGGCAGGAGATACATAGAAACAAGTCAGAATAAAACCAACAAATCAGTTGTCAGTCTCCATAGCCACAGGTCCTGTTTTGTTCACAAAACAGAAGTGCTCGACATATACCTGCTAAAAAGCTTGGGAAGACACAGGCTTGCTCTGGCCTGGTGGCTTAGTCAGTGGGAGTGTCATCCTTTACACCCAAATGGCACTGGGTTCAATCCCTGGTGAGGTCACATAACTAGGTTGTGGGTTCGATCCCCAGTCAGGGCATGTATGGGAAGCAACTGATAGATGTTTCTTTCTTACATTGTTTCTCTTTCTCTCTCCCTCCCTCCTTCCCTTCCTCTCTGTTTCATCAATAAAAACATATCCTCAAATGAGGACTTAAAAAAAAAAAAGATGTAGGCTCAACAAAGGAACGTAAATAGTAACAACCAGATGTGGAACAATGGCAGGCTCTTTCATTCAGTCTTTAACTGTATGATCAATGAATAAAGACAAAATTTACACTGTAATCATTGTGTGACAAGCTCACGTTTCTTTTACTGTCTGGTGAAACTTAACTGTCCATCACAGGCTTTTTCTTTTTAGAGATGGGGGAGGGAGGGAAGTAAGGAGGAAGGGAGCTGGAGGAGCTGGGGAGAGGGAGAGGGAGAAACATGGATCTGTTGCCTCTTGTTGCATCCTTGACCAGGAACAGAACCTACCATCTTGATATGTGCCCTGACCAGGAATCAAATCTGTGACCTTTTGGTGTATGGAATAATAGTCCAACAGTTGAGCCACACTGGCCAGGGCACCATTACAGATTTTTAAAAAATATTTTATTTATTTTTAGAGAAAGGGAAAAGGAGGGAGAACAAGAGGGAGAGAAACGTCGATGTGAGGGAAAAACTAATCATTTGCCTCTTGCCCACGCCCCCTACTGGGGACCAAACCTGCAACCCATGCATGCGCCCTGACTGGGACTCCAACCACAGACCTTATGGTTTGCAGGCCACATCCAGGCGAGTCACACTGGTAGCGGCACTATTTACAATAGCCAAGTGCTGGAAACAGCCTAAGTGCCCATCAGTGGATGATTGGATCAAAAAACTTTGGCACATTTACACAATGGAATTCTATATAGCAGAAAGAAAGAAGGAACTTGTACCCTTTGCAACAACATGGATGGAACTGGAGAGTATTATGCTTAGTGAGATAAGCCAGTCAGTGAAGGACAAATATCATACGATCTCACCCATTGCAGGACAATAATGAGCAAAACTAACGACAAGCAAAACAGAACCAAGTATATGAACACAAGGAATAGGACTTCTGTGGTCAGGGGGAAGAGGGTTGGGGGGAGGGGGGAGGCAGAGGCAAGAAAGGGGAGCAGCTTAGACAAGAACCTAGTATAAAGGAACCATGGACATGGACAACAGGTGGGATTGACTTTGGGGGGAATGGGTGGGTGGGGAGGGGGACAGAGGGGAGCAAAAAGGGGATGGATGTAATACAACAACAATAAAATTAAAAAAAAAAGAATTTTAATAGCATACTTAAAACTCTTGGTATTCAAATGTTAGTCTTGAGTTTCATGGTAAGATTTTATAAAATGTATTTCTTCCTCCCACACATTCTCAAAATATATTTCTTTAAAGAATTGATAATTCAATACCTTACAACTGGACCCACAGAGATAATAAATGTTATGTCTAGAATGAGTTAACTAAAATAACTGCTAGGTGCCGTTAGCAAAGATAATAAAGATGTGTAACGTGGCCCTTTCAAATGCTGTCTTCTGGAAGAAGAATTGGTTCTCCAAAGCATGAGAGTTCAAACAGGGGCCATTTACACAGGCAGATTATCAATGGCTAATGTACTAAAAAAAATCAGTAATTAAGTGGCCTCCATACACCTTATAGCTTTGCTATAAGATGTTTTTAAATTTCTTAGTTTTTTTTAGTATCATATACAAGCGAAAACCTATTTTAAAAAATCCCTCAGTTATTTTTGATGGTTTCTGAATTATCTGTAGGAAGCTCTGACTTAGTGGTATAGAGTTTGATATATGTGTCGTGTCTGCCATTAAACCCCAATCATGTTTTATATCAAAATTTATGTTAAGCAGAGCTGAATTACTTGATCTTCGGCACGCCAATGTGTTCCTCAGGTATGCTTTGAGATGCTTTTGCCTATTTTCGTAGTGTTCATTCTCAGTCTTCATCAGAGGAAGAATACGTAGGACCTTCAGCAATGCATAAACATGAGGAAAACTTGACGGCAGGTGGAGCGCTTCATAACTGGTGGCTGGAAACTCCCTCTTTCCCTGCATTTCCACTTTGCTCAAAACAAATGCAGCTCAGCTGAATGTGTATCTGGGTTGGGTAGGTGGCTTCTGCATGGTGCTCCTCGGATGTACTGTACTTGAGCGCCCAGGGCACCAGGGATGAGCATGTAAGAGCTCTGAGGTGCTGTTCTGAGAATGTATCTTTCAGTTCCTGAGTAATGTGCTCCAGAGTTAGAATGCTGAGAGCTTCTCTATGGTGACTTGTTAGAGGTCAGCTGAGATTCCAGCTTCCCATGCTGAACTCTGCGGAATTTCCCAGGGAGCTTCATGTGAATAGCACGTTTGGTTGCCAAATCGGTGACTTCTTCAAACCAAAATTCATGATGGATTTCAGGGTGGTCCATCACTTCATTTGGTGAATGAAGCATGCAGTCAACCCAGGGGACTTCAGAACCTGGAGATTTTCCCCACAGGCCCTTGTAAGAGAGGTAACATTTTTAAGAATGACAATGGTAACGATGAAATAGTAATGCTATTACACTACAGGGTACAAATGATCTGCCCGCTATCCAGTTATTCCATCTAATATTTGTGTCGCTGTTTATACCATCTAAACATGAAACAAGTGCTCGTAGGAGGTCTACTGAAATTTCCACAGCATCATGCCGGCTGGTCCATGGAGGATGGATCATTTCCTTTAGTTCTCTACCCCTTTCTTCATTGCTCTGAAAGAGGACAGGAATGGCCTTGTCAAGCTCATGAAGCACTTATGATGATGGATGGAAAAAAGAACAAACTTCCTCAATTGTTCCTAGTGCAACGGCCCCCACAAGCCCTGATCCTGCCAACTACGATGTATTTAAGGCACAGGAGGAGCAGAGTGAGTAGCCAGCTTGGGGATATTTCTCTGCAAGTCTAGAAGCAACTATTTTCATTTTGGAAGAAAATCCACTGGACACAGCATTAAGCCTGGCCACGACAGTACTCCAGGTTTAATCCCCCAGCCTCAGTGATCAGTGTGAGATTTCAGAGCCAAAATTGCAGCATCAGCTTCAAAAGGCAGGGAGCCCACAAATGCCTCCCTGAGGTTATGAGATTCGCCAACAAGCCTCACCAACGAGGCCGGGCTCAGAGGCTTTCTTCCCGAAGGCAGTGCTCCCAGATCTCTAGCAGCTGTCTCTGCTGTTTTCTGAACAGAACAATGTGTTAATTGCTGCTGTCTCCAAGCGCTTTCTCAGAACCTCTGCACCAGGATTTATCCAGGTGTTAGGATAGTTATCAGGAGTAAAGAGAACTTCTGGGATTTCATCCGCTCCCCTGTCCAGCCAAAGATATGTTTTTTTTTCCTGTTAGAATATTAATTTCAAATAAAGATTTTAAGCCTCCTTTGTTTTCCTTCTCTTCAAGGGTTAAAGGTAAAATGTCTTCATCCTGTTCTTCATCCCCTTCTTCTGCACTGGGAGGCTGAGCATTGTGGATGTTTGTTTCTTTATATCTTTGTTCCTGTTCACAAGTTTTGTCAATTTTTCCTGTTTCAGTGACCTGATTTTATCTTCACTCAATTCTTTTATTTCTTTTCTGTGTCTATTGTGTGGATTGTTCAAATGACTGGTAAGATCAAACATTGGCTGGTATTGTACTATCTCAAAGAATTGTCCTATGGGGTCTAGCTCTACAGATCACTGAGGTCCCAGAGTGTTTTGTACATAATCGATAAGGTTTATTTAGTTGATGGGGTATTTTTCTTCTAAGTCTGCTCTCCTACAATTTTCCACCCACTTCTGGCATCTGGCTGGGTCCCGGGGGCCTGAGGAAGACCACTGTTCCACTGGGTGCTGTTCGGCCTGCAGCTGGGGGCAGCCCAGGGCTCCCCACCTGTAAGGCAAGGATGCGGTGGTGGTGGTGGGGGGCCTGAATAAATTTACATAGGAGGTTAAGTTTTTAGATTGATTTTAAAGAATTATGCTTAGTGAAATAAGCCAGGTGGTGAAAGACAAATACCATATGATCTCACCTATAAATGGAACCTAATGAACAAAACAAATGAGCAAAATAGAACCAGAGGTCTGGAGACAAGGAACAGACAGTGACCAGAAGGAAGGGAGGAGGGGTAGAAGGTGGAAGGGTCTAGTCAAGGAACTAGTACAAAGGACCCATGGACATGGGCAGCAGGGTGGGGATTCACTGTGGGAGTGGGGGTGGGGAGGAGCATGGAGAGCAATGAGGGAAAAATTGGGAAAACTGTAATTGAACAACAATAAAAAAAAAAAATGTCAGGGTCAGTGCTTAATGGAGAGAAGAGAAAATATTCAAGGAATTAGAAGTCAGTTCACAAACCTATAGAGCTCATGGGCTTCCTGAGGCCGCTGTAAGAGAACGCATCAGTCTTTCTGCCACTTAGATGTAGCCCATCCAGATGATTTTTAGATGATTAAATTAAAACTATCACTTTTATTAAAAAAACTTATGCCTGCAGTGCTTCACTCTCATTTGATTATTCCATACACAAAATTCAGAATTGAGTTTATGTAGCACTTCACAGGAGAAGTTGATTAAAGTTTAATAAAATGAGAATTCTAACAGCGGTAGCCTCGCCAGCATATCCCAGGAGTATGGGCTGCGGGGGATGCAGGCAGGGACGCAGCAGTGAATGCTGAAACCACCCAGAAGACAGGACGCCTTCCCAGGTGCTCCCTGGGCAGCAGACAGGAGCCCCGGACTTTTTGCTCAGAGCAGGGCTCTCCCTGCCCCTCCCTATTCCAGCCTGTCTGGGTGGCTGCAGACTGCTGCTTGAAGGAGCCCTTCATGCCTGGGCTCAGGCCTATGGACATGCCAGTGTCCCAGAGGAAAATAGCACCTAACATCTTCTGCTATGCAAATTAAGAAATATTGCCCCTGCCATCTTCAAGGCAGGACAAAGGACACCTAAAATGTCTCCTTCGGCTCTGGGAGACAGGATGGTAAATGGGGAAAAGCGATGGAATGAGGGGTGACCTGGGTCTTAATCCTAAATCAGCCAGGTGATTCTGAATGAGTCATTTAATTTCTTGGGGCACCTCTCTCCTTTTCTGCAAAACAAAGGTCATAGTAGATGCTTGGTCTACCTTATAAAACTGTGGTAAGGATCAAACAGTAGCAACTCAAGGTATAAAAAGATAAATATGCAAAGCCCATCTGCCTTCAAGGATGTTTATATGCTAATCTAAGAGAAGATACACAGCAACATCTGGAAATGTTACCAATGTATACCAGGCATAGGGAAGGGACTGGGTGGAAATACGTCAGCAGAGGAAGCCACAGCACACCAATGGGTTTCTCTGAACAGAAGTGAAACTCCTTATCACGCTTACCTCTAGTAAATGACTTCCTAGTTCTTATAATCTGTGAGATCTCTATGCTATGACATATCTAAGCCTACTGCTTCTTTGGTCTAGAAAATTTGAACAGTGTAAATATAGTCTCTGATTATGACTCATCTCAATTCTCAGGAGGATGAAACAGAGAACACTCTAGACCAGTAAGAGACCTGGCCGTTCAGTAGGAAAAGGCTGGTCTGAGGATTCAGAGCAGATATCCTCCTTTGCAATGGTGCATGTGCAAGGAGGCAGAGACCTTGAATGGAAAACTAAACTTTGTATTCTCATTTATGAAATAAGTGCAAAGTAGACCAACAGAAAATCAAATAATTCTGGGGAAAAAAAAAAGATCAATTGAAAATACAACGGACGTAGTAACAGAATAAGTACTGTAGAAAATCGAACAGTTGAATAAAAATCCTTTTTAAAATTTTAATCTTTTTTTTTAATTTTATTGTTGTTGTGTTACATCCATCCCTTTTTTGCTCCCCTCTGTCCCCCCACCCACCCACCCATTCCCCCCAAAGTCAATCCCACCTGTTGTCCATGTCCATGGTTCCTTTATACTAGGTTCTTGTCTAAGCTGCTCCCCATCTTTGCCTCTACCTCTCCCTCCCCCCTACCCGGTTCCCCTGACCACTGAAGGCCTATTCCTTGTATTCATATACTTGGTTCTGTTTTGCTTGTTGTTAGTTTTGTTCATTATTGTCCCGTAAGAGGTGAGATCATATGATATTTGTCCTTCACTGACTGGCTTATTTCACTAAGCATAATACTCTCCAGTTCCATCCATGTTGTTGCAAAGGGTACAAGTTCCTTCTTTCT